>CM034471.1:20895188-21495188 GCA_019925255.1 Litchi chinensis
GAAACCTCCAGCCTGATCCCAACCTGCAAGTTGGGATCCCTACCTACAGGTCTTGATCCCAACTTCAAGTTGGGATCCCTACTTCAACGTTGGGAACTTCTAATTCATATTGGTTTCTAACTTGGAGGTTTGATCCCAACCTAAAAGTTGGGATCCCTACCAACAGGTCTTGATCCAACCTTTAAGTTGGGATCCCTACTTCAACGTTGGGAACATCTAATTCATATTGGTTTCTAACTTGGAGGTTTGATCCCAACCTAAAAGTTGGGATCCCTACCAACAGGTCTTGATCCCAACCTTTAAGTTGGGATCCCTACTTCAACGTTGGGAACTTCTAATTCATATTGGTTTCTAACTTGGAGGTTTGATCCCAACCTAAACGTTGGGATCCCTACCAACAGGTTTTGATCACAACTTAGATGTAGGTATCCTTACTTTAACGTTGGGATTGGGATCGCAAACCTCCAGGTTGACCCCAACCTAAAGATTGGGATCCCTACCTATAGGTCTTGATCCCAACCTGAAAGTAGGGATCCCTACTTCAAGTTGGGATCACTTCAAGTTGGGATATTGGGATCAAACTTGGAGGTTGATCCCAACTTGGAAGTTGGGATCCCTACCAACAGGTTTTGATCACAACTTGGACGTAGTTATCCCTACTTGATGGTAGGGATCATCCCTTGCATAGGGCGCATGTGGGATCCGTATCTGGAGTTTGGGATCTCTACCTCCAGGTATTGATCCCAACCATACAAGCTGGGATCCCCATATGAAGGTTGGGATCATCCCTTCATGTTGGGATTCGTCCAGGTCTGATACCAACCTACCAGTTGGGATCCTTACCTAGGATTTGATCCCAACCTTAAGGTTGGGATCCATCCGTTAAGCTTGGGATCAATAAGTCCAGTTTGATCCCAACCTGGAAGTTGGGATCCCTACCTCTAGGTTTTGGTCCCAACCACCAGGTAGGGATCCCAATTTTAATGTTGAGATAATAATTTTAACAGCTATCGATCATCCAGACTTTATCCCAACCACAAAGTTCGGATCCCTACCTAGAGGTTTTGATCCCAACCTGAATGTTGTGATCCGTACCTCCAGGTTGTTATCAGACGAACGTCATGTTGGAAATCCCTACCTTCATGTTGTGAATCCCCAACTCATGTACTACAATCCCAAAAATAACCTATAAGTTCCAAATCCCAACCTCTAGGTTGTCAATCCAAACCTATAGGTTGCGATCCAAAGTAATTTCAGTGGCATTATATTACATTACAAGTTCCGATCCCAACTTCCACGTCCGGATTTACAACATAGGAGTTGAGACTCCCAACCTTGAGGTTGCGTTTCAACCTCCATTTCGAAATCATCTTCAACATAAATCCCAACCTTCAAGTGACTCATTCCCAACCAATACATAACTCCCAACTACAACGTTGGTATTCACAACCTACTGGTTGGGAATCCCTAGTTGTAACTTACAGAGCCAAACCTAGATGTTGGGACATCTACCAATTGTAAACCATCACAACCCAACGATGAAGTTCACAAAGAGCAAATCCAATCAAGCAAATTCAATCGCCACTATACCAAACCCAATAACAACAGTACCATAGCAATCATTTACAAAAATCAAAAACACCAAATCAAAAATATTAACAACATCACAATATATAGTCTCCAAATAACATATAGGCACACAAGCTACAACAATAACAAAAACCCATAAGCAATGTGTTCTTACTGTGGACTTGTTCCGTTGCTGCTTCTTCAACCTCCAAGTTTTTGCCTCGACTTCCGTCAATTAAATTATATGCTTCTGCCGTCTTTTTCTTCTTCCACTACTTGCTGCCAGTTTCACTTTCCTAATGCACAAACGTTGGGACTTCGGGTGGGTGGAGGAAACCAATATGTCGTCACTGAGAGTAGCTTCCTTTGGTGGGCGGGTCGCCTTTTCTTCTGAATCCTCGATCAGTAGCTTAGGGTTTCTTACCCACTAAATCACGACACTGAACAACGGTGGGATCCCTGGGTCGGGTTTCTCTTCTCCCAATTTCTCATTCGCACGATGCTCGGTCGCGGTTTAAAACACGGTGGTGGGTGGAGGTGTGTAGGTGACGAGTCGCGACGGTCGAACAAAAAGGCTGGTCACTATGACATTGACGACTGTCCCTGCAGGTTAGGTTCGACGTTGATGGGTCGACGGCCGACGGGCATGGACGACGGTGATGACTTGGGCAGGTGGTTGTTTGTTTTCCTTCAGGCTTACAAAAAGGGTTGGGACCACACTAAACCACTCGGTTTTTGGTAGGGAAACAAGGGAATGGCGCGTTTGTAATTTCCTGACTTACCAGGGGTATTTTTGTCCAACAATATAGCCTTCTGCACAACCTTACCAACTGAAGGGTTATTTCTCACTAGGGTCATCCAAAAAGGTTAGTTTTCAACAAAACCCTAATATTATTGGGAAAATATAAAACTCTTCCCATGCATGGAAAATAATTTCGATCAATCTCAACTTTTTAAAATATTAGAAAAAAACCTCCTACTATGATGTTTTATACAAAAGTTAAACGGTTTTAGACTGAAATATGAAAATTACAACAATAGACTTAAAAATTAAAGATCATTTTATAATATATGAAAAAATGAAAAATTAGAAAAAACAAACAAATTAGTCAATTGTGCAAATTTCATTTTATCCCTACACTTTGGTGAAGTGTTACCTTTTTACTCCTGAATGCACATTTAGTTCTTGTTATACCTAACGTTTAACAAATTCATCAAATTGGTCTTTCTAACAAAAAAACTAACAATCAACCAAAATAGCATAATCATTTTATTTTTATTTTAATTAAATTAAAACAAAAAATTAATAAATTAATAATTATTTTAAAAATTTAATTTAAAAATTAAAAAAAAAAAATTTAAAATTCAAAATAAAAATGTTGAAATTTGTACCGTCTATTGTAATTATGAATGGTAGATATTTTGTGAACAAATTTTTTTAAAAAAGTTCAATATATATATATATATATATATATATAAAGAGTTGAAGATTTGGGTTAGAACCTAGATATTCAACTCTCAATTGTTGAACACAGTTGAATAAAAATAAAAATTAAAAATGAAACACCTTGATGAAGATTTAGGTTTTGATCTTCATTGGTGATCCAACTCGAAGTCAGATCTCATCTAGCTTCATCCTTTTTTTTTTTTTTTTTTTCAAAAAGAAAAAACTAGAAGTTAAAAAAAATAAATAAAAAATAGAGTCCATCTTTGTTGGGATCCACCATTGTCTTCTCAGAATCTTCATTAAACAACCAAAACCCACATCAATTAAATTCAACCACAACCATTTACAACCATCTTTATTATGAATCTTCAACCACAACTAAGACTCAAACCTTCTACAACATTACAATAACCAAAACCCACATCAATTAAACTCAACCAAAACCATCTTCTTCATTAACAATACCCCAACTAGCATGTTTTCTGAAGCCCCTTTATGATCGTAAAGTCTCGAAGATCCAGCCATAACTACACCAAGTTTGGTGCGATTTTTGTTTATGGTTCATTTTTGTGAACCAGGCCTGTTCATATCTAGTAAAGGAGATGATCGACCTGGTTAGGTTTCTTTTTATTTATTTAATCTCCAACCCACCATAAAAAAAAAAAAAAAAAACAATATAACAAACACACCCCAAAAGAGCAAACCTAACGTTACTTGGGTTTTCGACAAGGCATTGCTCGATTGCCTTCTCATTCTCTTCTAATAAAGTGTCGTTTGTCGTTGCCAACGATGATGATGGAGATGGCAATGGTGACTTGTAAACTGATTTGACAGTGTGGAAGCGGGAGTTGAGTTAGGAGTGATGACGAGTCTAATGGTGAGATGGAGGCGGATGAAGAATGATGTGGTAGTGACCAAGTTGATGAAAACAACTTTAACTAAAGGCAAGACGAAGAGAAAGGGTTTAGGGTTTGGAGGTGGAGCAAGTGCTTATAGAGGTTAGTGCAATGGGAGAGGAGGCTATCCTAAATCTACCCAGATGTTAACATATGGGTCGAACCTAGATGAAGATCTAGGTTTGACAAGATGTTTCATCTGGTTGAACCACATTTTTTTTAAGTTTTTTTGTTTTTTTTTTTTTTTGCAAGTTTTTTTGGCTAAATTCTATGTTATACACTTGTCAATCAAATAGCTAGAGGGATGAAAAGTACCAGATTGAAATGATCAAAACATCCCTCCAATTGTAAATTTTGACTTACAATCAATTGATGTAAGGATCATTTTGATAAATTTCTCAAGCATTAGGGATGATGTGGACAAAACACATTCATGAGCACAAAAATAATATTTCATCAAAACTTAGGGACTAAAATAAAATTTACCTAATCAATTACCAAACTACCTTTGCATCATCAAAGTAAAACAAACAAATTGAAAATAAATAAAATTAAATAAAAATTTTAAAATTAAATTTGTATGAGAAAATAAAAAAAAAAATTACATCCTTAAATATTTAAAATAGTAATAATAATTAATGATAACCATAACAAATAAATAATTAAAATTAAAAAAAAATTCACAAAAAACACATACAGTAGCCAATAACCTGCTTAGCTAAAAAATTAACTTTAATTTTTTTGATAATTTTCCATCAACTTCCTCAACAACTAAACACAAATAAATAACCAAAAAAAAAAAAAAGAATTAAAAAAATCAGTAAAAAAAGGTATGTATTAATCACTAAGCTCAAAACTAAACTCCATTTTCTCGTTGATTTTCCATCAACTTTCTCAGTAACCAAACACAAACACAAAAATGAAAAAAAAAAAATCACTAAAAACACGAGCACTAACCACTAAGCTCACAACTCAACTCTATTTCCTCACTAATTCTACACAAACTTTCTCATCTACCAAACACAAACAAAAAAACCATAAAGATCACCTAAAACGGACCATTGAGAGTGCCAAAAAATTAAAACAAAAAGAACAATAACACAAACCAACCAACAACACTAGTAGCATCAGTTGGAGAACACCACCATCGCCATCGTCACCACTAAGGAGGCCATCGTTCTGGTCCATTTTCTCCCTCTTACCTATTTCTCTAAGAACACTCCATATGTGTTGACTTCATTTTCTCCTTCCCAACTAGCACTACCAAAGACATCGTCGATCATGGGTGTTAGGGGATGATGACGGTGTATGCTGATGCATGTGATGTTTTTCAAAGAATAGGTGAGGTTTTTCACAAAGAGAGAACTGATGAGTTAATCAGCTGTACTCATCTTTCATGTGTGATTACTTCTTTACCCTTTAATCTAATGGTTTTGAAGATTTTCAGATTGAAATTACTATTTTGACTTTTTGACTCTAACAACTAGAGTCTTTTGCTAATAAATTCATTATCAGAGGTGTTTGATACTATTTTCCAAGGTGACAAAATGATAATATTCCTAATATTACCTTTCAATCAGCTATTGAAATGATTCCTTTGAAGCAGTATACGGATGACCTCCACCTCATTTAGAAACTTGCTTAGAACACCTAATGTGCATTAAGTAAATTTGGCAATACATGAAAGTGATGTCATTCTTGGTACACTTAAAGATAATTTACAGGAAAGTTTCACAATCAAGGATAAAACAATTTGCTAACAAGCATCGTTAGCATCGTTCTGAACATGAGTTCAATATTGGTTATTGGGTATATCTTCGGTTGCAATCTATATAGTCAATCTGCCTATAATCGAATGGGTACTTATCGACTATCTCTTCATTTTTATGGACCTTATCAAATTCTTGCTTACATTGGTTCAATTCCTTTCAAATTAGCTTTACCACTTGAGAGTTGAATTCATTTAGGATTTCATGTTTCATGTTGAAACGATAGCTTGGAACTATCACTCAGCTATAACAACATTTGCCTAGCATTTTTGTATTCGGTCTTATAAGAGTGGCAACCAATGGCCATCTTGGATCTTGGTACTTCCTAGTGTGGTAACCAACCTATTACCAAGCTTCATGTTAAGTGGCAAGGACTACCCAAAGAGGAAGCTACTTGGGAGGAATATTATGAGTTTAAAGCCCATTTTCAAGATTTTCAACTTAAGGATTCCTGTGTTAACTAGGAATATTAGACTGTTAGAAGTAGTTATGTTTTTCTATTTTGTCAATTGTTTTCCTTTTATTTATAAGCTTCGATTTTCCTTACATAAACATGTTTGTTTTACTTAAATAATTAAATAGGCCTGTTATCTTCCTACAATTAAGGATTCTTTCATTCTATAAAACAAGTATAAGTTCCTTAATTTCTTCCCTCTGAATTCTCTTCTTTTTGTTATGTTTTTCGTCTTTTGATTTCCTATTAATTTCTTGTTATGTTATTTGGCTCATCCCACATTGGAAGTGTAGGAAGTCAAAGGGAGTTCCACTTATCTATAAAAGTGGACTTTCATTCCTTTAGAAAATTATCCCAAAATTGCTCTCTTCCTTTTTCTAAGGCAATTTTTTTCTCTCTTTTTCTCTTTTGTAATATTTCTTTAAGTTAGTGAAATATTACTTTGGTAGTGTTCGAGGACTTAGGCATAATTGGCCAAACCTCATTAAATTCTGGTGTTCTTATTTTGTCTATTTAATAACTATTGTCAAGTATAATTGTAGTGATATATTATGCTATTAAGTTATATATCTAAGAAAATTCTATCTAAGGAGTTTGGATTCTATGTGGGACTATTGTGACCCTTCCATTCTTTCTTAGAAATTTACTTGATGTGATTTTTAGTATAATCATTCACACTATGTATCTGTGCAATATTATTCGAGATGAATTTGTCATTATTGATGGAAAATAACCCTAGTTCCATAACAATTGGCATCAGAGCCAAAGGTTTTTCTTAATATGCTTTATGGTTGCAAATTAGTTTGATCTTCACTATTAGAAAAGATTTTCTTGGACTTTTTTTTGCTTTTCGCATTGACAACCATTAAATACTATTTGAAACATAAATGACAGACATCACAAAACCATGCACATCAACCACATCATCGTCTATTTTGGCAAGAAATGTGGTGACAAATGCAAGATTTGTAGTGGAGATTTTTGATGGCACAGGTCATTTCGATATGTGGCAAGTGGGGTTCTAGATGCTCTCTTTCAGCAAGGTCTAGATATTCTATTAAAGAAAAGAAACTAGAAGATGTTGAGGAGAAAAAATGGAAGACTATAAGTTGGTTGGTATGTGGTACAATTCGTTCATGTCTTTCTAGAGTAGAAGTATGCATTTTTCAAAGAAACTTCTGTAAGTAAATTATGGAAGGCACTGAAGGAAAAATTCTTGAAAAAAATGTAGTCAAAATAAGCTTCATATGAAGAAAAAACTATTTTGCTTCACTTATGTTCTTGGTACAACTATCAATGATCACATCACCAGTTTTAATCAACTAGTTACGGATTTAATGAATATGGATGACACTTTTAAAGATGAATAACTGACTTTGATGTTATTGGGATCCTTTCCTGAGGAGTTTGAGTTTCTTGAAACCACTCTATTTCATAGGAAGGTTGTTGTGTCTCTAAGTGAAGTAAGTGCTACCTTATATAGTTATAAGTTGAGAAAGAAAGACAAGTTGGAAAGCACAAATGGAGGGGCAGAAGCTCTAATAGTTAACACTCATTCACAAAGCTAGAATAAAGGAAAGAAAGGGAGATCCAAGTCAAAGTCTAGACCAAGCAAAGATGAATGTGCCTTTTGCAGAGAAAAAAGACGTTGGAAGAAAGATTGTCCTAAACTGAAGAATAAAGGCAAACTTAATAAGGGAAAGATTGTATCAGATTCTAATATAGCTTAGTGTGATGATGCAAAGTTAGATCTTTCATTTGCTACTACACCATCAACAAGCTTTTCTAGTGTATGGCTATTAGATTTAACTTGTAGCTATCATATGAATCCGAAAAGAGATTGGTTCCTTGATTTTATAGAATTAGAAGGTGGAGTTGTCAACATGGCAAATAATGTCCCTCTTACCATATATAGGATTAATTCAATTTGCTTGAAGAATCAGGATGGATCAATCAAAGTTCTAACAGATGTTCAATATGTATCAGATTTGATGAAGAATCTCATTTCTGTAGGAACCTTAGAATCGAAGGGTTTAAAGAGAGAAATAGAAAATAGAGTATTTAAACTCATTTCTAGTGCACTTATGGTACTTAAGGAATTCGAAAGAGCAATAATGTGTACCATTATCTGGGTAGTACAGTAATTGGGATAGTTAAGGTAATAACTTCTAATAATGATCAGGAGATAGAAGAAAGAAAGTTATAGCATATGCGTTTGTGGCATACAGGCGAAAAGTCATTAAAGCTTTTGGTAGATCAAGGTTTATTAAAAGGTACGCAGACTTGTAAATTAGATTTTTGTGAGTATTGTATCAAAGGAAAGTAGGGTAAAATTTGGTACTGCAATCCATGATACAAAGGGTATTTTGGATTATGTTTACTCGAATGTGTGAGGCCCTTCGAAAACAACTTCTTTGGAAGGAAAACACTATTATGTGACTTTTGTTGATGATTTTTCTCAGAGAATTTGGGTGCATATAATGAAGACAAATGATGAAGTGCTATGAGTTTTCCTTAAATGAAAAAAATTGGTGGAAACTTAAACAGGTATAAGGATCAAACATCTCCATACAGATAATGGTGGGTAATACAAAAATGATCCATTTTTGAAGGTCTGTGAAGATGAAGGTATTGTCAGACACTTCACAATCAGGAATACACCATAATATAATATAGTGGTAGAATGTATGAACCAGATATTGTTGAAGCAAGTTTGGTGTGTGTTGTCCAATGTTGGATTGGACAGGAAATTTTGGGCTAAGGTTGTAATATATGCTTGTCACTTTGTCAACCGTTTATTGTTTGCTGTTGTTGGTGGTAAAACACCATTAAAGAAGTGATTTGCAAAACCTACTATAGATTATGATTCCTAATATGTGTTTGGTTCCACTGTATACTATCATGTTAATGAGTCAAAGTTAGATCTAAGAGTAAAGAAAACAATCTTTATGGAGATCACCTCTAATGTGAAAAAACTATTGCCTTTGGTGTCTAAAGACAAAGAAAGTAATTTTTAGTAAGGATGTTATGTTTGATGAATCTAACATGTTGATGAAGGTAACCGCTAGAAATGTTGATTAGATAGATGACACTTCAAAATAGATGGAGTTTGAATGAAGAATTATCTAGCAAATGAAGAAATTAATGACTTTTTTATGGTAGAAGAAAAGTCAAATGAAACAATAGTTCTAACCACAAACCTCTATAGTAACATGTACCAACTGCATTAAGTAAGCCAAAGAGAACAACTAAGAAACTTGCTTGTTTTGCTGATATGGTGGTTAATGCATATCTAAATGATGACATTCTTGCCACTTATAATGAAGCAGTCCAAAGTTTAGAAGAAGAAAAGTAGAGGATAGCTATGAATAAAGAAATGTAATCCCTTCATAAGAATTAGACATAGAAACTAGCAAGTCTTCTGAAATGAAAGAAGGTAATTGGGTGCAAATGAGTATATGTAAAGAAAGATGGATTTCCTAACAAGAATGATGTACCTACGAAGCAAGATTGTGGCTAAAAGCTACGCTCAAATGAAGGGAATTAATTATAATGAAATATTTTCTCTAGTTGTAAACATTCCTCCATCAAAATTTTGTTGGCTTTACTAGCGTAGTTGGATATGCAACTAGTTCAGTTAGATGTAAAAACTGCATTTTTACTTAGAGAGCTTAGAAGAGGAAATATATATGACATAGCCTGAAGGGTTCAATGTTGCTGAAAAAGAGAACATGGTATGCAAACGTGAAAAATCATTGTATTGATTGAAAGCAATCTCCAAAGAAGTGGTACAAATGGTTTGACAAGTTTATAATAAGGCAGAAGCAAACAAGAAGCAAATACAATCACTGTGTGTATATGTGCAAGCTATAAGGTGAATTCTATATATATCTTCTTCTTTATATTGATGATATGCTGATAGCTTCCAAGCAGAAATTGAAAAACTAAAGACTCAGTTAAATATGGAGTTTGAAATGAAGTATCTACATTAAGCAAAGAAGATTCTTGACATGGAGATAATGAGAGATAGAAAATGATATTTGAGAAAGATGTTGAAGTGTTTTGACATAAATAAGAAGTCAAAACTAATTAGTACTCCACTTGCTTCTCATTTCAAGCTTAGTGATGGAAATTAAGGAAGCAAGCCTATGGATCTTTTAAATATCAATGGTGGACCTATGACAAGGGCTCGAACTAAAAGGATGAAGAAAGCTTTAATGAGCTTGTTCAAGATATTTAGGCTAAGAGTCTTGCACAATATGACTTGGACAGTTTGGAGGGGACATCAAGGTTTCAAAATATCATTCAAGTCTAAGACCAAGTCTAAGAACATTATTTTTGAGGTTACGACAATAATTCTAATGCAAATTGGGCTGTTATTTATTTGTTTGTATTAATTTGGGCTTAATTTGAATTTATTCAATTTTACATTAAGCTTTTAATTATTGGGCTGAGATATTTAATTTAAATTAAAAAAAAAAAACCAGTGTGGGTATACTTAGAAGAGTTGGTGTGTAGGGTAAATTAAAATTAGGCTTTACTTTAGTTTCCCATTAGATTTAGGATTGTATGCCTATTAAAGGCTTATTAAAGGTAAAATTTCAATCAAACGTTCATTAAATAAAGTTTAAATTTTCTCCATTATTCTTTTGAGAACTTTGAGAATTACATCAAGAATTGTTCTTGATTTATGAACTTTGACTTATCTCCCATATTCTCATCTCTTTCTTAGGAGTGGTGTCATTATATTTTTGGTTCTTGATTCTTTAGTCAACGAGTCAAAAATTTTCTTTAATTTGAATTATCTTTCTTGGGGTTGTATTTTAATTTGATTGTGGGTGTCGTATATTTACATATGAGGTTCGCATCAGTTGATATCAGAACTTCAGTTAATTAATTCAAGTTTAAGTCTTTAATTCAAATTTTGTCATTTTAATTCTTTCTTGTTCCCCTCATGTAATCCTAGTTCGGATAACTTAATTGAGTGCCGAACCAACATCATCTGTGTCACATCATCCACTATCATCTCAATATTTCGTTGCTTCTTGATTTTGCTGTACACCATCACCATCATCTTTAATTCATTATTATTTTTTTATTTTATTCCTCTTTAAGTAGTGTCACCATCTATCATCATCATCATCAATCAATTAATGTTCTTATCCCTTGTATCTTGAGTTCCGCATATCACCCATTCTTTATATACAATTTTCTTTGACTCCTGTGGTTCTGCACATCAACTTCTTTTATCTATCATATATATATATTTATTCTTTAGTTTCTTGTAGCTTGCACATCACCATCCATCTTGACCGAATACAAGCATCTTGGTTTGAATCTTCATATTCTATTCTTGAACCACGTTAACAATCAGGTTTCTTGAAATCGCATTCTAGGGTTTCTTGAATTCTTAATTCATCATCATATTTTCTTGATTTGCAAGATTCATATGAATATCTCGTTTGTGGTACAATTCCATAATTTACATTCAATTTAGTTTGTGTGAATTCTAGTTTGATTTAAAAAATAAAAAAAAGAAAAAATATCAAAAAATGTAAAAGTAAAAAATATATATATAAAAAAATATAATAAAAAAGTGTTAAAAAAAATTATAAAAAGAAAGTGTTGACGTTCGGAAACGGTCAACCAGAGATTCTAGGGCCCAGACGGCGAACTTGGTAATTAAAGGCTCTGGTCGTACTGTTGGAAGGATAGTAAATGGGAATTAATGGAGTTTAAGGTTGGTGGTGATTAATTCAGGTGAAGGAATGTCAGTCCTGGAAGTTGGATGAATTTAATAAGGTGATCAACAAAGAATTAAAGAGAAAGAGAGAGAAGACACAAGGATTTTTACGTGGTTCGGTGACTGCACCTACGTCCACGGCCACTCTGGGGTAATTCCGGCAGAGTGACAGTTTTCTAGTATATTCAACTTATTGGTACAGTAAAAATGTCTCCCACCTTTATAGAGGAGGGGGGATGACAATAGAAAATACAAAAGAAAGTTACACACGTTACTGGCAACGGCTAGTTTCAACTAATTCTGACATTGTCATGCTGCATTAATTGTAAAGGTAATGATGATTTTCTTCCTGCACGAGTCTGGATTTAATATACCTGAAGAGACCTTTGATTCATTAAATGTTTTTGGGTAATTGTGCTGACAGTTTCCGGCGGGGAATCATGAGAGTTCGTAATTCTGACAACTTGCTATACACGATATCCCCAGGGTAAGCCCTCTGATCAGCCAGGAGATGCACACTGGAGGGGGGGTAAGACGGCCTGGGGGTTCTCGCGAGCTCGCGACCTGGGCGACCTCGCGAGCTCCACGAGCTGAAGGTATGGGCAGGAGGCATTCTGGGAACTGCCGTTGGCTCGCGACCTGGATGACCTCACGAGCTGGGCTTGCAACTGCTGGTTCCAACCTTGGACCTCCTGGGCCCTTGCTTCTATTCAAATTAATAAGGCCTGTATTGGCTTATTTGGGCCGATCCAGAAAATGGGTATAACAGAAAGTGTCAGAAAAAAAAAGGTTGAAAAAAAAAATTGAATGCCATAAATTGTTTGGATTGAAGTGAGTTGATATTAATTTGCCTTATATGCAATTCAAGTTCTTTGTAGTTTTTGAAATATTTTCTTGAAACCAAATTGCTTTTGCTTGTTTCGTCATTCTTGTGTCGTTGTTGGTCTTTATTTCTTTCATGTTCTTTGTGTGCATTTTTTTTCCCTTCGTTGAGAATTGTCGGGTGTGATTATTCAAAGGTGTTATGATCAATTAGTTCTATAAAGAACTTAGTGAGGAAAGTTTGAGTGTGGACAGAAAGTGTTAAGTTAAATCAAAATCATAGAGTGATAAACATGTAAGGGAATGTTGTGAGGTTTCTTTCACTAACATTCTTGTAGGTGTCAATCATGTTTATGGACAATAATAGGGATGTTGAAGAAGGAGAAAAGGGTAATGAATCGTTTGTTCTCAAAGCCATGCAACAATAATTTGAGAGGATGAACATGGTGTTTCAAGAGATTAGGACAATAATAGAGATGTTGAAGGAGGAGAAAAGGGTAATGAATCGTTTGTTCTCAAAGCCATGCAACAATAATTTGAGAGGATGAACATGGTATTTCAAGAGATTAGGGATTGAATGGATAGGCAATATAAGACAATAGCTACTTTGCTAAAGGGGCATCAAAGAAGAGCTCCAGAAAAGCAATTGGTAATAATGATTTTGATGCTAATTATAGAGTGTTCTATGGAGAAGATTTGGAAGGAGATGACAATGTTACTAATGTTGATAGGGGCCGAATTAGAGGTGGTAAAGGTGGTTATGGAGGTAAAGGTAAAGGTAATGGTAATGAAGATCATAGGTACTATAGGGATGAGAATGAGAGAGGAAGATGAGATGATAGACCCGATAGACTGGATAAAAATCTTAGTAGCATTAAGATGAAGATATCCTCTTTCTAAGGGAAGGTTGATGCTGATGTATACCTAGAGTAGGAGAAACGAGTGAAGTTGGTCTTTAAGTGTCATAACTATACTGAAGAAAAGAAGGTGAAGTTAGTTGCAGCTGAGTTTATGGATTATGTTGTGGTTTGGTGAGGGCAATTAGTACTAGATGGAAAGAGAAATGAGGAACATCTTATAAACACTTGGAATGAGATGAAGACTGTTATGAGGAAGCAATTTGTTCTTAGATCATACTATAGAGAACTATATCGGCGATTGCAAAGCTTAACATTAGTTTCTAAGAGTGTAGAGGACTATTATAAAGAGATGGAGATAGTCATGGTTAGAGCTAATGTAGAGAAAGATAGAGAGACTATTGTGGCACGATTTTTGCAAGGATTGAATGAAAACATTGCAAATATTGTTGAGTTGTAGCATTATATGGAGCTTGAGGACTTGGTCCATATAGCTATGAAGGTGGAGAGGCAACTCAAAAAAAGGGGTTCAATGTCACGATATGGTAGCAATTCGGGTTCCACATCCATTTGGAAGCAAACTGGAGTAGAAAAAAAGATAAGACATCTCAAAAGCTTAAGGCTGAAACTACTAAGCCTAAAGAGGATAGAGATAGAAGTCATGATAAGGACAAGGCTGAGACAACTCAAGAGAGAAATAGAGATATCAAATGTTTTAAGTGTTTGAGAAAAGGTCATATAGCTTCTCAATGTCCTAACAAACGAACTATGATCCTGAGGGAGGATGGAGATATAGAGACCGAAAGAGAGAGTGATGACGCTGAGATGCCACCTATAAAATATGCTAGTGATGTTGAAATTGAGTATCCCACAGAAAAAAAAGTTGTTAGTAGCACGACATGCTTTTAAGTGTGCTAGGGAATAAAGATGATAAGGTGCAACTTAATAATATTTTTCATACTAGATGTCATATCAATGATAGGGTGTATAGTGTGATTATTGATGAGGATAGTTGCATTAATGTTACTAGCACCGAGTTAGTAGAGAAACTGAGTTTACCTATTTTAAAACATCTTAGACCATACAAGTTGCAATGGTTAAACAATTATGGAGAGGTTAAAGTAACAAAACAAATGTTAGTTTCTTTTGCTATTGGTAGGTACAAAGATGAGGTGTTGTGTGATGTTATACCTATGTATATTGGTCACTTGTTTTTAGGTCATCCATGACAATATGATAGAAGAGTAATACATAATAGGTTTAAGAATAGATATTCTTTTATCATGAATGGGTGAATGATCACTCTTGTACCTTTAATACCAAGACAAGTGTATGAAGATCAAGTGAGGATCAGAAAGAGTAAGAGAAAAAGAGAGGTTGAGAGTTCAAACACTAGTGAGGCTAAGAGAAAAGGAACTGAGTGTGAGAAAAAGAGTGGCAAAATACTAGAGCGTGTGTAAAAAAAAAAATGGGAAGGTTGAGTGCAAAGGAGAGAATGAGAGAAAGAAAAATGAGAAAAAGAAAATGAGTATTTATGCAAAAAAAGAGCTATATAAGAGCTGCTTTTCTAGCTAAGCAGCAAATGTTTGTACTTTTATACAAAGATGCTTATTTTTCTAACTTTGACCTTAATGTTTCTTTGCTTAGTGTTGTCGCAACTCTTTTACAGGGATTTAAGAATGTAATCCTCGAAAAGACGCTGGATGGATTACCATCGAAGAGGGGAATAGAGCATCAAATTGATTTCATAACTAAAGTTGTAATTCCAAATCAATTCGCATATAGAAGTAATCCCAAGGAGACAAAAAAGCTTCAAAGGTAGGTTGAGGAGTTGATGAAGAAGAGGTATATAGGGGAGAGCATGAGTCCATATACCTTATTGGTTCTACTTGTGCCTAAGAAGGATGGGACTTGACATATGTGCATTGATTGTAGAGTTGTCAACAAAATTACAGTTAAGTATTGACATCTCATACCTAGATTAGATGACATGTTGGATGAGTTACATGGATCTTGTGTATTTTCTAAGATTGATTTTAAAACTGGATATCATCAAATTAGAATAAAAGAAGATGATGAATGGATAACTGCATTTAAAACGAAACATGGTTTGTATGAATGGTTAGTCATGCCCTTTGGTTTAACTGATGCATCTAGTACTTTCATAAGATTAATGAATCATGTTTTGCATTCTTTTATTAGAAAATTTGTTGTGGTCTACTTTGATGACATATTAGTATACAGCAAAAGTATAGATAAACATGTTAGACATTTAGATTGCTTGCTTGATGTGTTAAGAAAAGAAAGGTTGTATGCTAATTTGAAAAAGTGTTTCTTTTGCACAGATAAGATTGTGTTTTTCAGCTGTGTTGTTACATTAAAAGGGATAAAAGTAGATGAGGAGAAGGTTAAAGCTACTAGGGAGTGTCCGAGGCCTAGGAATGTTAGTAAAGTGCCTAGCTTTCATGGGTTGGCTAGTTTTTATAGGAGATTTGTTAAGGATTTTAGCACCTATACCATTAACTGAGTTTGTGAAAAAGAGTGTGGGTGTTAAATGGGATAGTGAGCAATAACATGCATTTGAATTGATTAAGGATAAATTGTATTTTACACTATTACTTGCATTATCATATTTCTCTAAGACATTTAAGATTGAGTGTGATGCATCAGGAATAGGTATAGAGGTTGTTCTTATGCAAGTTAACCATCTTATAGCTTATTTTAGTAAGAAATTGAGTGGAGCATCATTAAATTATCTTACTTATGACAAGGAGTTATATGCTTTAATTAGAGTCTTAGAAACTTGGCCACATTATTTATGGTCTAAGGAATTTATAATCCATATTGATTATGAGTCTGTAAAGCATTAGAAAGGACAAGGTAAGTTGTGTAGGAGGCATGCTAAATGGTAGAGTTTATAGAAATGTTTCCTTATGTGATTAAGTATAAGCAAAAAAAGAAAAACATTATAGTTGATGCATTATCTCATAAGTATATATTGATTTCTACTTTGAATACAAGATTGATGAGTTTTAGGCATATCAAGAAATTATATATGAATGATCCTGATTTTGCTAGTGTGTATGTTGCTTGTGAGAAAGTTTCCCTTGGAAAGTTTTACAGACATGAGGGGTATTTGCGTAGGAAAAGTAGACTTGTGCATTTATCAGGGGTCTATAAGACAGTTACTAATTAGAGAGGTGTATAGGGGTAGTTTAATATGATATCTTGGTGTGAAGGAAAGTTTAGATGAGTTAGATGAGCATTTCTTTTAGCCACACATGAAGAGAGATGTTGAGCGAATTTGTGAGAAGTGCATAACATGTAGAAAGTCTAGGTCTAAAGTTTTACCTATGGTTTGTATACACCTTTACCCATACCTAGTGAACCTTAGATTGATATTTCTATAGATTTTGTATTGGTTTACCTAGGTCCAAAAAGGGTCAAGATTCAGTGTTTGCTGTGGTTGATAGGTTTTTGAAGATCGCTCACTTCATCTCATGTCATAAGACCAATTACGCTACATCTATTGGTCACTTATTCTTTAAGAAAATTGTTCGACTTCATCAAGTGCTGAAGAGCATTGTTTCATATTGAGATGTGAAGTTCTTAAGCCATTTTTGGAGAACTTTATGGAGGAAGCTAGGAACAAAGCTATTGTTTTCTATTGCTTGCCATCCGCAAACTAATGGACAAATGAAGATGGTTAATAAAACTTTAGGTACTTTGTTACGTTCTATCTTCTAGAACAATTTGAAGAATTGGGAAGATTGTTTGCCACATGTAGAGTTTGCTTACAATCGGAGTGTGCATTCGCTATTGGTTGTTCACCATTCGAAGTTGTGTATGAGTTCAATCCACTTACTTCTATAGAGGACAGAGCTAACTTGGATGGTAAAAAGAAAACTTAATTTGCTCAACTACACGAGAGAGTTAGGTAATGTATTAAGTGACGAACCAAGCAATATGCTACTTAAGCTAACAAGGGATGAAAGAAAATTGTGTTTGAACTAAGCAATTGTTTTTGGGTGCATATGTGTAAAGCGAGGTTTTCTGATCAACAAAAGTCTAAGTTGTAGCCACGTAGAGATGGTCTATTCCAAGTGAGGGAACGCATTAATGAAAATGGTCATACAATAGACTTGCCAAGTGAGTATAATGCAAGTGCTATTTTTAGTGTTTCTGATATTTCTTCTTTTGATTTTGATGTAGATGCCGATTTGAGGATAAATCCTTTTGAAGAGAGGAGGAATGATGGAAACCAAGGAAGGAAGCTTATGGATTCTTTGAGTATCAATGATGGACCTATGACAAGAGCTTAAACTAAAAAGATGAAGGAAGCTTTAAATGGGCTCATTCGAGATATTTTGGCTAAAAGTCTTGCATAATATGGCTTGGATAGCTTGGACGAGACACTGAGGTTTCAAAATATCATTCAAGTTCAAGACCAAGTCCAAGAACATTATTCTTGAGCCTTAGACAACAATTATAATGCGAGTGGGCTGTTATTTATTTGTTTATATCAATTTAGCCTTAATTTGTATTATGGGTTGGTTTTTAAATTAGTTTAATTTATTTAATTTTACATTAGGCTTTTAATTATTGGGTTGAGATATTAAGTTAAATAAAAAAACCCAATTGGGTTAATTAAAATTAGGTTTTATTTTAGTTTCCTATTAGATTTAGGATTGTATGCCTATAAAAGGCTTATTAAACCTAAAATTTCTATCAGATGTTCATTGAATAAATTTTTAAGTTTACTCCATTGTTCTTTTGAGAACTTTGAGAATTGCATCAAGAATTGTCCTTGATTTATGAACCTTGACTTATCTCTTATATTCTCATCTCTTTCTTGGGAGTGACATTGTTATATCTTTAGTTTGTGGTTCTTTAATCAGCAGGTCAAAGATTTTCTGTAATCTGAATTATTTTTCTTAGGGTGTTGTATTAATTTGATTATGAGTGTTGTATTTTTATATATAGGGTTCACATCACTTAATGCATCTATGTCTTCAAAGAATAAAGCAGAACGGAAATATATGTCAAAAGTACCGTATGCAAATGTTGTTCGTAGGTTGATGTATACTATGGTATGTATGAGGCTCAACATTTCATAGGCAATTGGTGTTGTGAACAGGTATATGCATGATCCTGGAAAGAAGCATTGACAAATTATGAAATGGATTCTATGGTATATTCTAAACACTATAGATATTGGCTTAGCATTTGAGTAAGATAAGCAAGTTAGTCAATGTGTAGTTATATACTGTGATTCTGACTATGCCAGTGATTTGGATAAACATCGATCAACTACTAGTTATGTGTTTACTTTTTTAAAGGCACCAGTCGAATAGATGTCTACCTTGTAATCAATAATTGCTTTGTCTACAATGGAGGTAGAGAATATGACAATTATAGAAGCTGTGAATGAGGCAATTTGGCTTTAAGGGTTGCTTTGTGAACTAGGAGTTGATCAAAAGCACATCAAAGTGCGTTGTAATAGTCAGAGTGCAATTTACTTAGCAAAGAACCAAATTTACCATGCAAGGACGAAGCATGTCGACGTTCGATATAATTTTGTATAGAGATTTTGGAAAAAGGTAAAATAATGATCTAGAAGATTTAGACTACTGAAAATCCTGCTAATATGATGACAAAAGTGGTGATTGTGGTCAATTTTCAATGTTGTTTGAATTTGTTCAATATTGTGAAAATTTGAAAATTGGTATTTACAGACGCTACTAAAAATTGGCTTTGTGAGATAATTGAAGATATGAAATTTCGCTAAGGTGGAGATTTGTTATATTATTTGGTTTATCCTTCATTGAAAGTGTAAGAGGTAAAAAAGAGTTCTACTTGCCTATAAAAGTGACTTCCATTCCTTTAGAAAATTATCCCAAAATTGCTCTTTTCCTTTTTCTAAGGCAAATTTTCTCTTTTTCTCTCTTTTATAATATTTTTTTGAATTAGTGAGATATTAAATTAGTAGTGTCTGAAGATGTAAGCATAATTAGCCGAACCTTGTTAAATTCTGGTGTTCTTTATTTTGTTTATTTAATAGCTATTATCAGGTATAGTTGTAGTAATATATTGTGCTGTTAAATTACATGTCTAGGAAAATTCTGTCTATAAAATTTGGACTTTAAGTAGGATAATTGTGATGCCTCTATTCTTTTTTGAGAATTTATTTGGTGTGATTTTTAGTACAATCGTTCACACTATTCACCTGTGCAAAATTATTCGAGATGAATTTGTTATTATTGGTGGAAAATAACCCAAGTTCCACAACATTTCTTACTATTAGTAAGACAAATATAGCAGAGATCTATCATGGAGTTTTCCATTTAGGGCATAGGTATGGTCTAATTGTGTCACTCAATGAATAAATTATGGCATTTTTCATCTTAATCATCTCATGAGTGCTTTTGTGAAAGCATTTATTAATTTAAAATAAAATGATGATATTTGTATACCCTTGCAACATTGTATGTACGGCCCCTTGACTCTAGCATTACAAACAACTAGGCTTGATTCAATTTCAACAGTTTCTTAAGATTTTTTTCAAATTTGCGTGATTGTCATGATCATGAGCGTCGGGGAAGCTAGAAAATTATAGACTCTACACCCGATTATGATCTCTGCCAAATATATACATATATATATATATATATATATCTGGATCACTAATATCTATCATGGAGTTATATTTACATGAACTGTTAACTTTGTGATTTAACAAAAACAAGGGGAGAGAATGGATTGTTTGTCATATATTAATCACCGAAGCCAGGTTCAAAATACTAACAAACAAATATATAAATAACAGTTGCACATAACTGCACGTCCTAATCATTACAGGATAACAATTAAGTAGCAGATGTCTTCAACATACTAATAATAATGCCACATGAAAGGAATTAGCTAAGTCTTCAATTTAAGAGTGAAAGATGCCAGATCCATATGTTGATTTGATCATGCTGATGAGTAAGGGAAGTTGCTGCCATGCAAATATTGTCACCGGCATAGAAGCCAATAAAATGATTGGAATATATGCCCATTGCCATTTCTCATTTAGAACAATGGACAAAGTTGCTCCAAAAGCTACTATCATAGTGGCAAGGGCAAAGAAAAGTGATCCAAGACCTATAATTATCCTGTTGGGTAGTGCGCAAAGGAAATCTTCTACCGCGTAACAGGCAGTTAGGATAGACAAGAACATCAACAAAGAAGTGACAGAAGAAAATAAAGCTAATGCATCTGAAACAACAAATATTAAGAATGAGGGTTTGTGCAGAAAAATCGGTATGCCTCGATTGTTGTTGCCTCCGGGTACAGTAAAAGCTGCAGCCAGTACTACAGTGGCAATGAGTGTTGTAACAATCATGCCAGAATTAGCTGTATCCTTCATCCACTTCTCACCCTTCTGAGCAATGTCTTTGTGCCCCTCCATGAAAACTTGCATAGCTGTTAGTTCTTTCTTATTAGGCAGCGCCAATTCTCTGATGGCAGGGTTTGTTATTTTCTCCACCTCCTATAGAGAACATTAGCATCATCAATTGTAAGAACATACAATATGAATATTTTTTTGTATTTACTAATATTTGAAATTAATTGGATTGTCTACCTTAAACCACTGCAACTCGCTTTGCATCTGGAAAGCCGCTCCAGAAATTCACAACAACTGAGGTGAAGGTGCCAACTTTGCTGCCAAGTACAAGGTGTTCCCTGCATCAGCTGCCTTGCCAGCACATAATAGCCGTGTAATTGTTGGCATCTTTTTTATAAAATTGAATAACTTTGCTCGCCGATTCACAATAGCCACATGCAATAAGTTCATTCGATTATGATCATTTTCGTTTCCTACAAAGATCAGATCCGGAAAGTATTGAAGACATGTGCTTATAATTTCAACATTACCACGTGATGCGGCCAAAGGCAGAACCGGATATGGTATGTTAAAGAACTTTAATATTTGTTCATAAGTCATGGATTCGGCAATTAAATTTTCACGAACACATTCTACTATTTTAACAACATATGCTTGCTTCCATTTTTATTCATGTGCCCACCCGAACAAATTTTCTGGGTCCGCCACTGGCTGCAAGTGATTGAAATCAATTGAAATATAAAAGCTATGAATATACATAATGTAATATTGACATGTCACAAATGATTGCTTACCTAGTTGTTCAATTGCTTTCCATAGCAATCTATTCAGGGCCTTAAGCACTGTAACAACAAAAAAAAAAACTAGACTTAGTTGAACAATGTAGCATATACAATTAACTTCTCAAGTTATGTCTGAAATCACTACATATCATAAAACTGCATACTTAAATTTAACAGAAAGAACTAGGTAACAGAATGTAGCTCAGATCTGATTGTCATATTAATCAAATTATTATAATTTCATCATCAAAGAAGACAGAACAATTCAACAGAAGCTAGCATTTCGATTCCAAAGAATACACCGAAACTATTTGCAATTGAATTTCTTAGAGCAACAGAGTTTGTGAGAACATATACCACAGAAACAGTTAATATGCAAACCTTGAGTTAGAATGCTACTTGGTTGTACTGAGGCAGCCATATCTGGAAAGTCTCCTGCGTTTCTAGGGATATCTTCCACGTCAATGAATATAGAATGTGGCGGTACACACGTGACCTCCACGTGGATTACTTAAACAAGAAGAAAATCATAAATATTTCTATCAGTAGAATATAGAGAATGTCTGTTAGAGATATCATTACTTGCACTTATTGGTACAAAAATTGCTTGCGAAGAGAATACTAACATTTGTAAATCCATTTTGGGCAAAATCTAACATTACTTTGGCGACTTTGAAAGAGACTTGACAACCAAAAAAGCAGATCTGTGGGATTATTACTGCTTTTGAGAATAGCCAGTTGAGGATATCTTCGAACCATATATAAGGTTATATCTACAAAAACAAGAATATTATAAAATTGAAATGCATGAAACCAAGAGGAAGTTCAAAACACGATGTTTCCTTGATGTAATATGTACAAGCGGATATATTCTTACCGTAATAACCTGAAGCGATTAGCACGCATAGGAGATGATCTGACAGAAGAGGACTGAAGGGAAGGGAAGAGTGCTTATCCATGGTTACCAACAAGAGGTACCAAACCAGCTTCTTATTTCTAAAAGATAAAGAAAATGGAAACAGTCCTTTACTGTCTAGAATATGTGGTAAAGCAGAGTTCTTTCCTATCAAAGCCTTAGCAGTCTTTAAGCTTCCTCCTATTACAACATAGTGAAGAGCGGTTCGTCCATAGATGTTCTGTGCTACAAGTGATTCTGAAGGTAAATCTTCCAACAACTTTCGGACAAATTTCCATTGACCAGCTCTAGCGGCAACAATCAGTGTGGTCAACGACTCTGATGTTATTCTAGCAGTCAACGCACTGGGATCATCTTTGATGAAACTTTTTGCAGTTTCCCAATCACCTTTGCTTGCAGCAATGTACAAACGTCGGTAATGATTATGCTTCGTTCCCTTCACTTCAATTGACAAACAATCATATATAATATGAATGAGTAACATTAGATATCCTAATATAGGATCTTGCAGTTTTGCTTAACTAATATGTAGTTCAGTGGTTATATGTAAATTTTATATGCCATATGTTTATTGAAATGTACATTACAAATTGAAATGGTTGTGATTACCTATAATTGCAATATGGACAATGCGACATATCAGTTCTTAATTAAGGTCAAATAAGGGATTCAAGATATTAATAATGTTAAATAGAAGACTTAATAAATTAGTCGAAAATTAATAGGAGATTTAAGCATAAGAAATTATGTGATAAAGAGGAATAGAAAAGGGTGTTCGTGTAAGTACTCAATACTTGATATATAGTACTAGAATTTTTATCAGGTGAAAATCTCAAATTTTCAGGATTTGAATTTCACAAATTCCTAAGATTGAAATTAGAACATAAACATTAATGGACTCTTAACAGTTTCTAAGTACCATGTGTCAGCATGTTTACATAAAGAGAAATATGTAGGAAGAAAAACAATGCATGACTGCTTACAGAATTCTTCAGCTGCAGCTTGAGCTTCAGAGAGTGGTCGAAATGGCTGGTTAAAGGATTCTGGAACTGTAGTATCGGTGTGTTGACCAAGTGGCTGCTCGGATTCTGGAAATGTAGCATCGGTGTGTTGATTAAGTGGCTGCTTGGATTCTGGAACCGTAGCATCGGTGTGTTGATCAAGTGGCTGCTCAGGCAAATAGTCTTTAAAAACAGATAATATCTTCCCACAGAGTTCTTTAGCTGCAGCTTCCACTTCCGTCCACTGTGTTTGAGTTGCTGAGGAGGCTGCTACCGTAGATGGGGTGGTACGTTGATTCATTATGTGTGTGTGTGTTGTGACTCCTGGTAATTAACTATGGTATCTTTTGTAAGCAGAAGAATGAACAGTCACTTGTCTTAGTTGTTTATGAGGGGTGGGCAATTGACCCAGCAGACTCAACCCAACCCGACTCGACTATTTTTGGTTAGGTTGGATTGGATTAAATCTTAAAGAAATGAGATGGGTTTGGTCGCAAAATTTTCAACTCAACCCAACCTAACCCAATAAATGTCCACCCCTAATTCTAAATCTAAGATTTTCTCCTCTCTCTGGATGAACACTTGCCAAGGATGCGGTCTAAGGATAACTACATGTGTTCTAAGTTATTATTTTTGTCTTTGTGATTCATAAATTGACTTTTTGTTTATAATATTCAATGAGTCAAACTTTTGTTTGTAATCACTTTACAAATTATCTTTATTTATATTCGTTTTATTAATTAAACATTTATTTATAATTGTTATTTGTAATGTTTGAATTATATGTGATAATGTAATATTAAAAATGTTATTTATAATCATTAGAAACTTTCAAATATTTCAACTAAAGTTTAGTCTGATCAATTCAACTTAATCCAACCCAACTATTATTAGGTTGGATTGAATTAAATTGAAAAATTATATTGGATTGGGTTGAAAAATTTTAACCCAATTTATATCAATTTGAGAGATTTTCAATTCAATCCAATCCGACAGACATCTACCCCAATCTATGATTACTTCAGTTAATTAATGCACATATAAGAATGTCAATAGGGTGGGCATAGGGTGGAGATATGCTTCTTGTTCCCAAACCTAAAGGTAATTAGGATTTCTATCCTGCCTCATTCCCCATTTGTGGTGGGGATGGAGAATCCATGTTTGGGGAGAGGGCTCCTAATCCTCGCCCCACCTTACTCCATCCAATCCCATCCCATTATCTCATAGTAATATCATAATTAAGTGTTTTTTTTTTTTTTTATAAACCGTATTTGTCAATTCTGATTTATGAAACAATATTAAAAAGTGTAAATAATGTTAATGTTTCATTCATAAATCATAATAAAATAAATTATTATAAAATAAACCACCAAATGTATGAATAATACATTGTTCAATCTCAATGAAATTGAAATTTCAATAATAAGTTTGTATGTGTTTAGATCCTTCATGTCATGCATTGGTTGAATTGAATCTATGGTATACATTGATTGAAATGGAGCTTATATAATGTATTGGTTGAAATATGTATATATAATCTCATGACATGCATTGGTTGAAGTGTGTAGAGCTTAATAATTTGAAATATTTATATTATATTATAAAATTATAAAATTATGAGGTCCCCTGAGACAAAACGAGGTGAGTATCAAAATACTGTTTTCTGTTCGAAAACAAAATGGGATTTAACATTCGAACCCGTCCCATCCCATATCCAAATCATCATTATCAAATCCATCGCAAACAGGATGGGTTGCCAGGGGTAAAAGATGCCAGCTAAAGTCGCCGTTATATGACTGCATTATTGCACTTATACAATTGCAGTATCATGTGTGGGTCGGGTTTATATTGGAAAAAAAGACTGGAAAATAGTTTGATTTATCAGGGATCGTTGTGTTTTAGGCAACGAACAGAACAGGCCCCATACTCTTTTGACTCGTTTGAAGAAGCCTTCATTTATTATTCATTTTTTTACCCTGTCAGTGTGTTTACTAATAAAAATTTTAACAGTAAATATAAAATTTAATTCATGATTTATAAAAATATTTACTAAAGATGATTGAAAATAAAGTAACGGACTAAATTTATCTCAAATAATAATAATAATAATGCTTGACTAAATTAAGAAGTTAGTTCGTATTGTCTGTCCAACGAATCAAGTTCCCTCTTGCATGAAATATTATTCCCATCATTTTCATTTCCTAACCGATTGGACCGACCAGAACTGTAAAACATACATAGAACAGAAAAAAAAAAAAAAAGGTGGGATGGGGGGGCAGTGAAGAATCCATTTGAAATAAGAGAAGGAAATTGAGAATTAAGAGGATGAGAAAAGTAGAAAACAGGAAGAGATTCTTTAAACCAAAACTATTAAATTAACAAACAGAAACCAAAAACAGTTTTTTAAAGTATATTTAACAAAGGATGAACTATGAAGGAACTGAATTAACTCACCGAGGAGGCAGATCAATGAGCGGTGGCGAGCAACGAAGAACAAGAAGTGGGCGTTGAGAAGAATACAAGAGTTGGGTGGGTGTGTATAAGTGAGTGATGGCCACTGGGATTTTACTTGTCTTTTTTATTATATATTTTTTTAAGACTTTATCCTCATTCTCGTTTTGGATTCGGAATTCGAATTGGGGAGGCGGATTTAAAGACTTTTTTTTTTTTTTTTTGAGAAGCCGATTTGAGGAAATGTTAGATTGTCAAATAAAGAATGAAAAAGTGGAACTACTAGATAATATAGAGATGTTACAATTTAGAACTCTACGAGTGTATTGAAAATAGAGATGACAACGAATCGGATCAAGATCGGATCACCTCTTTGCAAATCCGAATTCAATTTAAGATTTGATGCTCCAAATCTGATCCATGACACGATCGAGTTTTCAATTTTCATCCTAAATCTCAATATTTAGGGCGAGGTGTTTCGGATTCAATCCATTTTGACTTGATTTATTTAAAGAAAAATTTTAATGTAGACGTAAATGTGAATTGTAACTTTCACTCAAATGTAAATATATATTTAAGTTTGAAAAAAAAATTCTTAAATTTGAATGTATGCTTAAGTTCAAACATACTCTTAAAATTTAACATATATTTAGATTCACACATTAACTTCAATTCAATTGAACATTATTTAAAACTAATAAATTTTAAATTAAAACATATAGTACGAATATTAAACAAATTAAAGAACATAAAATTCATTAAGTTTAATGCAACAATGTAAATCTTTTAAAACAATCATTCAAAATTCCACTTAAGCAATTAAATTATCTAAAAGAATAGTTTGATTCAAATGCAATTATAAGAATAAAATTAAATTAACAAGTAGTAATGCATAGCACTTAAAAATTATTATCATAATCATAACGATGCTAATATGAACAATATTAGTGTATTTAAAAAATAAAAAATATAAAAAATATAAAAGAGGTTACCGGGTCAGGGTGGGAAAAAAGCGTTTGATCTAAGTGTGATCTGACTATAAAACCAAGTAGAAACTTTTAACCAAACCAAATCTAAAACCCAATTGCAACTCTAAACTAGCTCCAAAAGAATCAAGGTCTCGTTGATTTGGACGGATAGACATTTTTATTATCTCTAATTGAAAGCTGAAGAAGCATGATGCAAACTTTGACAACTCAAAATAAGCATTTAAAAACTGTGTACCTTATTTTAAATATATATATATATTGTATACCGACATGGCTTGATGATAAAGCTATTCGAGCCACTCTACTGTAAATCATATCTTAATTTATTAAAAAAAAAAAACATTGGAATGCATTAATTTGGTTTTTCATGAAGTTGTGTGTGCGTTTTCATCTTTTTCATGCGAGAGTTATAGTTTTAAGTGTAATTACAACAATTAATGTTATTAAGTTTGGATAAGCTCTTGCTCAATTGAGGTTTGGTCCAAAAAAAGAAAAAAAAAAGTCAATTTTTTGTTTTGCCTACCGGAACCAAAGTCTTATAATGATATAAATTTCTAGGTATTTGAGTCTTCTAATTGGGCTAAAAGCCCTTACAGACAAAAGTCTAACCAGACACCACACCTACTTGTGAAATATATAAAATAGGCTTTATATATTAAAAAAAATAAAAAATAAAAACAGTGAAATAGGCACATCTCAACATATAAATATGTAGAAGAATAAGAGGGTTTTTTTTTTTTTTTCAATTTCTTTTTAAAGAATGGATTTTTTTAAGGGTCAAACTAAAACAATTTATATTCACAGTTCCTAATTAATCGAACTAGTGGCCAATTAACTTCAAAGCATTAAACATAAAATAGAATATAACAGAATAATGAGAAATTAATTAAAAACTATATTATATAGGTGAGTCTCATGGTTTAAGGCTACATCATAACTTTAGATCATAGATCTAGTTCATCATTGTATTACAATTAAAATAACAAAAACAAGAATCAAACAATATATTTGAATAAATAAAAATAAAGCTCAAGGAAAATCTCTCAATATATTGCAATCCTTGCTTCTCTGACCATTGATGATGATTGCTGCAAATTTCTTGCATGTGCTGCTAAAGAATCATGGTTGAGGGTAGAGCCCTAACCCCACGCAAAGCACTCTCTTCTCCTCTCTATTGCTCTCTATCCTCTTGAATTTTGTTTGGTGTTGTGAGAAACTCTCCTATTTATAGAACTTGAAGTCAGGTAGAATAAGGTTTTTCAAAGTCGGTCAATATAGAATTTAATGCATGAGCAGAACTAGAAATCGGTCAAAATAGGTAGTCGTAACTTCTTGTCGCTACTTCGATCTTATGGCAACATCCTGCGATATCGTTGCAACTTATGTTTGCATCTTCAGAATCGATGACTCCTACCTGCGACACCGTCGCAGGTTGTATCCCGCGACTTGAATCTGCGACTCATTTATTGCTTCTTTTCCCATTCTGATTGGATTGGCTAATTTTATAATCAAACCCTTGAACTTCCCTTAATTGCTCTTTTATCTTCTTGTGATAACAATTGGTGAAAAAATCCATTTAATTCATTTCATCATAATTGTCACATTGCAAGCTCTTTGGGCTGAATTTGTAGTTTTCTTCCTCTAAAATTAATTCCAAAAATCTACTAATTCTATATTTTCTTCTTAAACCGACTTGCTCCATATTATCCCACAATTGCCCCAATAAATTGTTGAATTTCTCAACAACACCTTTCATGACTTACTTGAATAAAATAATATAAAAACATTAATTAACTAACTTGATTTAATCAAATATTCATCACAAACACTAGGTAACAGGATATAAAATAATGGTATATTTTAGTGTTATCACTTTTTGCTGATAAAAGTATACTTATTTACAAAGCTTTGAATGTGGATTTTAGAGGCTAGTTTTGGAAAACACATTCTGCATATTTTAAACAATCCTTGAACCAGTTCTCAACTAGCTTTAATGACCCTTGGAGAAGCTATTGCAGCCAGCCCAACATCAAACCATTATCAACCATTTGAAAGATCAACAAATTGTCACGTCAACATCATCCATTCTTGGTTTGACTAGGAGGAAAAAGGACGAGAATTCACCATTGATGAAGGAGAAGTCGGACCTTGGGAACGATGAGAATCGATCCAATCAATTAGAATATCTTTTCTCTTAATCTATTTATAGAATGGTGTTGTTTGATATTTACTTGAGCGATTTGTCTTGTAAATTGATGATGAACTATGCTTATTGTCTAAGGTTACTATGTAACATTAAAACCATGAACTCATCTTTATGATATTGTTATTAATTGATATGTGTTCCATTCTATTCTATGTTTAATGCTTTTAAATTAATTGATACTAGTTTAAGTGATTTGGTAACTGTAATGAACTTGAAAAAGGAATTTATATGTTTAGACCTAGAATAGGATGACATAAATTGCAAGAATAGGAATATACTTGTGCGATTTGTGTGGTCATGTATGAGTGATTATGCTTAATGTGCTTAATTTGGTTTATTGTCATAGGAATATAGTCAGTTAATTAAATTGGATAAGTCGACTCGACCATTGGAAGAGGCTTGTGGATAGATTTGAATTACTCGATCAAGCATATGGTGAGAATGAATTATTAATGGTAGAATTATCGGTTGAGTAAATTAGTAGGGTAAAATTGTAACTCTAAAGTCTGTTCTCCATTGGTTGAAATCTTAGTTGAGTTATTTGTTTTCTTTATTTTTCTTGTTTAAATCTTCTCTCAAAATCCATCGTTTTAATAGTTTGGATAAAGTTGAGTCTTGATCAATTTTAGTATTTAGTATAGTTTGGACAATCTTTGTAGGATTGATATTCTACTCATCATTTATTACTCGTGGATCATATATACTTGCATGTGTTTCTTATTTGTGTTTTCACGTGCTAGAAATTAATCTATTAAAAACCCCCCACTTCGTTAGTCAAAATTAGTTAAATTTAATTGATATAAGGGCATTTTCATTTTTTACTAGAGTATTTTCGTCTTTTACGAAATTATATTTTCTTTTATTAAAAAATTCATCTCCACCGTCCAAATAAATTAAAAAATAAATTTATTTTTCTTTTATAAAATCAATTAAAAATTAATTAAAATATAAGTTAAAGCAATGGAGATCCAATCTCTCTATTGATCTTGTTTAACTTTTGCTCTCTTATCCTCCTCCATTTTTCTATATTCATCATTAGGTTCTAGTTCATCATCATCCAAGAGCCAAAAATAAGAAAGAAAGAAAGAGATCTGGGTTCTAGTTTAACATCATCAACACAGGGAAAACAAATACAAAAATATCTCTAGCTTAAACAAAATCAGCAGGAGACAAAAATTAAAACTCAAATTTGCCATAGAAATCCAAAAAACTATCAAAAGATCTTTCACCCACTATATCTCCCACCGTTGTTATCACCATTACTAACTAGCTATGGAGACCTAGATTTCTGGGTCTCCCTTTCATGATGAAGATCCAAGTTTTTGGGTTTCCACCACTTGCAAACGCAAACCCTACCACTTACATGAAATGCACCCAAAAAACAAATAATGAAAGAGCATTGCCAATGCTTCATCTCCTTCCACCGGTCTTTGGAAGACAAAGCATTAAGGGAAGAGAGAAAGTGAATATGAAGGGAGTAGAGAAAGCAGTAGAGAAAAAAGGAGAAATGGTGAGAAAATGAAGATAAAGTAAAGATTATAGGTCTGGGAGCAATTGAAAGAAATGGTGTGGTGGTGGTGATTAAGAGACATAGGCGTAAAGATGACTGGTTTGAGAGTTTAATTTTGGACGAATGAGTTTCATCTTCTGGATGATGGAGATCCATCCATTGTTCATCTCATTAGATTGACAGTGGAGATCTGATTTCCAATCTAGAGATTGGATTTTCATTTTTCTTTAATTTTTATATTAATTATTTAAAAAAATAATAATAATGTCCATTGTCCATCATCCATCAATTTTTTTTTTGAAATTTTAAAATTTTTCTTTTTTATATAAACTAATAGAAAATTTTAATAAAAAAATTATCAAATTTTTTATTTAATAAAGGGTATTTTAGTCATTATAACTAAAACACTTGGTCAACAGTTAAAACTTAAGTTTAACAATATTGACTAATTGAGTGGAGGTTCTATGTTAGTTAAAAGTAAATTTGTTTTTGTGTGTACAAGGCCATACCTTAGGGGAGTTTTGTGTAATTTCAATTTATGTAATTATGTGCATTGATGATAAATTTTTTCTTTTCTTAGTTCCTACTCACGTCATGACTTGAAAACATTTTCAAATTCAAATATTCCATGTAAGGATGATGAAAAACTATAATACTATAATCCGACATGTGCCGAATTACAAAATTTAAACCTTACAAAACCTCTATCTCTCTCTCTTTCTATATATATATATATATATATGTATATAAATGGAAATAAATTCATCAAATAATCTATGTAATGGATTGTGAAGCCTAAATCAATTATAAAAGTTTGTTTTTAGTTTTATATAGGAAACTACTCTTGTTGTGGGAAAAAAGAATACAAGGGAAAGAAAGGGGAAAAGGAGGAATTTTATCTAGCCTAGGAAAAGTAATTAATTATTTTATTTTCTTTAAGAAATGCTTTAGATTTTAGGATTTTACTCCTATTAGAAAAAGAAAAGTTTACCTATAAATAGGAAGTTCATTGTATTCTTTCATATGGAGCAAAGTAGAGAAAAATTAATGTTGTGACATGATTGATCATGTTTCATATTATGTTTTTAATTATATGAAAAATAGTGAGGTTTAAATTAGAAATATAATGTTGTTTTGGTTTGATTGATTAGACATTGGTCGTGATTTAAATAAATTGATATTAATTATATGTTTTTAAAAAAGGTATTTAGTTCATATCAATACTAGTTTGAGTGTTGAAGCAAAATATACTAAACTGGGGCATAATTAAACCAAAATTTGAATGATTGGTGTATGTGGTTTTAAGGTGAATGTGCTTGAATGATTTGAATGTTTTCACCATGATTTTCATGAATTGATGTACTGTTGGTTTGATGTTTAATGTGGTGAATTAATAGAGAAGAAATTTATATGTTCCGTAATTTTCAAAGTTCGTTTATTTTATTTCTTCTTTTTTTTTTTTGAAGATAGCTTACTTCATATCAAAATGCTTTTTATATGTATTCATTAGCTTCATAGGTTTTAGGGTTAGTTTTAAAGTCAAAAGAATAAATATTCAAGCTCAATGAGTCAAAACATTGAAGTTGATGGTTAATTAGCAGGGCTAAAAGATGACTCGAAGATTCATACTCTTGTTTTATAAGGATCAATCATGGTTTGATGTGTATTCATGTCATATTTAGTGTTCTTGATGTTTTAGGTTCATAAGCATGTAGTTTTATGACCTATAGATTTGCTTTCATTACATATGTTGTGTGTTTGCTTGTTTTTCATAAAATTTAAACCTAAGGATCTGGAAGATAGGACATTTTGGTTATGGTAAAAATGCTTTTTCGAAAATAGTTTCTTCAAATAAAAATCTAGCTAGCCCTAGATGTTAGCTAACAATAGGAAAAACCTATGAGCTAAATAGGCTTCAAGAGAGAAATCTACTGCCTTTTTTGCAAAGTCGTGTAGAGCTAACAATAAGAGACAACTGAGTTGTCGTTGGAGCAATAGATGGCAAACAAATTTTCAACAAAGCATTCTTTGCAAAGAAAGAAGAAAGAAGGTGGGTGCACTAGTGATGGATTCATTTTCAGCTTCATAAAATTTTCCCTCTTCTTTAACCTCTTCAAACATGGCATCCTGAACAAGCCTACCTACTCGCAGCCTGCCCTTTTGTATCTCTCTACCATTTAATGTATATATCTTTGTATCCCTTTTGAAAAGTCTTGTTATTTTATAGAAAAAAAAGGTTGTTTTAACTTTGTTATTAAATGTGTAAATACACAATTTCTAGTTTGTTTTGCCATATTGCTTCTTGTTTTTCTTCTTTCATGATCATTTAATTTTGTTTTGAATCCATATGGATCCATTGATGGATACTATGCTTGTTAGCGAGTTTAGCTAGTAAGATTTTTGGCCTTCTTGATTCAATTTTATGCATGCTAAACTGGAAAGGGATTTAGTTTATAGTTGTTTTGATTTTATATAGTATTTGAATAATATTAAAAAAAAAAAGAAAAAAGGAAGATGTGTTGAATTTGTGACTTCAGTGATTGTGACCAAGTGGATGGTTTTTTGGCCCATTCTTAAGCTGATAAGAAAGAGTTTAACTATAATATTTAAGACTTAAAGTTGATACGTGACACGCCCTTTATGTGTAATGTATATGGATGATAGATGTCGGACATATATTAAACACCATTTACTGTTATAACATATGTAACAAGAATTTGAGATAAAGTGGGGAAAGAAAGTTTGAACCTAAGACTCCAAGCTTTGATACTATGTTAATTACTACTATATCCAAAAGCTTAAACTAAATGTTTAAACTGATAGAAAATGATCTAACTATAGTATTTAAAATTTGAAGTTGACACGTGACAATCTCTCTGTTATGGGATCCTTCATGCTTCAACTTATGTTACAATGCATGGGCATGTAAAAAAACACCCTATATTTATATAATTCTTGCAAAAGCATCAATATCTTAAATTGGGGTTTGAATTTTGGATGTGTAGTTGTAGGCTATAATACTTGGTCAAATTTCAACAAAATTGTGTCCAACAAATGTACTCTCTTTGGAGTGTGATTTAAAGAGATGGAAATGGGCCAATCAATTGTTATTTTGTTTGTATCAACTTTCAATATTGTGGTTGTGGGGTGGGGTGGTAGTCTAGAGAAAGGACTTCTAACCATTGTTGTCCTCCAAATATATGAAACCTGTTGAGTTCGAAGAGTTTTTGATATGTAATTTTTTTTTATAGTATTTAATTTTCTTGTATGGTCTAAGGCATGAAAGAAGAGAAAAAACCCGAAACAAGTTAAGTTTGAATATGAAGTGAATTCAAATGTTAAGACTAAAAGAGAGCGTAAACATATTAAAATTTCAAAGGAAGTTGATTTTTTTTTAAAAAGAAAGTTTGTATATAACTCAAATTCAAGGCAAGGTTGGACCATCAAAAACCTAGTCTTAAACTCACAAGGGGAGTGATGTAGCATATGTATTTGCTTCTTTATAAGTTGAATGATAGGTTTGAGTAATGGTATCATTTAAGTTCCATCTCTATGTAGGTAATTTTTCTACTTTTGTATGGTTAGACTTCTCTCGTCTATTGAGAGTAGAGATTTAGATTATACCTTAGAGTCTAACCTCAAAGGGTCATGATAGTTGTAATTATAATTATAATATTAAAAAAATAATAATAACAACAAGTCTTTAAGCTAATAATGGTAAACGGTGGAAAAACAAAATAGGTAGGCTAATGAGTGAGTCTGAAGATAATTAATGTAGCTTAGGCAATACCTCAATGGTTTAGCACTACCTCCCGTGTCTTTAACAAAGATACGGATTCTACATCCGGTGTCCTTTCCCACTAAAATAATTATGGGTTTTTTCATCTATATGTGGATCGCTTCCTTACCTATGTGTGAGTTAATTCCTCTTGCATGAAAGCTGCTTCCTCAATCATACCACCAATGTTCTATCTCATATGGTCCCAGTTGTCACTTGAACCAATCCCAGAACTAAAAAAAAAAAAAAAAAAATAATTAATATATTGTTCCTCGGAGAACCCATATCGTTTTCATTTATTATTTTAACTTTTCCTTCTAGCAAGCTTTTAGTTTAAACTTGTGACCATTAATTTACTTACAGAATATTTATTTTTATAGTTACAAGATAAATACTTGTATGATAAGAGAAGAAATCTATCCACAATTATTTATAAAATATGTATAGTAAAACTTAAACCCTTACCATTAGAAGTATGTGGAACGATACACAATTGCCTTAGTTAGGAAGGGATGAGCAACTTGTAACCATTAATTAGATGGCTAGTAGTGGTTAAAAAATTCTAATATTATTAATTACACGAAGGACTATACATATAATTTTCACTTAATCTTGTGATTTGGATTAAAATAAATTGGTATGGTAACTTGGATAACTGGTTTTATGATCTAGAAATTGGTTATACTATTTAGGTATAAATTAAATTAAATTAAAATCAAAGACATTGTAAAGAGAGATTGAATTTATTTGTCCATAAGTAAAATTGAAACCTACTTGATTTGTAAGTTAGATATATTTTTTCTAATTTGAAAAAAAAGATAAATTATTGAAACCTTTGTTTAAATGAAATATCTTTGAAGTAATTTTTAGTTACTATTTTAAAATTACTTTTTAGTATGAATACTTAAGTATTGGAAGAAACTGAGGAAAGTAGTGCGGAAATAAAAAGTCATCTTTAGTCTCTCGTGCCTTCCCTAGAATGACAAAGGAGGCATTGTATAATTGTCAATCTTTTCAAAAGGTAGCGTCCCTTATACGTGAGAGGAGCTATACTCTGAAGGGAAAAAAACATAATTGTTTTTATTAAAAAATAAAAAATTTACGGAACACTGAGTTTTAAAATTTTTCTATAAAACTCAAGAACTCTGGATCCATAAAGTAGTGAAATAAAATAATATAAAGAAACAAAAAATCATGTTTTTATCTTCTGTATTGATCTTTGTGGATTGCTCACCATTTAACCTTCCTGATAAATCTCTACACCAAGAAACAACTGAGTGGGCACAATTATATATAATTATGCTCACTTACTATTAACTTTTTTCTAAAAAGAAAAAAAAATATTATTTTTAAGATGTGAGTATTAATTTTGGTTATAAGAAGAAAGATACATATTCTTCTTCTTTGCATAGTTCTGTGTCAAAAAAAAAAAAAAAAATTTCTATTTTACAGAACATACAATAGAAACCAAAATAACTTCTATTAAAAAAGAAAATTATTTCTTTTCTATTTATAGGCAACCAATTAGGGTTTTAATAATCAAAATTAATATTGAACACCATGTTTATTAAAATTAAACTTTTATATAATATAATTAATTTAAAATTAATTCATGTTATATTTTGAAATCAAACTCGTGACCTCTAATAAATTAACTCATAATTAATTTATATTGTAGTCACTATTAGCAATTGAATTTAAGACCTCTTAAAAAATCAATTAAATAATTTGTTAATTCATAATTAATAATTAACTAATTAATTATTACATAATTTGAATAATTAATATTATTCAAATACCAAATGAATATAAATTTTGCTACTTACGTAACAACTATAATTGGACGGTTCAATTACAATATTCTATATATATATATTTTATAGTGAAATGAGTTATCAAGAAGACCCAATGGACCTACAGTTTTGAGCTCCAATAATATTGGAATTATTAATTAAACTTTTTAATTAAATAATTCACTATTATTAATCTTAGAGTTATTTTACTAAAAACCTAAGATTGCGCTTTCAGAACTGCAGATGTTTTTATACATTCTAAAATTTCCAATGTCCATTGATTTAATCATTGTATATGATTTGATCCTCCACAAATAATTCATAATTAGAACTAGGTCAAAATATCTATTTTACCCCTCTAATTATATCTTGATCCTTAAGTACAATTAATTCTCTAATGAACAATATATTCATCATAACTTATGAATTTACCTTTTTATTTACATATATATATATATATATATATGAATAGAAAATTGAGCGTTCTTATTATTCAAGACCTGAATCAACCTTTAAAGGAACTACTTCTTTACTTCTCGTAAGAATAAGTGAATTCCACTATTGTATAGAATGTTTTCAGCTACATACTAAATCATATCCCTCAAAGTATGAAGTTATTGATTAGTTACACCGATCTCACCCCATGTAAATCTATGTATACAACTCAATAAATAAAAGTCAATAATACATTCAGTATTAAGATCAATTCATATATGATCATCTAGTCGATAAACATAAATCTCCAAATTTAACATATATTAATTAGAGATTCATGTTTATCGTAATTCAGTCCTATATAATTTTTATTATATAAGGTACCTTCATTTCTATATCACTACATGAATAGTTTTGGATAAGACTATTGTACCAAGTATGAAATGGACCGCCACTGTAGATTTACCACAAATAAAGTGTCCAACTTCATTTGATTTTTACGGACTCTTTAGATTACTTATCTCAAACGAAATCCATTTGTAAATGTTATACTTATATATTTAGTTTGAAATTACATCAATAATCAATTATGTTTCTTATGATATATATATATTTGAAAAAATATATGAATTAAATGAAGTGAATATTTTATTAATATTTATTAAAATCGTTTATATAATTACAAGCTCTTAAGATAGAAAGCCCAACAATTTCTTTCTCAAATCTTTCTCTTTTATTTTGGTTTTTATCTATTTCTCTTCGTCTAATGCTTCATTTTTGACTTCGTGGATCATGATGAGTTGGTTAGGTTATGTCAATCACTTTCCTTATTTGATGAAAAAGGCAAAATTTGTAGTATCAAAGGGTTTGAGTAGGAGGAAGAGTTAGAAAATGTTCACATTATTTGGTGGGGAAGGTATTGACGATGAAGAGGGTAAGAACAACTTCAATGTGACATTATTTTACTATAAAACACTAATTTAGTAAGCAAACACACTTTAATGTTACACCAATTTGCAAATTTCGAGCAAAATTTAGTGCATTAACTATAGTATAACACCATTTTAGTGTAAGTAAAGAAGCATTTAAAGGGGTCATGAAACGTCTAAAGAGTGATATTGGAAGGGTGGAGGTTTACTCAATTGGTGACAATACTTTTATGTTTTATTTTCAATGAAAAGAGGACCGAAACTCAGTTCTTAAGAAAGAGCCTTGGCACTTTAAGAATGGTCTCATTACGTTAGAAGCTCTCGAAGGAATTGGTGAGATTTCGAATCTAAGCCTTTCTAAAATGAGTTTTTGCATTCACATTCACGAGCTCCCCTTGATGTGTATGAATAAGAGAGTGGTAAAGTTGATTGCTAGTTAGTTGGGGGAGGTGAAAGGCCTTCCATCTAGTTCAAAACAATGTAGAGGTAGGTTTTCAAGAGCTAGAGTAATGCTGGATATTTCCAAACCTCTTCAACGAGTGATTCAGTTGGATTTGGACGGTTTGGGAAAATTCTTTGTGGCTGGGTTGACTTATAAGAGACTCTGAGTTTTGGTACTATTGTGGAAGGATTGGTCACAATCTTAAAGATTGCCCAGATAAAGTATCTACTAAAGAAGCTTTGAGGCAGTAGAGCTGAACTACGAGTTGTGGCTAAGGGCAAGTCCATTTGACTCTAATAAAGAGTAGGACGAACCATATGGCCTCATTTGATTGCTAGGATATGATTGGGTTTGGATTAAATTTTATCTAAACCCATGTTTGGTGCACTCAAATGCCTCTTTACTAAAATTATCCCATCTCATTTTTAACCCATTAGTTTGGGATAAAACAATTCCATAGAAGATACAAGTTAAAATAATCTAACCACTCAAATGCTTCTTCACCCACTCACGAGTGGCGATAGTGACCGAAAAGGAAGACACAACGACAAATGGCGACCAACAAGGATGACCAACGATGAATTGGGACTAGTACAGAAGAACGAGCAATGATGACCGGTAAGGAAGAGCCAGCAATGAACGATAATGAAGACCTAATGACGATAGATGAGGAAGATAGAGCAAGCATTGGTAGGAAAGGAGAAGGAAAAGGAAATGAAAATAAAAGAAAAGGATCGACGATAGGTTAATCAGTGGTGTAACAATGAGAAGGGAAGGAGCGACGATGACGACAGTTGTTCGATGGCATGGCAAGAAGGGTAATGAGAGAGGGAGGAAGGTGATGGTGGTGGAGGATGTATGGTTTCTGTTGAGGGTAATACTCCCACATCTATAAAATTTTTAAAAGTCCTTGAAAAGTTACTTTAAAATCCACGTTTATACTAACTATTTTTAATCATATTCTACGTTTCATCAAACATGGGATAGCATTGAAATTAATCCAATTTGATCTCGTCTCATCTAATTTAATCACATATAAATAATCAAATCCTATTCTACACACCAAATGAGGCCTATTAGTCTAATGACCTTCTAAGGAGAGGAGCTTAGCGTATAGGAAGGCTCAAATTGGAAAATCAAGACCTAAAAGATAAGGATATTTCGACGGATGGGGGGAAGAGAGTTGAGGTGATATCCAGTAATAGTTCTCACAGAGACAAAGAAAAGAAACAATAGACAATTAGAGAGTAGTTTAAGCAGAAATCAGATATGAATGGTCCTAATAGAGAGGGACCAACATTGAAGGAAAATGAAAAAAAGAAATATGACGATAGAGGCAGTCAACATGTTGTACAAGTTAGCAAAGCTATGATGGTACTAATAAAAGTAGTGGGGTGAAAGCAGGCTAAAGGAATGAATCATGATCCTCTTTTATATCTATTTAGAAAGGATGTTTGCTAATAATCTCAGTCACCTTTTTTTTTTGTTATTATTAATTTACCCTTGAAATTAAAAATAATATCAAACCACCCCTAATTTTGAAGATAATAGCCAAAATAGTCCAACTGTTAAATGAAATAGTGAATCTATTAATGAAGTAACAAATTCGTTAGTTTTGAGGCTAAAAGCATCATTTGCCTTGATGACATACATGGATGACAATTGGAACCATTTGTTAAAATATTAATTAAATAAAAAAATAAAAAAATAAAATCAAATGCAAAAATTTTCCATACCTATCAATGCCTCTTTGTCATTACTCATCACCACTCATTACTCTCTCCCATCACTACTACTCTCTCTCTACCATTACTCTCTCTCTCTCTCTCTCTCTCTCTCTCTCTCTCTCTCTCTCTCTCTCTGTCTTTTTCACATCTCACCCAACCACCATCACTATTCAAAAACCTAACCCCATCACCACTCAACATACCACCTTTACCCATCACCGCCGCTCTCCTTTTATTTCGTTGCCAAGTTTGATTATACAAGTGGTGATGTTGGTTTGTTCTTCAATGTGGCATTCACAGCATACCGTTTTATAGAGGAGATGAAAAGGATGGTGAGGAATGGCAAGCTGTGCGCTATTACATCAAACGATGTGACGGTGCAGAGGTGTATCAAATCGTGTGGGCATTGTTCCCAATATAGTTCATGGATGAGATGGAGAGGACAGTGAAGAATAGCAAGCTATATGTCGTTGTCATGAAGCGGTGTGGTAGTACAGAGTTGGATTTGCAGGTGTTGTTCCTGAGTTTTTTTATTGTTGAATGAGTGGATATTGGGTTTTGTGGGTTTGATGATGTAATTGCAGAGATTATTGGGTTTTGTGCATCTAAAATCAGGGTTTTTTTTTTCTCTGATGTAATTGAATGAACTTAGATGTGTGTTTTGTTTGTTTGTTTGTTTTTCTTCTTATTTGATGTGTGTTGTTATGATGTAATGAAATCTACTTAATTGATTTTTGTTTAAAGTAATTTTAGTTTGTTATTTATTTATTTATTTGTTATTTATTTATTATTATTATTATTCTTTTGCTTTAATGCAATGGCCCAAACCTTCTAACTTTGAAGATCTAGCACCCAAATCTTCATCTTTTGGTTTTAATTTAGTTTTTATTTTAATTAAAAATATTAAAGAACAAAAGCTTTTATTGGTATATATTTTATTTTTTGAAATTTTTTCTATATATATTTTTTGTTAATTAATTATTATTATTAATCATTATTGCTATTTTTTAAATATATTATAATATTATTTTTTAATATATAAGGGTATTTTCGTATTTTCTTAATTTTGATTCAATATCACTTTTGGTTTGGATGAAACCATTATTTTACTAGCGGTGGGGGGTATTTTAGCTAATATTTTAAAAAGTTAGGGTTGATTGACATTATTTTCCATTTCAGAGAGCTTTTAGATTTTTCCCCTTTTTTTATTTTAGAGATAATCTCAATCACTTAATTTGATTATTTGTAAATATTTTAGAATAAATGTATTCATTAAATTCAATACAATTAAAATTAGAGTAATATTGTTGACATATGCATACCATCTCTTAGTAGAAGTGGTTGAGCATTTCTTTTAATCTTAATAGATTGAGAGTTCAAGTCTTATATTTGTCATAAAACACAAGATGTCAATAGTTTTTTCTGAAAGTTTAATCCCACTCAACAACCATAAAATGAAAAAAAAAATCAATAAAATATCTATTGACATTTCAATTTAATATTTTTTTGGTTAATGACAAATTTATCCTTGATTAAAATTATAATTTTAAAAAATTAAAGATACGTACTCACGTAAGATCATCCTTACTAGTGGTGGATTGGCGATGGGAAAGATCAGTGGCTAATGGCAGGCTACCAAAGCTGCGAATGGGTGGCCAAGTGGAGAGGGGCGGCTATGGTTTGGGGGAGAGATGATATAAGAGAAAGTGCTAGATAGAGAGAAAGAAAATGGAGAAATGAAGGGGAAGGGACAAAGTCGAGTGGACAAACCTAGATTACCCATATCGGGTGCATCTAATATTCCAAAACTCATTACTCATTACTCAACTGGCGACCGAGCAAGCAACGAGTAATTAGTTACTCGACGAGTAATTGGTGAGTACTCGGAGAGTACTTTACTCGATGAGTAATTGGTGAGTACTCGGAGAGTACTTTTTTTTTGGGGGGGGGGGGGGGGGGGGGGGGGGGGGGTTATTAGTTTTGAAATATAAGAGCGTAAATTGATATTTCATAAAATATCAGAGGCCATAACCAAACTTTCTCTACCATATATAAAACTCACCCCACACTCCAAAACCCACACCCGATCCATTTCAAACCCTCAGTCTCACTTTCTTTCTCTGTCTCCTGTCTTCTCTCTCATCTTTAATCTCTCTCTAAAATCGCCATCATCGTCACCGTTGAAGTGAGTTGTTGCCGCTGTCACCTCTTTAACGTCATCAACTGCTGCTATCGCTAAAACTAAAGCAAATCTCTCTAAAATGATCGAGGTTGATGTGGAGAGGTTCCAGTGGCACCTGTGGCGATCGAGTGATGACGAGGATAAGCGATGGCAACCGGTGACAAGTAAGCAAGTTGATTTGGGTTTGGTTGGGGGTTTGGGTTTGAGGTTTGGTCTTGGTGTGATGAATTGGAGATTGGATTTAGGGGTTAGGGTTGGCGTTTGGTGTGATAACTAGTGAGTGACTAGGATTTATTATTGAAATTTGGTTGAGAGATTAGTGTGGTGCGGGCGATTGTTGAACTGGTGACTGGTTTTTTTTAAGTTTGGTGGTGAGTCTAGTAACCGAGTTACAAGATGAATCTATTGAGTTTGGTCGTCGAGTTGGACCGAGTTGGCAAGTACTTGGTCCAACTTGGTGAATACTCATCTCCAGTGAGTAGAGCCACCGATCTAGGGTTCTCAGATTGGCAACCGACTGAACAACGATTTCTCGCCGAGAAATCACCAACTCGACCGAGTTTTTAAATCATGAGTGCATTATACGCCCGATATGAATAATCCCTTTATTATTATTATTATTATTTTGGAAATGGATTATCCATACCAGACATTCGACCCGTTCGGTATGGATATTATTCATTATCCATACCGGGTAGGTTGAACGCCCGACATGGATAATCCGTTTTTCATTTTTTTATAAAAGTGGACTATCCATACTCAGCGCTTGACACGCCAGGTATGGATAATCTTTAGTATCCACACTGTGGGTCAAGTCCATATGGATTATGGATAATTTTTTTTTTTTAAAAAATAAATAAAAAATTATAAATATTATCAACCATTATTAATATGGATAATTGACTTTTAATAATTAATATATATTATCCATACTAGGCTTTTAATGTTCGGTATAAATAATGGTATCCATATTAGGCCTTTAATACCTAGTATGGATAATCTGGTATGTATGTTCTGTTTTGTTATAGTGTACTTACACGTAATATCTTATTTTGTCTTCATCTCTTTAACATTTTATAAATACCAAACCCTTAAATTTTATCATTTTTTTAAATACCTTTGATGCTTGACTTGATTAAAAAGTGATGGTGAGTGTTTTACGCTACTCAAAACAAAGCAATAAATGAAAAGTGAGTTTTTAATTAATTCTAAACTTGCAATCCTTAACTTTTAATTTTTAGGATGAAATAAAACTTCATTAAAATGCTTTTAATTTTATTTAGAAAAAAAAATGTCGTGGCCTATGAATAAAAAATATAATTGTTTTTTTAAAAAAACATCTTTCCAATTTATTCTTTTAAAATGAAATGATTGTAGAAATAAACATGAAAAGAAAAAATGTTATATTTAGAACAAAACAGATATCTTTAGAAATTTTATTATTTAATATAAAATATCTTTAGAGAATAAGTATAAAATGAAAACAAGTGGATTGTAAGGAAAAATCTCTAAATTTATATGAATTGTCATATGTAATAAAGTATATAGTTTCTTTTTAAAAGGGCGATCAGGTTTGTATATGCTTCATTTAGTCATTATTTTGTGCGGATAATTAATCTATCTTCCTAAAATTACATGACACAAACTAACAATGACAAAACACACAAATAAAATCAATGAATAGCATTCGCACAACACTTCACGTCCAAGCAATAACAATAACAAATCGGGGATTAGCAAAGCCTTCAATTAAGAGCCAAAGATACCAGATCCATAGGTTGAATTGATCATTTGGATGAACAAGGGAAGTTGCAGCATCGCAAATATTGTCACCGGCACTAAGGCTAATAAAATGATTGGAATATAAGTCCATTGCCATTTCTCACTAAGGATAATAGTCAATGTTGCTCCAAAGGCTACCATCATAGCAACTATAGCAAAAAAAAGAGATCCGAGACCTATAATTAATCTTTTGGGCAGCGCTCGAAGGAAATCCTCTTCTGCATAACGTGCCGTTAGGATGGACAAGAACATCAATAGCGAAGTGGCAGAAGAAAACAATGCTAGTGCATCTGACACAACAAATACTAAGAATGAGGTTCTATCCAGAAAATTTGGAATCCCCTTATCATTGTTACCTCCTGGCACAGTAAAAACCGCAGCGAAAACTACTGTGGTAATGAGTGTTGTAACAATCATGCCAGAATTAGCCGTGTCTTTCATCCATTTCTCAGCCTTATCAGCTAATTCTTTATGTTCCTTTGTGAAAAGTTCCTTAGGAGTTAGTCCATCTTCATTGGATGTCATACTGAGAATATGGGGAACTACTTTTTCGACCGCCTGCAAATTGAGATAGTTAACACAAATTATCATTAAATGTATTTATAAAATAAAGAGTTCTTATCTGGTCTCAAATCCAGCAAGGGATCCCCTACCTTCTCTTTTTCATGCGGATCCCTCCCAAAAAAAAAATCAAATGATATAAAATAAATAATAACACTTTAGGTTTATATTCATATAATAACTAGGTACCATACCTCAAACCACTGTAATTCTCTTTGCATTTGAAAAGCTGCACCTGACACTGACAAGAATTGATTAGTTGAAGTACCAGGAGGTGGAAGCTTTGCTGCTAGGTGCAATGTGGTGTTCTCTGAATCATCAATGGAGAAAGCCAATGTCTGTGCAATTGTCGACATCTCTGTAGTTATTAGATTGTATATCTTCGGTTGTCGAACTTGAATAGCACCTTGCAATATGTTGCACCGATCTGCTATATCTCCATAGATCAAATCTGGAAAATATTGAAGAAAGGCCTTTACAATTTCAACGACCCCTACTTCTGTGGCATACCCAAGGACTGGAGATTGACTCTGAAGAAATTCGATTATTTGTTCGAAGTCCATGTGGTCAGAAATTTCTGCGCAAAGATAATTTACTAATTCGTTAAGATAGAGATGGTTCAACTTGGCTTCTCGTATATGTTGTAGAGGAGGTGCTGCAAGTGGTTAAAATCAAGTGTAAGAAATAGATTAGTACGTATTAGACCAAAAGCTTAAGTCAATTATAGGGTTTGAAATGAGATTGAAGCAAGTATAGAGATCTCATCAGCCTAATACTATTTACTAACTTCTAAACTCATATATCTTAGATTTTTTAAATGAAAACTCAACTATATTAATTAAGGCATAACTAAATGAGATTTAATACATTAACATTATGTATGGTTTAAAGATTATATATTTAATTAACCTTGAAAGTATATATGTATTGTATTGTTGCTTACCCAACTGTTCAATAGCTTTCCAAAGCAAACATTTAAACCTTTGAAGCACTGTAAAAAAAGAACAGCATTCAGAGGTATATAGCAATATATTTAATTTTATGCATTTCTAATTTGAAGTATTACATTATAATAATAAGTTAAAGGATAATTACTAAGTAACTTTTGGCATTTTATTTTTAAATTACTAGTAATTTGGGATTTTGAAATCTACATTTAAGAGTATACCAAATTCTTAACTAAACTTTGTCAATCAAACTTAATGATTAATGGGTATTTTTTATTTTTAAATTAATTAATTAAATGTGAAGTATCATGTTTTGATGTAACTCTTATATGTAAATTAATTAATTAAATCTTTTTATCAATAGTGTTAGATGTCCTACCTCTCATATTTTACATGAATTTAAACAAATGATGTGATAATTGGTGAAATGATACACGTTAATATATTTTATATCACTTGTAAATATATTATAGATGCAAGTAGTGTACAAGAGATGAGATATCTAGTACTGTTGTTTTTTGTTTAATAATTTACTTATTTTTCATATTCAAAAAGACCATTTGGCCTGTTTTACTCTCTCAATTCCACAATTAAACACATGCACCTAGCAAGCACTTAAACTCTTTCCCCTAAAATTCCAACAAAAAACACTCCGGATCTTCACAAAAGCCCTATTAACTCTAAAATTACCAACCTAACCTTTTTCTTCCAGTATCAAAACATTGTTGCCTTGGTGATCTCTTGGGTACCACCTTTAAAACTACATTCTAACTCCCAAGGGACAATTTCATCTTTTAATATCAAATTATGGTCAAAACTAACTGTTAAGATAATAAAGCCTAATTTTCTCAACAAAAAAAAAAAAAGATAATAAATTCTAATGAAAAAATATACTTTCTTTTTTTAAAAAAAAAATTAGGGATAAAATTAAAGACTTTAAAAATGTTATGAACTATTTGTTTGTTTTTGTAAAAGTTGCAAACTACTTAAAATTAAAAACAAAATTAAGAGATTTCTTCATAATTGTCCTATGGCATATGTCATTTAATCTCAATGCTTAGAGTAGTAGAGTTATATACATGGTAATTATTAGGTGCGAAATTCTAATATGCATTAATGCATATTAGAATACATCCTAAATTTTGTTATTTTAATATCGTTATTTAATCTCTCTCCTATTTAATTCTTTTTTCCTACTTTCTTTTCATAATTTTTGTTTTGTTTTCTTCCCTCTATTTTCTTTAACCTTATCTACATAAAAAATATTTAAAAATATGAAAACCAAAAACCCAAAAAAAATGAGTGGTTAGTTAGAAATGTACAAATGATGACATAACATGCCTACCTAATTTGATTGATATGCAGTAGATAAGAGGAAGATAATGAGATAAGCATAGACAAAGATAAATAAATTTGATTGGTATGAAGCAAAGAAGAGGGAAAAGTAGATAAGTACATAAAAAAGAGAAAAAGAAATTTTATAAAACACATTAAAAGTAGAAAGGAAAAAAGAAGTGAAAAAAAGATTTTAAAAGAAACGAAAATGTGAAAAAAAAGAGAAAAAAATAAAATAAAAGATGAGAGATAACTAAATAATATAATAAAATTTAGGAAAGTGAAAATAATAAATAAGGAAGAGAAATTATAAGTATTTAATGAATTACAAGAAAAAGAGAGATTACAAACTATTAAATCTTAAAAATTTATAAAAGGGATAATTCTACTTTTCCTTTGTAGTTGACGTAATTGCTAATTACCTTCTATAGCTTTGGAGAATCTCATTTTACCCTCTACCATTACTATCGTTATTAAAATAATTGAAATGATCAAAGAATCTCTATAATTTTGTCATTTTACATTAAAGGTCAAACTTTAATTTCTAATGTCAACTTTAATTATAAGGGATTTTTTGGATATTTTCATATACTATATAAGTGGTAAATAAATTGACAAGAGTGATAATAGTGATTTTCAAAAATACTGAAAAATTTTGATATTATGTCAAATTATAGGGGAATATAGGATTATCTCTTTATATAACTCAACTATCATATCATAGTTAAGAAAACGTATCAAAACTTGTGTACAGATATGTCTCTCTAAAACTTGTGTACGAATATGTCTCTCTATGTATATGTCTAGTCTGTAGGTTTGTTAAACATTATGAACACATAAAAAATTATAGTAACAATTAGATGTTCTATCTTTGGAAGTGGCATGTATAGTAAGATAATTAATAACTTATTAAAGCTGTTAACTTATGACTCAAATCAAAAATTAGTAAAGCATGATAATATTAAAAACTGTAACTTGAAATAAAATATAATAAAAACTTTAAACCAGTTAATTCAAATACTGAAAAATGTCAAAAGCTTCATTGAAGATATATATAACATGAAGGTTGCAAACCTCGAGTTAGAAAGCTTCTTTGTTGAATTGAGGGAGCTATATCTGGAAAATATTCTACATTTCCAAGGTAATCTTCTATATTCACCAATAGAGACTCTGGTGGCACATGTATGATTTCTACGCAAATCACTTAGATATAAAGAAATAATGAACAATTTTATTAGTAAAAGAGAAAGAGCGCATATATATAAGTAAAGAATTATGCATGCGTAGAAAGAATACTAACATTTGTAGATCCATCTTTCCCAAAATCGAAGTTTACTTCCACTTAAAAAATCTGAGTATCTGAATGACAGAAATGTGAGCATATTCCTATTGTTTTTATCTTTGAGGAAAACAAGTTGAGGGTACCTTCGAACTAGATAAAAAGTTATATCTGTAGAAATAGGAATATGAAAAAAAAAAAATTATTAATTATGATTAAAAAGACTAAAGTCTGTAATTTAACAACTAATTAGTGTCTAATGCAAACAAGGACCCTATCACGATCTGAGTTCTTACAAGACCATGAAAGAATCCTTGTCCATACTTTTGCAGTAGCATATATATAATCTTACCATGAAAACCTAAAATAATTAGCTTAATAATAAGCGTAGCAGATAGAGGACCAGTGAAGGGAAAGCAAGGGTGCTCATCTTTGGTTATCCAAATAAGGTACCAGACCATCTCCTTACATTTACTAAGCAAAGAAGGAAAAAGTGGACAATATCCATTAACGTCTGGTATTTGTGGTAAAGTTGAGTTTTTCCTTATCAATGCCTTGGCTGCCTTTAAACTTCCACCCATTACAACAAAGTGAAGGGCAGTGAATCCAGTGACAGTCTGCATCGCAAGTGATTCTGGTGGTAAAATTCCTACCAATTTTTCCATGAATTTCCATCTACGAGCTCTTGCAGCAACCATCAGTATTGTCAATGAATCCTTTGTAATCCTAGCAGTTAATGAACTTGGATCGCGATCGGTAAAATTTTTTGCGGTTTTCCAATCACCTTTGTTTGCAGCATGGTACAATGGTCGGTAGTAATTATGCTTGCCTCCTTTCACTTTGCAATCAGGACAAATTTATTTGTTAGAAAAGTCAATGCAAAATATGCAATGAGTTTTATATTAGGGAAACTTCATTTTAGTTTCTGAAGTTTTGAAAACTATCATGTTCTTAAAATTTTATTAGAAACAATTATTTTCATCCTTAATTTTTTTAAACTCTTTAAAAGAGTCTAAATCATTAGTTAATTGATAGTCAATGATGACATTAAATAACTTAAAGTTAAGAGCATTTTAAACAATTTACCTTATAAATTTATTGTTTTGTGAGGATAGTCCGGTAATTTATGTGTCTTAAAGGTCAAAATATTTTTCTTGTATATTTTGTTATTATTAATCGTTAATTGACTGACGGTTTGAACTTTTTTGAAAAGTTTTGGAAAAGTTGAGAATATAAAAAGTTGTTTGTAAAATAACTTTAAAATTTTGATATTTTTTGAAATCTCAAGAACTAAAATAAAGTTTTTCCAAAAATATTTTTACCTTTAATTGTTGTCAACGGCACATAAATTGGCAGACTACCCATATAAAATGATGAATTTACAAGTTAAATTATCTTAAACATCTTTGAATTAAGTTATTAAATTACAATTTAAATTGCTCAAAGTTATTGTTGACCATCAGTTGACTGACGATTTGAACTCTTTTAAAGAATTTTAGAAAAGTTAGGAATGAAAAGAACCGTTTTCAAAAGAGCCTTTAAAAATTTGATATTTTTCCAAACCACAGAGTTCCCTTTTAGATTTACATCAATATTTGCATGAAGGCAATAAATAGAACGTGCGAATGTCTACACTGAATTCCACTACCTATTTTTATCCAACATAATTATGACATGTATTGTAATTAACCCAAAAATTAATATAAAGTGTAACTTGTGCATATAGTATAACAATATGAAACAGAAGAGTCGAAAAGTCTGTGATTGAAAATGCTTGGACGTTCATATATCTAGAGAAAGAGAGAAAGCCCCTTACGAAATTCTTGAGCCGCAGCTCGGGCCTCCAACACCGCTGGTTGAATTTCTGAGGTGGCTGATTCCTCTGGTCGGGACGCAGCAACTCCTTGCAGATTGCTATTTTCAAGTGGTTTTTCTGTCTCTGCAGATCCACCAGCTGAGGGCATGGTATCATGATTTGGTTGCACAGAGGGAGACGTTATCTTCTTACAGGATTCTTGAGTTGCTGCTTCTACTTGAGACAACTGCGGTTGAGTTGTTGTAGTGGCCGCCACTGATAACATACAAGTTGGCATGTTATTGTGATTTTCATGCAAAGAGTTGTTGTAGTGGCATGGTATCATTTAGTTCAGCTCCTACACTCTCCTTGATCCGCCATGTTTGTGAGTTTCCAGCAGAGAGTGCTTTCACTAGATAAAGAGAGCGAGGGGAAAAATGCAGGAGGCTAGAAGAATATATCACTCCACTTCTATGGCAAATACTGATACCTAGCTTCTACTTGGATTTTTTTTTATTAATTAATTAATTTGTTTATTTATTTTTATGTAGATCTCAAAAGAAGGCAGTAGATCTATTAAAACTGCGAAACAGCCCCACCTCTTTAACTTCTTCTCTCTTCTCCTCTCATCTGCTCCTCAGACCAACAACAAAGAAATCTCCTACAACCTTTTTTTCTATTCTACAACCACCCAGATTATCGCACCATGCCGGAGATCCCAAACTAACAAAACCCAAAAACAAAATGGAGTGTGTAGAGAGAGAGAGAGAGAGAGAGAGAGAAAAGAGATTTGGCAGCAAAACTAGGGTTTGGTTTTGTTATCAAAGAAGACGTCTAACGAAGGTGGACTGAGCGAGATTTGCATGGAACGCTTTATACACTCGTTTGGGCAGGCATAAATGTCTGTCTGTTTGGAACAATCAAGGCCGTTGGATTGTTTTTGGTGCGTGAAAAGGCAACCGTTGGATTAAGGTTATTGGGAGATTGACATTGAAGATTCCATCTTGGGCACGCATTGAGCACCGTGGACAGAGCGGCATTTGCTTGGTGTGGGGCTCTCGGGAGAGCGCGATAGGGTCGTTGGCTTGTTTTTGGTGCGTGAAAAGGCAACCGTTGGATTAATGTCATTGGGAGATTGAAGTTGGAGATTCCATCTTAGGAACGCATTGATCACTGTGGAATGAGGAAGACAATTAGGGTCGTTGGATTGTTTTCAGTTGTGAAAAGGCATTGTTATTCAGAGATTGAAGTTGGATTGTTTTTGGTAGGTGAAGAGGTGTTGATGTGATTGCATGTGTATCTACATTTGACCGGTCCTCCCAACACAATTTGTTTAGTATCACCATGATACCAAAGTTGAACATTTATTTTTTTTGATAGGAAACCTCAAACACTTATTTACACTTCCAGCTCGTACCACATCCACCACCACTACCTCATCCAACACAAAAATAATGTATTTAATACTTGTTGCATGCACAACACAACAAAACTCATCCCATCCCATCTCATCCCATTATAAGGAGGGGATTGAATCTTAATATATAGAGGATACTGAATTGTATATGCTATATATATGTTGCTAATATAATATGTGGTTTGGTCTCAATGTGATTCATTTCTATGATGTAAATCTGAAAATACTGTTGTGTTTATGGGAGCTAAGTAGCCAACAGGAATTAATATATGAAGCTTAAAGCACGTTATGAAGCGTTGCGAAGATCCCAAAGGTAAGAGCTTGATACCTATGACGTCGCACAAACAGTAGTAGAAATAGAACATTCAAAGTAAAATTTGAATTATTGAAAAAAAAAAAAAACAAAGGTTTATGATAATATGTACCTGATTTTCTTGTTGTCGTAAGTAATTGACGGTTAGGAAGAAAGTGGCTGGAAGTTTCTCTTTCTTTCTTTCTTTCTTATGATTTGTGGGATTCTCGTAAGGGATCCAGATTCTGCTACGTTAGCCACCACTCCGCTTTGTTTTTGTTTTTTGTTTTTTTTTAGGGGAAAGTTTCGTTTCGTTTCGTTGTTATTTATTTGTATGTGGATTCTATACAGGTGGGCTGGGTGTGGTATGGGGTTTCGGTCCTAGATATATAAATTAAAATCATATCTTTGAACAGTCAAGAAAACAATAGCAATAAATTCAAAGTGAACATCCATCCATTCCCTCTAATAACAATTACCGGTTTGGAATCAAATTCCTTTTAAGCTCTAAAAATGTTGTGTCAGCATCCCGATAACAAAAATTAATATAAAATATACCCTAGTTTCATTGGAAGATTTTATTTCATTCTTCATAATTTGCAATCAAACTGTATTCCTTGAAATAAATTTGGTGTTTAAAATTAAAATTTAGAAGAAAAGTTTAGCTTTGAGAAAGTAACAAAAAAAAAATTAACTTTTGAAAGAGCAAAAAAGATTTATGATATAAATAATATTTTAATTAATAATTGATGAATGTAATTATAAAATATTTGCCCTTTTAGTAATTGTATTCAAGGGTAATATTGTATATTTAAAAAAAAATGCTAAAGTGGTATATACATACAACTTTTTAAGGGTGAAAATATTGTCACTCATACATTAAAATAAATTCAATTATAAAGGAAATTTAAATTTTGCACTTGCTAGTCACGTGGTGACTTTGGACCATCACTACTTGTATCCTCTCATAGTCAAGTTCATGCAAATTTTTATGAGAAAAAGAGTGCAAACTAGTACCAAATAATTGAAGGCTTGTTTGACTACTACCACAAAAATGAATTGAGTTTTATTAGCATATTTCCGTGCAAAAAGTCAATAATATCCTTCATTAAAAAAATAATAAAAAAAATTTTAGTTACGACTCTATTTTTAAACAACCCAGTAGAAATATATTAGTACTCGTTGAAGTGAAATCCACTTCAGCATCAGCAATAAACATAGAAGACGAAGATTCCATTGAAGATGTCGATGACTTAGAAATAGAATATTAATACGAAGATTTTGAAAATGATTATGTTGGGTTATTAGGTTATGGGTCGAGCCCATCTAAGATGATCCAAACCCATAATCGGATCCAGTATCCAAATCAAATTTGGATGATATTAAACAACCGTTTGGGGTAGTTAAAACACACACACACACATGCACATATATATATGAAGGAGTGAATGAGTGGTTAACAATATACTTGAACAATCAGAAAACACTACACATAAATATATATATCTATAAACAAAAGGAGCAAACATAGAGGAGAGAAAACAAAGAGAAATTTGGGCATGACAAATCACACTATGATTTAAGGACTCAGTTCCATAATTAGTGACTGTTATGTGTATTTTTTAGATTCACCAAATAGACTGGTAAAAGCCTGATAGAAGCCCAACAAATCAGCCCAATGAATTGGCCCAGCAGACAAGGCCCAAGTTATCAATGCCAAGCACATACGAGCTCCACAGCTCACACCAGCAAGCTCACATCACATTGTTCACAGATCGTTATGTAGTTTGCACAATTCACAGCTCACTACTCAACGAGGCACAGCTCAAGATCGCTCAATATAGTGTACAGCTCGCTCAACGATCAGTTAGACAAGAAAATCTTTTAGATAAGGCAATGACCCGATTTGATCGTGATTCTCTCATCAGAATTGGAAGTTAATTTAAATTTGAACTCAGTCAACGTGATCTCGAGATATTCGGAGCGATTTCTTGATTTTGTTATAACTTATTAGGAAGTGCATTCAATGTGAAATTCTTTTCCTTTTCTACTTTGACCTAAATTGTAACACTTCTCCTCTATAAATTCTGAATTCATTGTAACATATATAAGCAATATTATACTGTCACTTTGCTAAATTATTGAGAGACAGTCGTGAACGTAGGTGCACTCAATGAACCACGTTAAAAATTTTGTGTCTTCTTTGTGTGTTTTTGTTCTTTGCCTCATTTTATCTTTGTCTTTGTTGTTTGCATTGTTTAAGATTGATTGCAAGTATTGGGATTTGAGCTCTCGTCGGCCAGTAATCAACGTTGACATTTTGGTACTAGAAGGAGGGCCCAGACTATAATCAATCTTGCTGCAGATTCTTAGTTTTTAATGATGGCAAGAACAAAAACAACTAATTACGTGGGCTCACAGGTTGACCAAGCAGAGAGCTAGACCAGTCAGCATCAGCACGATACGCAGCAGATAGAAGATGCACCCATGCATGTAGCAGGCACGTCATAGGGTCAGGCAGTTGGTGTTGCAGCAGGCATGCCGCCCTTGCCCACTCGCCAACTAGTTCCAATCGCCCCAACAGCTGATGGGCAATAGGCGTGGTATCAAAGGTAAGAGGCGTTAGAGGCTACTGTCATACAGCTTGCAGATGCAGTGAACTTATTGGTGCAAGCCCAGGCGTAGAATGCGCCTAGGATCGAAGCTGCTGTCCCAAGACAGGCGTATCAATAGTATGAAGCAATGTAGTTGCCCGAAAGGCCAACAAGGGAGATGTCGTGACTTATCGGCTCAGCTCGCTCCTCTAATTCGCACTCTAGAGTTGGAGGTCACCCTATTCGTGAAGAAAGAGAAGTACGCCCTACGAGTCTGGTGATAAGAGTAAGTCAGGATGGAAGCAGGCGGGTGAAAGCTAATCATGATAGGGTCCGAGCTACATCTCGACATGAGGACGAGATAGATGAGCGACATGCAAGGTCGCATTGGGCTAATGGCTCATTCAGAGAAAGCCAGAGGTATGAACCAGAGCGCTATTCTCTAGCTCGTGATTATAAGAGACATAGACCCCGAGACCCGCAAGTGGAGGAACTTCTTCAGAAAGTCTAGCAACTTAAAGCGCGACCCGTTGCCCCGGACCAACGAGAGCACTACGGAGAAAGGACTCTGTTTACTAGGGAGATAGAGATGCAGTCTCTCCCTCCAAGATTTAAGATGTCAAATATTCAGCAGTACAATGGGGACAATGACTCCTACGATCATCTCGACGCCTTTAATGTCCAGATGGATTTGCAAACGGACAACCCAATGGTGAAGTGCTGCATCTTTCTAGTTAATTTAGGGGACATTCCGCGGACTTGGTTCAAGAATCTCCCAGCTCACAGCATAAGAAGTTAAGAAGAGTACCAGCAGAAATTCGTTAGCCAGTATAGGGTGTTGAGAAGGCAACTCGCACCATCTTGCCACTTGGCTACCATCTTCCAGCGTTAGGGTGAATTGTTAAAAGATTATATCACCAGGTTTAGACGCGAGTTCACAAATGTTGAAAATCCATCAGATAAGAGCATATTTACTACGATCTCAACGGGGCTTCGTAAGGATGGAAAGTTGTATGAAAGCATTTACAAGTCCATAATGAAGGACCTGAGAGAATTTTACAAACGAGCTACAAAGGAGATCAGGTGGGAAGAGACCTTCAGCCCAAAAAAGTCCAATCAGAAGAATGAAACGAACAGTTCCAGCCAGTCGAAAAAGAGAAATAATGGCAAGAATGAAGAAGGTAGAAGCAGCGGATCGAGCAATCGGATTACTAAGAAGGCTTGGAGAGAGCCCAAGAATGAGCGACCTCAGCGTCAAGGTCGTTATGACAGTTATAGTATCCTGTCAAACTCACAGGACATGATCTTTGTAGCGAAAAGAAATAGGGAAGACTTTGGGAAGCCAAATCCTTTAAGAGCCCTTGTTCAGCACAGAGATAAGAGTAAGTTTTGTATCTATCATAATAAGGTTGGGCATAATACTTCTGAATGTTGGGTGTTGAAGGACGTCATTGACAGATTAATCAAAAGAGGTCGTTTGAGGGATTACATGGTAAGACTTGCAGACTCGCGACCTCCGCAACAACAACCTCAACAGCAATAGTAACTAACACAGCAGCAGCCCTAACGAGCTCCCGAGTCAGAACATGAGCCTACAGTAAGGACTATTTTTACAATTCATGGTGGCCCTCATATCGCAGGTGCTTCAAATAGATCGCACGAGAGGTATGTTCGGGAAGCAAATCATACCTTATAGGTCAGTGGATCGGAGCGACCTGAGAAGAAAGCAAAGACAACCTCGAATGAAATTATTTTTACTCAGGAAGATACTAGAGGCATGGTTTAGCCTCACAATGACATGCTTGTCATCCAAGCTAAGATCAGCAACATGGAAGTGCGACGCATTATGATTGACATTGAGAGTTCGGTAAATGCAATGTACAAAAGCTATTTTGATCAGATGGAGCTAGGAGCAGAACAATTGAGACCATCCCCAAAGCCTCTTTACGATTTCACTGGAGATGTTGTTGCATCAGTGAGCCAGATTAAGCTACCATTTACGCTCGAGGAAGCAGGTCACCAGGCTACTGTGTTGGCAGATTTTTTGATCATTGACTGCCCATCAGCATATAATGTGGTCTTGGGAAGACGTTCGTTGAACGACCTGGATGTGATTACTTCAACCAGGACTCTCACAGTCAAGTTTCCAACTCTTATCGATGTCGAGTGTGTTCGGGGAGAGCAACACTTAGCCAGACACTGCTATGAGGATGCTGTGAAGATGAGCGTAAAAAGGAAGAAAGTGAAAGTGGTTTCGGGGGGCGAGCCATGAACTATGACTGAAAATGGGGTTAGTCATTATCTTGACCCTCGCGAAGTGGATGCAGATCAAGCTACTGGGCCAGTTGAGGAACTAGAAGATGTTCAAGTCAACGAGGTAGATCCTAAAAGATGCTTGAAGTTGGGAAGAGGTTTAGCTCCAGAATTAAGAGCCTAGCTCATTGACTTCCTAAGGGCAAACTTGGATGTATTTGCATAGAATCATGAAGATATGGTGGGAATTGACCCTAAGGTCATGTCACACAGGTTAAATATCGACTCCCACCACAAGGCAGTTCGTCAGAAAATGAGACCAATGACAGGGGAACGCTACTTTGCATTGAAGGAATAGGTAGATAAGCTACTGGCCAACAAGTTTATCTGAAAAGCTTACTACCCAACTTGGGTTGCTAACCCTGTGTTAGTGAAAAAGAAGAATGGGAAGTGGAGAACTTGCATCGACTTCACTGATTTGAACAAGGCGTGCCCAAAAGATAGCTTCCCCTTACCGATGATAGATCAGCTCATGGATGCTACAGCTGGACACGAACTCCTAAGCTTCATGGATGCATAGTCAGGTTATAATCAGATCCCAATGAATCTCGCAGACGAAGAGAACACCTCATTTATGACAAATCGCGGCCTATACTACTAAAAGGTGATACCTTTCGGGCTGAAGAATGCAGGAGTAACCTATCAACGTTTTGTAAATATGATGTTCGAAGAGCAGATTGGGAAGACCATGAAGATCTATGTTAATGATATATTGGTAAAGTCCAAGCAGATGGGTGATCATGAGCACGACCTGGAGGTGATGTTTCAGATTCTGAAGAACTATCAGATGAAGCTGAACCCGCACAAGTACACATTTGGGTAGCCTTTAGGAAGTTTCTAGGTTTTATGGTGAACAGTAGAGGCATTGAGGTCAATCCAAGGAAAATCAGGGCATTGATTGACATGAGGTCACCTACTCGGGTTAAAGATGTGCAAAGCCTTAATGACCAGGTCGTGGCTCTTAGCAAATTCATCTCGAAGGCTACAAACAAATGTATTTCTTTCTTTGATGTGTTGAAAAAGGAAAAAAGCTTCGAGTGGACTGAATAATGCGAGGTAACCTTCCAGCAATTGAAAGAGTACATAGACGAGCTCCATTCCTTTCCAAGCCTAAAGAATGAGAAAAACTCATTTTATATTTGGAGGTATCTCAGCAGGCTTTAAGTGCCGCTTTGGCGAGAGAAAAAGAGGAAAAGACGCAGCTTCTAGTGTATTATGTAAGTAAAAGGCTGCAGGATGCCGAAATCAGGTGCTCGCAGATAGAGAAGCTAGCTTATTGCTTGGTGGTTGCCATGAGGAAGCTGCGACCTTATTTTCAAGCCCATACGATTGAAATCCTCACCCAGTATCCACTGAAGCAGTTCTACAAAAGGTAGATACCTCAGGTCGCTTGCTCAAATGGGCAGTAAAATTCGCACAGTTTGATATTCAGTTCAAACCAAGTACGGCTATCAAGGTCCAAGCTCTGACAGACTTCATTGCAGAATTTACAGGCTTGCGGATGATGAAGTTGAATCTTTTGAAGGTTCGACCTGGGAGTTTTATGTTGATGGGTCATCTAGTAAGCAGAAAGCCGGAGCTGGAATTCTGTTGATCAGTCCCGAAGGCCATAAAATTTTTTGTGCATTGAGATTTGGTTTCCAGGTTACAAATAATGAAGCTGAATATGAAGCATTGCTCGTAAGACTACGCTTCGCCAGGGAGATGAGAGTTGAGCGAATAAAGGTCTTCAATGACTCAAAGCTCATGGTTTGCCACATACTGGGGGAGTATCAGACCAGAGGACCGAAAATGGCTATGTACATCTAAAAAGTTTATGAAATGCTAAGTATTTTTTAGAAGTACAAGGTGAAGCAGATCCCACGAGCTCAGAACTCGCATGCAGGCGCACTAGCTCGTCTGGCGACTACCTGTGATACAAATTTCCTAGGAGCGATCCCAGTAGAGTTCCTGCCAGCTCTGAGCACAGAAGAGAAGAATTCAGTGATGGTCATAACTGTGCAGCTCAATTCCTGGATGGGTCCAATTTTAAGCTATTTGCAGGACAGAAAGCTACCAAGTGATAAATTGGAAGCACGACGCTTGCGAGCTAAAGTAGCCCGATATTGCATACACAATGATGTGTTGGACAAGAAACGGTTTTCAGCCCTACTTTTGAGATGTATCGATAGTCAGGACTGCGAGACTATGATAAAGGATATACATGAAGGCCATTGTGGAAATCATGTTGAGGAGTTATCTCTAGCTCACAAGGCACTTCGACAGGGTTTCTACTGGCCCAATATGAAGTAGGATGTCATCGACTTGGTCAAGAAATGCGATAAGTGTCAGAGGTTCGTTCAGATTTCACGAGCTCCACCAATCTATCTCTAACAAATGGTGAGCCCGTGGCCTTTTGCAATTTGGGGGATTGACTTAATCGGGCCTCTACCAATAGCTCGTGGGAGATGCAAGCATGCCGTGATCGCAGTTGATTATTTTACCAAGTGAGCGGAAGCAAAGGAGTTGACAGAAATTTCCACGACGAAGATTGAAAAGTTCGTATGGAATAATATTATTTGCAGGTTTGAGGTTCCTGAGTAGACTGTGACAGATAATGGGACCCAGTTTAGTAGCGACCGGTTTCTTAAGTTTTGCAACGACCTGAAGATCGTCAAGAGCTTCTCAGCAGTGGACCATCCACAAGCCAATGGCAAAGTTGAAGTTGTGAATAAGATCATAAAGTAGACTTTGAAAATGAAGTTGGAAGCAAAGAAAAGAGCGTGGGTAGACGAGCTTCAGAAGGTGTTATGGGCTTATAGGACTACAGCTCACAGCACCACAAGTGAGACGCCTTTTTCGATGGTGTACGGATCTGAAGTCATGGTTCCAGCAGAGCTAAAAGTAACCTCGCAGCGTAGAGCAACCTTAAATCCAAAAGATAATGACCAGCTACTGGCAACAAACCTTGACCTGCTTGAAGAAGCAAGGGAATCAGCCCAATTGAGGGTAGCGATCTATCAGCAAAAGATCACTAGGTATTATAACAGAAAACCTCGAGTTCGGAGTTTCAACGTGGGCGACCTGGTGCTACGACTTATCTTGCTTAGAGCTCGCAAAATCAGTAATAGATCCTTAGGCCCAAATTGGGAAGACCCCTATGTCATCAAAGCAAACTTGAGAAATAAAGCTTACTATTTAACTAATATGAATGGAGCTGAAGTCTCTCGAGCTTGGAACGTCGAGCATCTTCGACCATACTATCAGTAACTCTTTGATTATGTGTCTAGTTTATATTTCAACATATCAAAATTAATGAAAACTCCAATTTCCTCATATTGTTTGCATATATTGAGTGATTACTTTTAATGATTCATGAGTTCAAAATTTACAAGTTATCAAGCCAGCGGCTTCATCCTATTAGCACGATGTAATGCCCATAGTTCGTTAAAAAATTAGAGCCTAAAAAGCAGGCGAGGTTACGTACTCCTGTATAACTCACTAAAAATTAGAGCCTAAAAAGCAGACGAGGTTACGTACCCCTACATAACTCGCTAAAAAATTAGAGCCTAAAAAGCAAACGAAGTTACGTACCCCTGCATAGTTCGCTAAAAAATCAGAGTCTAAAAAGCAGGCGTGGTTAAGTACCCCTACATAGTTCGCTAAAAAATTAGAGCCTAAAAAGCAGGCGAGATTACGTACCCCTGCATAGCTCGCTTAAAAAAAAAAAAAAAAAAAAAAAACCAAAAAAGTAAGCGAGATTACAATCCCCTGCATAACTCGTCAATATTTCAATATGGCAGATAAGGTTCCGACCTACTGCCTATATCAGAAGATTTTATTAACTGTTGAATCAAGCAATTACTTAGAGCTATTATATCATATTTCGAACCAGTTTATCTAATTAGCTCGCAAGAATTCTCATAGTTTACAAAATAAAGATATAAAATGTGTTACAGCAAACACAATAATTCAAGCGCATTCAACAGAGAAGATGTGATGAAAAAATTTTCATTAAGCTCGAAAATCCATTACAAGTTAAATGAATTACAAAAAGTAGAAACCAAGTTCAAAAAGAATAGAAAACAAGGCAAGCTATGGATCTTGAGGAGAATTTGGAACTAAAAGGGAGTCTTCACTAGAAGACGAGCTAGAGAATTCAGTGACACCAGCTAGCTCAGCCTGAAAAGTTGTGTCAGGTATCTCCATTGCCAAAGGAATTGCATCAATTACGACTGAAGATAAGGTAGCTTCTGTTTTGAACCTCTTTACAGCTCGGAGTCCCTCATCACCAAAGATAGAAAAATCAAATTCAGGATAAGACATTCATAGCGTGTAGAGGAAGTTAATACCCATTGCTTCCTCATCCTCATATCTGGCTTCATCAATCCGCACTTCCGTGTCCTGAGCAAGTTTCTCTCTGAAAACCATGAACTCTGTGCAAATGTCATGTGTGTGGCGATTGGCAACCTCAGCTTCTCGCTGTGTGGTCTCCACTTGCTGCTCGGTAGCCTCAGCTCGCTTCTCAACAGCCTCAGCTCATTGTACTGCAGCCCCTACTTGTTGCCTGAGTACCTCAACTTACTTCTCTACAATCCCAACTCAATGTTCTGCCTCATTAGTCCGCTGCACTGCAGCCTCCACATGCTCGGCTCACTTTTCGGCAAGTTCAGCTCGCTGCTCTGATTGCCTCGGCTCATCTCTCACTTTGTTCAGTTCATCTTCACGGTTGCGAAGCAAGGCAGTGAGATAAGACCTTGTAGCTTCATAATCGTTTTCTACGCACATCAAAGCCTCCTCAGTTGTTTGTTTAGCTATGTTAACTGCTGCCAGCATCACCTCGTAACCCTCCTCAAACTTTCTAGTGTTTTGAGCCTTCTTAGTCCACAACTTTATTTCCTCCTTGGCCTTCTCCAACTCATCCTCCAGTATCGTTATGCAATCTTCAGAGAACCTAGTCTCCCTTCTCCGCTTTATTGATCCGAGAGGGACCTGAAACTCTTACAAATTAGTATTTAATAAAATGAGGAAGCAAGGAGTCAAAAAGAGAAGTGAGTTACCAGCGTTGCATGCCGACTTATGTATTCGTCCAGATCCAAACCCTTCAGAGACGTATTTTTCAAAGCCCTCAAGTGGGTCATCATGATATCCGACCAGTTGTTAAGGAGAGATTTTAGGTATCTTCCCCTTGGTCCATCTTCAGGGCCTGTCATGGTTGGCGAAGCAGTATCTTTAGCTGGTGCGACCTTAGGTTCCTTACCCTTATATACATGTCGCATGGTGGAGAGACGTCTGCTTTGACTCTTTCTCCTTCCACCTTTACTCGCACCAATTGGGGTTTCTTGTGATGGGACCTCAGATGGAACTTCCCCTACTTCGGGTTACGAGCTCGGGGATATAACTGGGGATGAATCTGCTGCTGCTATCGAAGGTGGCACTTTGCTAAGAGCAACGACCAAAGGAGCTTTTCCCTTAACAGGTCGCTTTGAGGAAGTAGTCAAAGAGGCTAGAGCTTCAACAGGTCACTTTAAGGGAGCAGTTGAGGGGGCTAGAGCTTCAACAGGTCGCTTCGGAGGAAACTGCAGAAGAGTGAGCTTTTTCCTAGTTAGAGCTCGCCCAGAGGCGGAAGGTGGAGTTGGAGGAATAGTTGTTTGAGATACACCTGTTCGCGAGGAACGAGCTGGAGCCGGAGTCACTTCTACAGAGCCGGAACTGTTGGATTGGAAGTTGTATCAACTTGAGCAGATGAGGATGGGGCTGCTGGAATAGTTGTTCGAACAGGAGAAGGAGATGAATCTATTTAGACAGTTGGAACTGCCTGAGCTAGGGTAGGAGCTAGAATCTGATTTGCCTGCAAGGTAGAAGCATGAGTTGGAGCTGATTGGCGAGTAGGAGCTGGAATCTGATCTGCCTACGAGGTAAAGGCAGGAGCTAGAGCTGATTGTGAAGTAGGAGTGTCTTCTTCTTCTTCTTCGATGGGCACTTGGAAAACAGAAGGGAGCTCGAATTCTCTCATGCTTCCTATGTTCTTGTTACTATCAATTAATGGAGAGTTAGTAGAAGGAACGAAGCCATGAGCTTGGAGAAGGCCGGTATCAAATTTATCACTGATGCTCGCTTCACCCGAACGCGTGAACACCCTAAGAGCCCTCTTCTCTTTATTGATAAGAGTAGACCTGTTCGCCTTCAGTTTTACAAAACAAAGTGTTAAAAAAAAAAAAAATTTTAAATCATGGTTTGCGAAGTATTTTTCTCTGCACCTGGACTTAGAACGAAGCTAAAATTCTTGAGATCTATGAGAGAAGGCAAGAGATGAAAAACTAGTTCGTCTTGTAAGCCCCTACATTAGACTTGCCCTTCGTATCTCCTCGGGACAGAAGGTTCTTATAGACCGATTGACGAGTTGAGAGGTAGTAAATGCCATCTTGCTTTCCATCATTTGAAGTACTCCCAGCCTTGATGCTGTAAAGATGTTGTATGATTTTTGGAGTTGGGGGAGGAAGACCGTTTCTAAGAAAGGCCAAAGTCAACAAGGTCAGCTATGAGTATAAGTTCAGGGTCACCTGAAATGGCGTGAGCTTGACTTTGTTCAAGAACTCGACCAGATAATGAGGAATTGGGAACCTAAACCCGTGCTCGAGATGTTGGGTACTAATAGGGATGTACCTATTTGGAGGATAACATGCATGACTGTCATCGACGAGTGACATTGCACGACAGCCCCCCAGAGATATGATATTGAAGAGCAACCCCCTCTAGCTCGACAGAATCCATAGTGGAAGAATGATGGGCAAACACATGGCGAGCTTCCCTTTCCTCGTGAGCTCGTCGCTTCTCATTAACATTGCAAGCTCCACTTGAAGACATCTATACAAAGGGAGTACAATCAGGTCGCAACAAGCAAACTTAAATGATTTATTTCCCTACTCTATAGATTGCTAATACAGTGGGGGGCTCGACCTATGAAGAAACCACCTATGAGCTAGTAATCTATAGGAACCTAATCCAACAATTCGCATGTATGACAGGCCACAAACAACAAACAGGTCACAAATAGACAGGTAATAAGATCAAATCAACAGAAAATGAAGAGTCGTGATCAACAAGAAACACAGAACCACAAAGATTTAACATCAAGAACACGATACATTCAATCCATTTCAAACACAGAGAGTAGAATGCAAGTGCAACGCAATATTAACATAACAAATATGAACCAAAGACAGAAAGCTTGAAGCCGGAAGACAGAACTTACTGTGAATCTTTGTAGAATGCATGAAAAATGGCAACTGAGAGTGAAGAATCTGTGAAGAACCGACGAAAGAACGGCAAGAGAAAAATTGGGTGGCTAAAGAAAATGACAGATGAAAAAGAAAACGAATGGGCTCCACCAGTTTATATATGTGGCCGAGCTCGAGCTCCAACCGTCCGATTTGGAGAGTGTGTAACCGTCTTGGATCCAACGGTGCAGCACGAGTAACGGCTTTGTAATCATACAACCGTCAGTTGAAAGACGTGTGCATTAAATGTGCATGGCACGAGACGTGCAAGTGTTGGTTCAGTTATCTCCTGCATGATCGCCACGTGTCAGAACTGACAGGATCAAATTTTAAAAAGCGCAAAACAACAAATTCAAGTTAGTTTTTACTAGCGAGCTCGAGCTCCCAATTCGTAAAACGAACTGAGAGCTAGGGAACTGATGTTATGTGCAATTTTCGGATTCACCAAATGGGCTGGTAAAAGCCTGATAGAAGTTCAACAAATCAGCCCAATGAATTAGCCCAGCAGACGAGGCTCAAGTTTTCTAATCAAAGCCGTGGAGCTCGCACCAGCGAGCTCACATCACATTATTCATAGATTGTTATGTAGTTCGCACTATTCACAACTCGCTACTCAGCGAAGCACATCTCGAGATTGCCTAATACAGCGTACAGCTCGCTCAATGATCAGTTAGATAAGGAAATCTTCTAGATAAGGCAATGGCCTAATTTGATCGTGATTCTCTTATCAGAATTGGAAGTTAATTCAAATTTGAACTCGGTCAACGTAATCTCGAGATATTCAGAGCGGTTTCTTGATTTTGCTATAACTGATTAAGAAGTACATTTAATGTGAATTTTTTTTCCTTTTCTACTTTAACCTAAATTATAACGCCTCTCCTCTATAAATAGAGACTGAATTCATTGTAACACACATATAAGCAATACTATACTGTCACTTTGTCAAATTATTGAGAGACAGTCATGGACGTAGGCGCACTCATTGAACTACGTTAAAAATCCTGTATCTTCTTTGTGTGTTTTTGTTCTCTGCCTCCTTTTATCTTTGTCTTTGTTGTTTGCATTGTTTGAGATTGATTGCAGGTATTGGGATTTGAGCTCTCGTCGACCAGTAATCAACATTGGCAGTGACCATATCTCAACCTATTGAACAATTCAAAGAATTTAGAAGGATTTCGACTATGCGAAACAAGTATGTTTGTAGTTTCATTTTATGTTTTTGATAAAGTATATACTGTTATGAATTATTTGCACTGGTATCAAAGCCATTATTGGATTGTTTGCTGGTTAAAATCATATTTATGTGATCAAACATGCTTTCGACACTTAATTCCAAAATAAAACCATAAGAAATAGAACAATTAATCCCTCTTGTAGGCATGATATCTTAGCCGTTCGACTTTTTCTATTAATGTTCCATTATAGACCTTACCATCTCTATTAATGTTTTATTCCTCTTTTTCGTTATACCATTTTGTTATGGAGTCATAGGAATGGTTAATTATTTATCAATACATTTCTCATAATACAATGTCTCAAATTATTCAAAGAGATATTCTAATCTCAATCAGTTTGCAAGACTTTGACTATTCTATCTAATTGATCTTCCACCAAATTTAAATGCAATCTTAAACAATCTAATGTCTCAGATTTATAAGAGATCAAATAAATATGACCAAAACGAGTGTAATCATTTATGAATATTATAAAATACAAGCATCATTTATTCCTCTCACATTCATTGGTCCATAGATATTAGAATGAATTATCTATAATGGATTCTCAGTACTAATTCATTTCCTAAATGGTTTTCTAGTTATTTTTCCTATTAGATAACTTTTACATATAGACAAATCTATCTTATTAAGGAAATCTAAAAATCTATTTTTGGCCAATCTATTCATTCGATTATGTCTGATCTAACCCTAGGCTAGCATGTCAAATATTAAAATCAATATTGGTGACACCAGTAAAAGTAATAAGTGAAAAACAATCATTGTAATTAATAGTACCGTCAAATTATGTATTTAATACAATAAAACCATTTGACAAATCTCTGGTAACCAAATATAATTTATCCAAATAAATTCTTAAAGGGTCGCTATGAAAAGTTAAACTATACCCTAAATTTAAAAGGATAATTACAAAAACAAGATTCTACCGAATCGATGGAGTATATAAATATCATAAAGATACAACACTTGGCCACCTCACAGAATCCCTTTACGGGTGCCAATTCCGCTCATTTTAACTTTCAGGTTATCCCCTATGTAGATCCATTTTGTTCTTTGGTTAATCCAATAGTATTCTACAAATGCTTCTCTATCTCTAGTTATTTGGTCCAGAACTCCTGCACCTCTTTCTTTTGCTGAGTGTATTCACTAGCTAAGTGACCATTCTTGCCACCATACTTACCCCTTTTGGGTTTCTCGATCTCACCTTAGTTGGATTTGGGATTCTTATTCCCTATCTTTCAGTTTTTGTCCTTTCCTCCCTTCTTGTGCTTAGATCATAAACTTTAGTGCATGCTGAACTTAATCAAATAAAACTGACCTGAAGCCTTAACCACCTTTAAACGCTCATGTAAAAAGCTCAACATGATATGAGATATCATCAAACGTCTTAATATCATTGTTTTGGGTTATGTTAATTTTAATGTTTTTCTAGCTATATAGGAGTGACTAAATCACTACCTGTATTTACTGCTTATCAATTAAGATATAGGCAACTGATTTCAATTCATGTATCATGTTTGAAATCTCTCTCAGATAATGTCTCACGTTATGGCCCTGAAGCTTCTGATAAGTCTCAAATTTGATTATGAATCTCATCAGTTTTGTGGTTGATGTCCCATTATATTTATCTTTTAAAGATAATTAAATATTTTGTGTCGTTGCATGTCTTTTGTACATGTGCATAAGGTCATCAATGACAGGACCCATACCAGACCTTATCTAGGCTCTCGTCTGGAGGATCCTATCGGGCACTTCAACGGATTTCCTGGACCCGACATATCGAATTGAAGAAACCCGAGAAACGAACCTCTAACTTTCTTAGCCGGTTTACTCATTTAAACTCAAAAATCTTGGTTTTTTTTAAAATAGTTGGAAGTGATAAAATTTTTCTTTATTTCATTCTAAAACGATTTCATAAAAATTTTGGCAACATAACGGCTGCATTTTCAACAAATCCAAAATTTACCTGCGAGTGAACAAACACTTCAACTATAGTTTTATTTCTTTCCAACTTCTTTATCCACAATCATGCAATATCATCACTTTGTCCACCAAACATAAGCATGAACTCATGCTAAAATATATATACATCATATGTAAAATACATAAATATTTACAAATATACAATCTTCAAATACAAGTATCATAGTTATCAAATAATGCACATCCATATACAACATTTACACAATATGTTTTTGTGACTCGTCCCACTTATAGGTATATGAAAAGAGAGTGTCGTCACTCCACCGTCCTACAGCAGCGCTGAAGGATATAAATAAGCTACACAATCATCAAACAAGTTAGTGCAACAAAATCAAATAATATACTATGCACTAATGAAATAAACGATAAACTTAGTTTCTTAAGATTTCAAAATCTTAAGGTTTTCTTCCAAAATCTTCATGTATAACATTCCAATACTCTACCCATCACGGGCGTTATAACTAACATCAATGTGAAGCTATTGTTGTAACTCAACCACTACGATACGGAATTTACTGCATCGCTCGTAGGGTGATTAATCTCATAACTGAGCAACTACAATGCGAAATTTTCTACATCACAATTGTAGTGCTAAACTCTGGATGACTACGAGTGGAATATACTACATCGCCACGTAGTACCAAACTGTAAAATAACCAACTACGTGCGGAATTTTCTACGTCGCAACGTAGCACTATACTTTCTAGTAGAACTGAACAACTACGGACGGAATTTTCTGCGTCATCGCGTAGTGCTAACTTCTCTAAAATCTGAGCGACTACGGACAAAATTTTCTACATCGTCATGTAGCACTAAATCTCATAAATTCTTAAGGAATATACATGGGCTTTCAAAACTAAATTTGTTAAGTGTCAAAGCACAAAACTAACTGTTTTTGAAATCTTATAATAATTCTAGTGCTTTAACTCTTTTTAACAATAATTTAATATTGACGTAAATCATTTTATTGATCCATAAGAATCCATATATGAAAAACTTGAACTTTGATATTTGAAAGATCATTTTCATTTTCATTTAGCACTTATATACAATGTATAACATAAGAAAATGAAATTGAACATAAGTGATAGTACACTTATCTCGAAATCAAGCGTCTTAACGAGTCTCTAGGACTTCGCTCGCTCACTCATCACCTACATGACAATTTCTTATTATCACTAGTGACAACTCATAACTCAACTTTGACTTTACAATAACATTTCTAATACAACTTTCTCAAAAACTATCCTTTTTACGCTATAACTTTCCACCTTGATTTTTACTCAACCTAGACTCTCTAACTCCGATTTCTTCACAAAAGTTTCAGTTTTTGAGCCCTGGGGATACCCCCACGTGGTCCGTATAATTTTTAGAGGCCCGAAACGAAAAATCAAAATTTTTCATCTCTTTGACACACCAAAACAGAATGTAACGCAGCCCCCTGCTTGGGACTCCGTTTTCCTTTTTTCTTTTTTCTAGGGTTCACTTATCTCACATTCTGGTCACACATCAAATTTCGTCGAAAAATTTTATTGTTTGCTATGTCAAATCTAAGAAAAACGCCCTTTTTCGGGTACTTTTTATGTACTTTTTCGTGTCGAACGAGCGACGTTAGTTTTTCTTTCGTATCTAAGCTTCTTTAACCTATTTATAATCAACTAAACTCATTCTATATCATAAAAATTGCATTTGCATCGCTATTTCACCTATCGACTCTCTAATGACATTATTTTGGCCGTAACTTGTGTAATTTTTTTGGGAATCAATTCGTTCCAAAACCTATGGTTTTCTACGACTCCTAGGCATCATTTGAGGTGTAGAACATCCCCTTATAGATCAATTTTGCCTAGGTTATCTGTAGCTCAAGATTTGAGCTCGAGATTACAAAATTGTCCAAACTAGCTCTTTTGAACTTCTATCACTTCTACATGCTCTTCTATGCTTTTCCAACCATTTTCATGCTTGAAATTGAGTTCAAAATCATCAAATTTCAGAGGTTATCTACTGTCCATTATAGGCTTGATACACACATAAACATTACTTTGTCATTTAAACACTAACAACTCACACAAACTTTTTGTCAACTAGTTGGAGTGCATAAAAACATATTTTATTTTCACTTGTATCAAGTGTATGGTAGCCCATATATACAACCCTAATCTACCATTCTCATACAACAACATGTTATTTAAAACTCCACATCATCTAGTTAGGGTTCCACACTTATTTAAAGTGTAGAACACCCAACACAACACAAAACAATTTTGCACAACTGTCAACAGCTCTCTACTTAAATTTTCAGCAAGTAAGAAGGAGAAAAGAGATGGTATCTCACTTGATTCTTGTTTAGAGAAGTAAGAGAGACTTGAGAGAGGTCCTAGAGAGGTGGTTTGAAGGTTGGGTAGTGGATGGAAGCTCCCTTTTTTCTTTCTTCTTGCTTGGCCATTCCCTTTCTCGCCTCTGCTCTTCGGTTCTACTCTTGTTCACGCCTGTTCTATTTTGTTTCTGGTCTCACACGACTAATCTAATTGCTTCTTGTTATGCACGACCTCTTCTCCTTAAAAATCAGCTAAGTGTCATATATATAGATAGTTAAACTTTCAATAATTGCATTCCTTGACTTCATCTCTTCGAATTCACACAACTTCCTCTCAATTTCCTTTTATTTTTCACGGTTGTCCATCTTTGTTTTTCTGGCAGCTTTGCTTCTTCTTTCTTTTTCTTTTTCAATTTTGCTTCTAAGTGTTTTGTTTATATATCTCATTAACATTTTATGGAATATCAAGCTTGTCCCATTGATTTATTTTGATTATCATCCATCTCTTTAACTAAATTTAATTTAGTGATTGGTCATCTATTCTAAATAACGAATCCTAAAATTTTCAATTGTATACCCACTCGTATTGTTTTTTTTAATTTGTCTCTTCTTTGTGGATGAATTATTTTACTCTTCTTTGATATTTTTCTTTACTAAATTAATTATAGTGATATTCTCGAACGAGCGTTCGCTCTTCGATAACTTGGTTTAATTTAGTATTTACTATATTTCTTATTTAAACTTCCTAATTACATTTCTAACGCTAGGAAGTTAAAGAAATTGAGACTAGGGGTTTCAATCAACCATAGTGGACAACATCATTATACGAGTAATATTGTTATTTCTCTTCTAAACCTAATAAGCTTTAACATTTTATCTATATTGAGTAGAAGTACCATATTCGGATTCAACTATAGTATTGGTTAGGGTTTCAATGGTCTCTTGCTTCTTTAGCATCTATTAAATCTGACAATAGCAAATATCATAATTATCACTATTCAATTTGTCACCCTCATTCAGTTTAGCGACTATATTATCGAAGCATATGTCATTTCTTTAAATGATATTAATTCTACTTAAAGATTTATAATTTATATCTTTCTACGTCTATACTAACACATTCACTATTATTTTACTAAAATATTATAGTAATTGTATACTCATAAATATGATAAAAAAATCTTTAGACAAAAATAAAAAAAGTAGTTAAACTATTCATTATCATCCAATTTCCAAATATTCACTAGGTCATATATGTAAGTGTTTCATGTAAAACAATCTTAATATCATTCTATAAAGAAAATCTTAGGGCACTCACAATTTCAATAGCATCATTTGTGATTTTTATGACCTCAGACATCTCATCATCAAAATCTCTATGACCTCCGATATTTTATTGTCCGAGATTTCTATAATCTCAAGATCCTGTTAATCATCTAAAATTTCTATAATCTCAAGATTCTGGTCGACAATTGAGATATCAATAACCTTTCCATCATTTAATAAGACAATGATCTTAATCACGTCATCAGAAGGCTCGTCATCAAAATGAGTCAACCCAACCTCACAAAAATGCATATCATAACGAAAATATAGATACTTATGTACGCATGTTAGTTTTGGATCAAATAATTTTAATATAAAAACTAAGACATTTTTAATTCAACTCCCTATAGAGCGAAATAAATAAAATAATATAATTCACCTCACCCATTAGAGTGAATAAATAATTGAGATGAAAAAAAAAATAACAAAAAATTTCTCATTGGAAAACATGCTAGAAAATGTTGTTTACAGCAAAACGTAGTGCTCACGCGTCGAAAAAGCTGACCATGCACCAACAGCACCATTCATGTGTTGCAACATGGTTGGAGGTGCCTCTAAAGCATAGGCTAACATCATTCAAATACCTGTCCCTCTACCAGCATAACACGCTCTTCGTCATTGCACATGTTGCACTTACATGTAGCCATGTGTGTAAACCCCTAGTCTTAACTTACAAGTTTCTAGTGTTAGAAGCTAGATTAGAGAGATAATATAAATCCCTACACTTAATTAATTGAAGTTCATGGCCTCAGAGATTTATTAATTTAAGAGTACAACGAAATTCGTCGACCATAAAAAGTTAAATAACATTTCAATAAAAATCCGAGTTAGGAAATTAAAAAGTTTGGACAATGATAAGTCGAATTAAAATTTAATTAAAAAGAGAGAGTCAAGTGGTCAATAAGACAAGCTTGACGATCGAAAGTGAATTCTAACAAGACGAATAATTAAATCAAATGATGAAAGCTAAATTGGAAACAAATATGAATGGACAAATATGAGAAACAAATAAAAGAGAGGAGATTGAGATGAAATTAAAAAGAGTTGGGGCATGATGCAATTAAGAGAAGTGGTGTTAGTATATATATAACACTTGCTGAAAATTTTCAGCAAACACACACGCCATTCAGTCGAGAGAAGTGAGAAGAAGCGAGAAGATTTGTGAAGGAAGCTGCTGAAACCAAAGACCAAAAGCAGCAGCCGTGAAACGCCCAAGACAGAACAGATTTCATGAAGGAAGAAGGAAGCCAGCAGTGCAGCCGTGAGCCATAACAGAAGTGCTCGACCAGAAACAAAGGAGAAATCAATCAAGAAGCTGTTGGAATCCTGAGCAACAAACAGGATAGCTGCAGCTCGCGCGAAGGAGAAGCTGCTGGCCGTGACTGCAGCTTGCTGTCCAAGCAAGAGAAGAAGAGAAGAAGAGGCACCAGCAGTAGAACCAGAGGCAGAACAGATCAGACCTGCGAGGAGAAGCATAGAGGCTAGTCGTGGAACCAAAACAGCAGCCGAAAACAGGACGAGACGCGAGCAGAAAACAGACTTGACGTGTGGGAGGGGCAGGAATCGCGACCAGGGGAAAAAGCTGAAGAAAACCCCATCCAAGCTGCCCTCTAACCTCTAAACCCTTCCCCTAAGATCCCTTGCAAGTCATCCAAACTCTCCAAACAAGCACTAAGTAAGATCACAACCTATTTTCTTTAAATTTCTGCTGAAACCGAAATGAAAGTTGTGACAGTTTGTGGTTGTTGAGTTGTGATGCATGATTTCTCTTCAAACTCTGATAGAACCTCATATGATTGAAATAGACAATTAAATGTTGAGTTGGTGGGTGTATATGATGCTTGAGAAGTGTAAACATGGGCTGTTATATTCATAAACAAAATAGAAACAGAAACTTTGTTGTCATGCACTCCAAGTGGATGATACAAAGCTTAAGTGAATTTTTGGTGTTCAAATGAACGAGTTAAGTTTATGTATGTGCTAAAGACTTGAAGAGTAGTAGATAAGCTTTGAGATTAGATGATTTAGAGCCCAAGTTTGAGTATAAAAAGAGCTAGGAAAGCTTAGAGAATTGTTAGAGATACAAATGAGTAATTTTTGACAATTTTATGAATCCCGAGCTCAAACCTTGAGCTAGAGAAAACCTGACTATACTTGACTTATATGGGGGTGTTCTACACCTCAAATAATTCCTAGGAACCATAGAAAACCATAGGTTTTGGAACAGATCGAATTCGATAAAAATTGCGCAAGTTATACGCCAAATAGTGTTGTTAAAGCTCTAAGAAGTGAAACGACTATGTAAATGCAATTTTTATTGCATGGTTTGAGTTTAGTTGGTCATAATTAGTTAAATGAAGCTTATTTATGGAAGAAAAACTAGCGTTGCTAATCTGAAACGAAAAAGTGCACAAAACGCACACTAAAAGTGCCCGAAAGTGTCCGAAACCGAGCGTTTTCCTTAGATTTGACATAGCAAACGATAATATTTTCCAATGAAATTTGATGTGTGACTAGAATGTGAGATAAGTGAATCGTAGGAAAAAGAACGAAGGAAAACGGAGCCCCGGATAGCGCATCGCAGTACGTTCTGTTAAGGGCTGTCAATGTTGCTTAAAAATGTGATTTTTCGTTTCGAGCCTCTAACAAGTAAACGGACCGCGTGGGGGTGTCCTTAGGGGTCCAAAATTGAAAATTTTGCATAAAAATCGGAATTAAAGAGTCTCGGTTGAGTTAGAAACAAATTAGGAGATTATAGAGAAAAAGATGCTTTAGTTGAGATTATTGATATAAAGTTAAGAATGTGGAATTGTCACTAGTAATGATGAGAAATTGTCATGTAGGTGACGAGCGCATAAGCGATATCCAGGAGCCTCATCGAGACGCTTGACGCGGAGTGGTGTGGCTTCGAGGTGAGTGGTTCGCCACTTAAGATCTTTTCCAATTGCTATGTCAATCCTTGATTGTTTGAAATGAATGTTGTAGTTAAGTAATAATTGAGATTGAAAATGATGTTTAATGTTAAGGTTAAAGTTTAAGCGTATAGATTTCTATGGAATCTATATGGTACTAGAGATTAATACAAAATTGTTTTAGTAAAAGTGAAATGAGAGAGTTTAGTAGTTTTAAAAACAAGAGAGTTTTGTGTTTATTGCACTTGAAGAAGTTGATTATGAAAACCCATGTGTATGTCTTAAAAGTTATGAGATTTAGCGTTACGTGACGACGCAAAGAATTCCGTCCGTAATCGCTCAGATTATAGAAAAGTATAGCGCTACGTTACGATGCAGACCATTCCGCGCGTAGTTGGTTAGTTGATAATTAGTGCTACGAAGCGATACAATACATTCCGCTCGTAATCGCCTAGAGTTTTAGCACTACACTTGCGATGCAGAAAATCCCGCATTGTAGTTGCTCAGTGATAAGATTTAACACCCTACGTACGATGCAGTAAATTCCGTTACGTAGTGATTGAGATACATTAGTAAGCTTCACGTTGGCGTTAGTTATAATCGTCCGTGATTGTTAGGATAAGTTAAGGATATACATGGGGATTTTGAAAGAAATTTCTAAAACTTGAATAATTGGAGCATTGTTATATTAGCATATGTGATATTATATTTCTTCGTTGCACTAACGTGTTCATTAATTGTGTAAACTCTTTACATTTTGTTGAAGAACTACTGCGGACAATACGATGATCTTTGGTTTTGCATATATATATATAGGTGGGACGAGTCTCCACGACATTATATTATTTGAACTTTGTAATGTATTGAATATGTTATTTTTTTGAGATACCCTTGTAATTAGAACTGTATGTTGTAAATATTTGATGATTGTTATATCTTCATATGATATGTGATTATACATTGCATTATAAATTACTTATATTTGTGGAAATTATAATGAGAATGTTTGTTTGTGGATACAGAAGTTGGGAGGATATTGAGAATATAGTAGAAGTGTTTGTTTACTTATAGGTAAATTTTGGTTTTATAAAAAATGCAGCCGTTATGCTACCGAAAATTTTACAAAAAGTATATGAAATAAAATCGAGAAAAATTCTATTACTCCCAACCAGTTAAAAGAAAATCCAATTACAAAGTTTAAAACGAGTAAACTGGTTGAGTAAGTTAGGGTTCGCTTCTCGGATTTTTTCAATCCGACAAGTCGGGTTCGATGGGTCCATTGAAGTGCCCGGCAGGATCCTCCAGACAAGAGTCTAGATAAGGTCTGGGAAAGGTCCTGTCAACGTGTCCCTTTCCTAGTAGGGCACACATCTCAATATCATTAAACCTCGAGACACGCGTTTTCATGTGGTGCATGTGTCGTGCATACAAATTGCCATGTGGCACTTTCTTAAAGTACCACTTTTCATAATTATAGTAGGTCACACGTCACGATCTCAGTGGCCCATGATTCCATGCCCATTGACATGCGTGATGCCTACATGGTGCTTATGTGTTTCCATGCCCATTTACATTTGGACTGACTTGATTGGGCCTTTATGGGCTTTTACTAGCTCATTTAGTGAGTCCAGAAAATGTACATAACAACCATCAATGTGGTTCGTTGGCAGAAAGTGCTCAATCAATATAACAATGTAACAACTCACAAGTTTAAATTTTCTTTACTGTAAGTGGTATTTAAAAAAAAAAAAAGAAAAAGAAAAAGACAAAAACAAAAACATTGTTTGAATTTATGCATTGATTTTTGTTATTCAATGACCAAAATGTTGTCATTTCATTATCTTCCTCTTGAAGTCAGGGCCTAGCCAACCTGTTCCAAAATGAAACATATTGTCATGTGCTTAACGATTTTTGTTAAGGATATAAAAATTAAAAAAAAAAATCAAATCAAATTTATTCTATGAAAATACAAAAGGGTTATGCATTAATTTATTAAAGGTATAACTATGAATTATTTGTTTGAGCTCTGGATCATATTAACATGATTTAACCAAAATAATGTAATCCTAAATCTTAATAATTAGCAATACTAATAGCTTCTATATAGATCCTTAAAAAAATAAAAAATAAATAAATAAATAAAAAACTTTAATTAACCTGCAATATTGTACTAGTAAAATATTCCTAATGTTTACTCTTTTTGTGCAGCTCTATTGCTTTTGGAGAAATCTCAAGAAACAAGCAAGAACTATTGTGTTCACGTATTGTTGTGGTTTATAGATTCGAGAGGGTTCTTTAATTAAGAGACAGGTAATAAAATTCCTTGTGTTTTTTTACTACAAAAGAATAGGGCACTTGCACTTTACTTTGTATGGAGAGAGAAAGATTTCGAATCCTTCGTACGTGCTCAATTTTATAGCCCAACAAAATCAACAAATATAGACATATAGCCAAACACTTACCTGATGTCTTGGTTAGCACTATCACAGTATTACTTTTATTAATGGCTTTAATGGTGACCTTGGTTAGGAAGTTAAATTTTCGTGTTGTACTATGCTAGTAAATTTCCCCTCTCTGCGCTAGGACATAATTTTGCAATTAACAAAAATATTATAAGTCTTGTAGCTTTGGTGCTGAGTGCAAACAAAGGGAGGTTTTAGGTAAAATTGGAGGAACTGGCAAGAATGTATATATGTATTGCTTGAGAGAAGTAATTTGCAGTGTGTGTTCAAGTATTGTTGGTGCTTTTCTCTCTTTTTTATGTAATCAGTATATTGTTGTGTTTTTTCAATTCAAAAAAGAAGGATGTTCTAGTTTCAAAAAAAAAAAAAGAATGTTCTTTAATATAATACAACTAAAGATATTCCTTATCTTCCTATAAAAAAATGCTATGAAACACTAGACTTAAAATTTTAAATAGTTAGAAAACGGTTGATCGGCCCTTTTTTTTCTTTTTTTTTTTTTTTTTTTACAACACTCTCAATTTTAAAATTTATAAACTCACACTCCCGCTATTGTAATTGAGAAGTAGGGATTGTCTCACAAAGAGGTTCGATATTCCCGTTAAATTCTATGCAAGTTCCTAATTATGTATATCCACTTATTGGTCCTTGAGATGTAGCATATGTGCCTAATATCTCCAAAATCTTCAACTCCTTAACAAGTAAATACAAATGCCCAGCACCTGGCCCATTTTAATAACCTGGTTAAATATTACTGTTCTATTACTTTTAGTAGCTTAAATTTTCGATTGAATAATTACAATTAATATATGTGTTATTCGTATAAACTTTAGATTTAGTGGTTAGTAATACGATAAAAGAACATATGTATCCAAGCGGTTATGAGTTTGAATTGTAGAACACCCTCCATCTTAATGTATAACATAGAGCAATCTGAGCATGTGTATGAATGCATCAATCGACACATAAGCCTATTAATCCGCACTTTATGTAAGGGACGATACTAGAATGTATAAATATTATTGTTAGACAATTGATGAACACATTTATGAACATATTTTTGGCCCCTTAATCCTATGCTTTTGTTATGTTTTTCGATTGTTTTTTTTTTTTTTTTTTTTCTTAAGGAGTTTGTGGAGTGTTTTTAGAGAATTCTATGTTTCAAGATGTTTTGAAGCGAAGCTTTGTGATTCAGGTGCAGCCGTGTTTATGTAGTGTAGATGGCTACATCATTTGGTCACATTACTCACCGTCCAGACGATGCCACGATGTTATGTAATGAAGATGGCTACCTGAGATGGTCGCATGACGCACTGTCAGGATATGCGACCATCCTACACGACCTAGATGACTACGAGACTTCATCACATGGCGTAGCCGACTTTGACTCCATGAGATATTTTAAGGGCAATTTTTTCTTATCAAAAACTAGGGTTTGAACAGTATAAATACAACTTTGAGGCTGTGATTATTGAGGCTTTTGGAAACTTAGGCAACCTTAAATTACACACAAATTCTCTCAAGAAACTCCATTAATCTCTATACTTTCCAACCACTCAACATTGATTTCAAGGGTAGCAGCTGTTCAAGGGAGATCTTTTGTGTTCTATGGCTTCATTCAATTTCATTCTCTCTTGTTTAATTGTTGTTTTTGTTATCAATTTGATGTGTAACTAAACTATGAGTTAATGAACCAATATTATGAATGTTTTGACATCTTTTTAAATATAATTCAGTTACCATTTATTTGTGCTTAATTTATTGTTCATTATTTTGATATGTTGCCTTGTCTCAAACATTAATGATGGATATATAGATGATTAATAGTATTAGGAGACGTTTTGATATGATTGATTAGATCTCGAGTAAATAGATTCGGCTAGATTATGCACGACTAGTTATAATCTGGTTGAGTTACATTTTCTTGATTGTTCACAACTAGTGACAATTAGGTTAGTGTTTATTTAATATGTTCTCTAGTTTAAATACATTGGTTAGACTCAGCATACCTATCCCTAGTTGGTTAGTGTAACAGCCCCGGACCTAACCGCCACGTGATATTGTTCGCTTTGGCCAAACCAGCCTCACGGTTTTAAAACGCGTCATACGAAACAGACTAACCCACCCCCGTTCGACCCCCGATCGACCTTACCGGCCAGCCAGGCCCAGTCAGGTGGTAGTCCAGCCTATACAATACTGGTCGCTTTGGCATCAGAGCACGCAGCCCAGTCAACCTCACAATTTTCCTACGCGTCTGACACGCCTAACCGCGTCACATGGGAAGAGGTATCCACAGCTTATAAAGCATGCTTCGTTCCCCTCTCCAACCGATGTGGGATCTCACAATCCACCCCCCATAGGGGCCCAGCGTCCTCACTGGCACACCGACCCGGCCCCGAGCTCTGATACCATTGCGAACAGGGGGTGGGTTAGTCTGTTTCGTATGACGTGTTTTAAAACCGTGCGGCTGGTTTGACCAAAGCGGACAATATCACGTGGCGATTACGTCCGGGGCTGTTACAGTTAGTGTGTTATTAGAAATTTAATTAGTTCGTATGTGCATGACCAATGTCGATTTGCACTATTAAAAATGTAGTAGCTGAATTGCTATGAAACTCCAAATTGGACATATGATACGTATACACACCTGTAAGACCAAGGTGCCACAGATTTCAATAATTACAAAACCTCATTTCTTATGAACAATACTTTTCATCAAGTCATTAATCACAAGTTAAGTGATGAAAATTTCTTACCTAAGTCATGTTACAACACTTAGGTGAAGTTATCCTTTAATATGATTACTACTCTTCTTAAGGAATAGGTTAGATATCTTTAGATGCAATTTATCTTGTTAAAACATAAATTAACACTAAAGACTCATTCAGATCAATTAAAACAAGAAATCATGCAAACCCATAATGTTTTTACAACATATACAATTCACAACTTTTAGTTCGAGAAGATAATTCAAATGCACTTATTTTTGCATCTCATGTATTTACTTTAGAGAGACTAGATGTAAACCACCCTAGAGGTGATTAATCAGTAGAATAAGACTAGTACCAAATATATCAAAAAATAGAAGTTCATCAATTAACTTACAAATCAATATATATATCTTAAAATAAAAAATCGATGAACAATTAGGTTAGTGTATCATCCTATGCCTTAGCCAAGAGTTTAGCTAGACATATCCATTAAAAATAAGTCTAAAAAAATCTGAAATAAAAATAAGGACCAAAATATAAAAACATTAAATCAAATAACAATAGTTCTTGATCTTAAGAGTTCCTCCTTGCGCAATCTTCTTTTACCTTTTCTTGTGCTGGAGTCTTCTTTATTTATAGGCCAAGATATCCTTCTTCTTCTTTTATTTATTTATTTATTTTTGATCATTGGGATTGACCCAGAGGATTATCGGGATCATACAAGATGAGACACTAGTGACACGATTAGAAAAGCAGCTCTCATATGGGATTGATCGATTGACCCACGTAATGATAGAAGGATGACCCACATAAGATGGAAATACAACCATATAGTGGCTACATTATTTGGGTGTTGAACCTAAGTTCTCAAAGAACTTGGGTGTGCTGCCTACCAGTAAGGCAAAGCACAAGTGACGGCCAAGATATCCTCCAAACAAGCCAAAATGCCGCAGATAATCTTGAGCCAAATCCAACTCTTAATAAAAGACTTGATCCTTGAAGAACAAGGAATTCTTTTTAAATCTTAACTCTCTCCCCCTCTCCCGATTTGTTGAAGGAGATAAAATTAGTTATGGACTGAAGTAATTATTAGACCTTTATTAGCAATCCTGAAAGCCCAACAAATATAATTAAGCTCTCTGCCCGAAATAACAGCCCATGATGCAACGTTTGTCAAAGAGTGGCGATATTTCCTCCCCCCAAACCTTATATGGACATGCGAAATTAGCATTTTTCTAGATATACATTATTACCCTTGAGTGGAAATTACTAAAAGGGTAAATTTTTTTGTATGTACACCAATTATTAGTTAAAATATTATTTACATCATAAACCCTTTTTACTATTCTTTTCAAAAAAAAAAAAAAAACTCCCTTTTTACTTTCTCAAACCCTAATTTTTCTCTTTGGTACTCTCTCAAACCCTAACTTTTCTTCTAAATTATAATCTTAAATACCAAATTTGTTTCAAAGAATATAGTTTGATTGAAAATTATGAAGAATGAAACAAAATCTTTGAATGAAATTAGTTATGAAAATGTATGTTTTACGTTAATTTTTATTGTTTTTATTATAATAACAATATATCTACTTGTTGCATAAAAAGATATATGTTTATTTGTTGAAATTAGTATGAAGAACTTTTATTGTCGTATGATAATTTATCAAATAAAATTTAGTGTTTATTTTTCCTCTGTTAAGGCGTGTAAATATTTGCATATTGTATACAAATACCTTCACGTGTAAAAATAATAATTAAAGAATAAAGTCTCTGTTTTGCAACTGTTTCTGTTGTCAAATAAACTTTAGTTTTTTTTTTTTTTTTAACCCCTTTTTTTTTCTGTTAAGGCATGTAAATATTTGTATACTGTATACAAATTGCATCTTCATGTGTGAAAACTATAAATGACCAGATGCTATGATATATCATAGACGATGCGTCCAATGTGATTGTTGCCATATAGTATCTTCACGTGCAAAAGCCAATTGAGCATCCAATGTGCTTGATGCACATGCATCATAGATAAGTTTTGTTGTTGTTTGAACGTGGTTCAAGTCCTATCGTTACTATTACTATTTTAGTAACATATTTTTTTATTATGTGGCAGGTAATTTAATATTTATTTTATTATGTTGTCCTTGTATCCGTCATCAGCCTATCACAAATGCATTTGTGATATATATAAATATATATATATATATGTATATATCACAAATGCATGTTATACAAAATTCTTAGAATGCATCTGCGTTAAATTTTATGATTTTGTTGAATTGATTCCCGTATATACATATTATATTTAGATTATTTCAACTCTTTACACGTTTATGTTAATGACATATTATTTTATTGATTAAATTATACGAATTGATATTTATTTATTGCTATATTTTTTAAGGATGAAAATGGTAATATCATGGAAAATCAGTTGGCAATTATGGACTACACTGACATTTTTACAACAGCGCGGTATGTAACTTGTTTTTTAAAAAATTATTTTCAATTACATTTATTTATAATTATATATATGCTTATAGAAAATTATAATATTATCATGTAGGTTTTCAAACATTAAAAAGCATTGATAGAATGGATGTAGAGCACAAAAAAGAGATACAAACTCGTGATAGTAATAAAAAAAAATCTGATGTGAATGTTTGTGGGAAGACCAAGGATAAGTTTTGTGTGTGAGAGAAGTAGCACTTACGGGAAAAGGAATAAAAAGAGTCAAAAGCAAGTTAAGGCAATCAAAACAAAAAAAATGTGATTGTCCATTTTTATTGAAGGGACTTAAGTTGGAAAGTAATGATGATTGGACATTAAAAGCGATTTGTGGTGTCCATAATCATCCTATTGCAAACCATCTCAATGGGCACTCATATGTAGGTAGGCTTACAAAAGAAGAGTTCAAAATTATGGTTGATATGTCAAAAAGCAATGTTAAGCCGAAAGATATATTACTTGCATTGAAGTGTAGAGACGTGAACAATACCACTACAATAACAACAATCTACAACGCACGTTGAAAGTATAAGATTAAAGAGCTATACGGCCGGTCGCATATGCATTAACTTTTGAGCGAAGTGGCTATTTGTAAGTCTATTGAATGGCATAAAATGAATGAAGACACTAGTTGTGTTACAGAGTTATTGTGGGCATATCCTTTAGCAATCGAGTTATTACGAGCTTTGCCTCATGTGCTAATTATGGATTATACATACAAAACCAACAAATATCATTTTCTATTGTTAGAGATGGTGTCACATTAACAGAGTTGACATTTTCAGTTGCTTTTGTGTACTTAGAAAATGAACGAGAGGACAACTACACATGGGCCTTGGAGAAATCGAAGAGTATTATGGATGAAGATATGCTACCAAGTGTGATTATGACTGATAAGGAGATAGCATTAATGAATGCCATTCAAAAGATATTTCCCAATGCAACCAATCTTCTTTGTAGATGGCATATTTACAAGAACATACATGCTTATTGCAAAAAGTTATTTGAGAAAAATGAGAGATGGGAGACATTTATTCATACTTGGAATGTATTGGTGAACTCATCTACAGAACAAGAGTATGTTCAAAACTTAATTCTTATGGAGAGGGAATTTTCTAACTATCCAACTGTACTAGATTACGTGAAACAAGCATGTTTGGATAAATATAAAGAAAGGTTTATTGTAACATGGACTGATTAAAATTTACATTTGGGAAATTTGACAACAAATAGGTTTTTTTTTTTTTTTTTTTGGTTAACTTTTATCAATTTAATTTTAAATTTGAAAAATTATATTGATTTTATTAAACTTTATGATGTATAAGGCTGAATCTTCTCATTCAAAATTGAAAAGGCAACTAGGTCATCTCAAGGAAATTTTGTGACATTGTGGACAAAAATTAACGGTCTGTTACTCCTACAACATAATGAGATTAAAGCTTCATTCAAGAAAAGTTTGACCTTGGTATTGAAAATAGTACTTGATGAATATGAGAAAATTGATTTTTTTGGTTTTATCGACTCTATTTTATGTTGTGTAGTTTGACTCACACACAATTTACCTTGTGCTCATGAGATCGCGAGATACAAAGAAAAAGGTCAACCTATCCCTTTATCATATATACATCCACATTAGAGAAAATTAGACCTTATGCCTACCGTTGATAATAAATCGGTGAAATTAAGTTGTAAAGTTGAGATGGAGATGATTGAAAAACGTTTGAATGGTATTGATGATGCGAGTAAGTTGCAATTACTAAAAAAATTGAAGGAGTTAGCAAATCCAACATCAACTACTCTTATTGAGCCAGAAGTTAAAGCTAATACGAAAGGTCGACCTCAAATGAAGCATGATAAATCTACTCGTTGTGACCCGTCTATGTTTAAGTATGTTTTATCTGCACAAAAAGACAATCTATTTCGTCTTTGATGTCTTTAAGTGCAATTCCAATGCATAAAAAAATCAAGAAAAATCAAAAAGGTACAAGTCACAAGCATTAAACCTACCTCTTTCATTAATTTATTTCCAATAGGGTTAAAACTATATATTCGTGATGTCAAGAATGTTGTTAGTGATAGTAATTGTGGATTTAGAGTAGTGGTTGGTTTGATGGATGTGGGTGATGATAACTGGATTCAAGTAAAGAGAGACTTGATTGATGACTTACAACAACATTATGATGAGTATTCTAAATTATTTGGCTATCAAGATAGAGTGCAAGAACTTATTTATTCGCTCTCATACTTTAAGGATAATCCGAGAGTTGGTCATTGGATGAATATGTCTGATACCGATCATCTAATTGCTTCTAAATATAATGTTGTATTGTTGTTCATATCTCAGCAACTATGTCTTAACTTTTTACCACTTAGATCCATTCTATTACCACATTCCTCTCACAAAATCATTGCTATTGGTTTTGTGAATGACTGTCATTTCATAAAGGTATATATGCAAACATTTCATAATGTTTTTCTTATAATTCAAACTTTTTGTTTCATATTAATTATTTTTATTTATATACTCTACAAGTTTTCATGTCTCCGAGTTCATCTATGCCTCCAATAGCTAATAATTGGTTGAAATATCATTATCCTTGCTCAGAAGGATGGGCGTCTCCATATTCAACTAATATTAGTGCTTTTAAAGACTTAGTGTCTAGAGGTGTTACGCAGAAGACAATCACTTTAGATAGTCAATGAATTTTTTTTTTCTTTATGTTGAAAGTTTTTCTTTCATTATTTATTAAGTACTATTAAAAATAGTTTGGCTATTTCAATTTAGAGGTTATATTATTTTATTAAGCTATGTCTTTTTTATTTATTTTTTTAATTTTCAATTATGATAAAGTAGGTTTTTTTTCACTGATAATTGTTGGTGAAAGAACGAATCTCAAATACAATAGAATATATATAAACAATACAACACCTTAAATTTTAATTATTCTTCAAGTAATTTCAAACCAAATATCATGTTGTTACTACACTTCTTTAACGAAATAAACATTGAAGTGTCATGTACAAAAGAGTTGATATAGTGTCCTCCACATACTTCTGCAATTCTTCAATATCTTATGGGATGTTAGTTACATCTTTATTTGCATCATTTATCCGAGCTTCAATAGACCTTTTAAGTCATCCCTTGTTAATTTTATTCTCAGAGACCACTGATGCAAGTGCCTGTACCATTGTATGCTCAATTAGCTTATTAGCATAGATTTTGTCAATGGCTTCTTGCCACCCAACAAATCGCATTAGACAAATCCTAGTACTTGGAAGTTTCAAGATTGAAGGCATGGAGTGCAAATGCAGCTTTTCGCATTATACGGGGTAGTTCAAGGAGACAAAGGTAGTGATAATAATCATACTTTCACACCTTTTGTACACAATATGAGACAGATGTATGTAATCTACTTGAAGCACCATTCATCAAATCCAAAATGCCATTTTCCTACAAAAATACACAATACACCAAAGTCCAAACACATATTAATAACAATATAGAATAAAATTGTGCCACTTTTATATAAGACATGATACACAAACCAAAACACATTGTTGCCACAAAACAGCACAAAAGTGATGTTAACAGCACAACAATGTTGTTACAAAACAGATAATAGTGCTTTTATTGGAGGTTCAAGACATAAACATTCAAACTTAAAATGAGTCATAGCACCAACTAAGCTAAAGCTTATTCATATAACATAAAATATTATATCGTCAAATCACAAAACAGGGAGCCTAAAACGACCATTTCACACGATAAACAAACTCAAATAATTGTCAAGCCAACTTGTTAGGCAGCTATTGCTCAAGGTGCTTTTGGCATTTCACTTGATTGATACTTCAAAAATTCATTTGAATTAAAACAACCATCTTTCTCATAAATAACTTATGGTTTCTCCACAAAGTTATTTATCAATATTATATCATCTATGAATATATATAAACTACATTTCCTTTTCCTTCCCTTTTCTTCATAAAATTATATTCTAAAAATAGACTTTTCAACCCAGAAACAAAACTTTCTTCACTTACCAATTATCCAGTATTAGTGTTGCACTCAAAAGCAATTTCAACATAAGAAAAGTCTACGGTGGATCATAACAAAACACACAAAGTTGTGTAACGCATATAATATGTCACCACAGTCTTGTCTCTTTATAAGCACGAAACATTATAATGTATATCTCTTTGTACAAGATAAACTTACAACCACAAACATGTAATAAGTATTGTTATGGATATTTTTCGGATTCAATAAATGAGCTGGCAAAAGCTTGGTAGGTAACAAATCGACCCAATGAAGTAGCCCAGCAAACAAGGCCCGGTTCATCAAATCTAGCCCAACGAGCTCACATCACCGCTGATACTCACAGGTCATTGCTAGTATTACTCAGCTCATACTATGTATAGCTCGTTACTCAAAGTAAGGTTTAGCTCAAGATTGTCCAATGCAGTTTATAGCTCAGACAATTAACAACTTAATAAAGAAATCTTTCAGAAAGGCAGTAACCCAAATTAATCATAATTCTTCTACCAGAATTGAAAAAAATTCAAATTCAAACGTTGATAAATGTAATCTCTGATTTAACGGAACAGATGCCTGATTCGGTGCTAACCGATTTGGAAGTGTAAATAATACATGATTCTTTCCTGTTTTATTTCAACTCAAATTGTAAACGTCTCTTCCTATAAATAGAGGTTGAAACTCATTGTAATAGATATACATACACACAAGTAATAATATATTGTTTCTCTGTAGAAATTATCAGAGGAACAACCGTAGACATAGGCACACTTGTTGAACCACGTAAAACTTTTTTTGTGCATTGTTCTTCCTCTCTGCCTTCTACCTTTCTCTTGTTTTCTTACTTTGTTTTCTGTTGATTGTAGGTATTGGGTTTTGAACCGTAGTCGACCAGAAATCAACATCGACATTTTGGCACTAGAATGAGGGCCCAGACTGCAATCTACAATTCTCTTGAAGAGTTTTCGAAAGATATGGCAAGAGTGAGAACAACCAGATGCGTGGACTCATAAGCTGACCAATCAAAAAGTCAGACGAGTCAGCAGCAGCATAATATACAACCTATGGAAGACGCACCTACATCCGCAGCAGGCACGTCTCATGTTCAGGCAGTTGGTTCTACTATAGACATGCCTTTCCTGCCCCCTCGCCAACCAGTACCAGTCACCCTAACAGCTGAGGGGCTGCAAGTGTGGCATCAAAGGCAGGAGGTGTTGAAGGATATGGTCCGACAACCTGTAGATCTAGTAAGGGCATTGTCATAGGCCCAAGCACAAAACATGCCTAGGATTGAGACTGTTGCTCCAAGGTAAGCATATCCACAACACGAAGGAGTGCCGGCGCCAGAAAGACCATTGAGAGAGGTGTCGTAACCTACTGGTTCAACTCACTCTTCTAATTCGCGCTCTAGAGTTGGAGGGTGCCAAACTCGTGAAGAAAAAGAAGTTACGCATCCAGCAAGCTTGGTAACAAGGTTGAGTCAGGATGGAAGCTGACCATGATCGAGCCCGAGCTACATCTCAGTATGAAGATGATGAGGTAGATAATCAGCGACACGCAAGGTCGTATCAAGCAGCTGGTTTATTCAGAAAGAGCCAGAGATACACGTCAGATCGCCGCTCCCCAGGTCGTGAGCATAAAAGGGGACAAAGACCTCAAGATCCATAAATAAAAGAGCTCCTTCAGAGGGTACAGCAGCTTGAAGCGCGACCTGGCGTCCCGAACCAACATGATCATTATGGAGAAAAGACTTCATTTACCAGGGAGATCGAGACGCAGCCTCTCACTCCTAGATTCAAGGTCCTAAGCATCTCGTAGTATAATGGAGATAGCGATCCCTACGACCACTTGGATGCATTTAATATCCAGATGGATCTTCAGATAGACAACCTACTAGTGAAGTGTCACGTCTTCCCAACTAGCCTAAGGGATATTCCGTGGACTTGGTTTAAAAATCTTCTAGCTTGCAGCATAGACAGTTAGGAAGATTGCCAACAGAAATTTGTCAGTCAATATAGGGCTTTAAGAAAGCAGCTCGTACCATCCTACCATCTGGCCACTATCTTTCAACGTCAGAACGAATCATTAAAGGATTACATCACTAGGTTTAGACGCGAGGTCGTCAATGTGAAGAACTCATCGGATGAAAGTGTTTTAACTACCATCTCAGTTGGGCTTCACAAAGATGGAAAATTATATGAAAATATTTACAAGTCTCTAGTAAATTACCTGAAAGAATTTTATGAGCGAGCTGCAAAGAAAATCATATGGGAGGAAACCTTTGGGCCAAAGAAGTCTAATCAGAAGAATGAAGCGAGCAGTTCCAGTAAGTCGAAAAAGAGAAGTAATGGCAGGAATGAAGGTGAAAGTCAAGGCAATGGCTCAAACTAGATTACCAAAAGGGCTAGGAGAGAGCCAAGAAATGAGCGATTTCAGCGTTAAGGTCGTTATCACAATTACAACATCCTATCAGATTCACATGATAGGATTTTTGCAGCAGAATGGAATAGAGAGGATTTCGGAAGGTTATATCTTTTGAGAGTCTCTATTGAACACAAAGATAAGAACAAGTTTTGTGCTTATCACAACGAGATCGAGCACAATACTTCTGATTATTGGGCGTTGAAGGATGCTATTGAAGGATTGATTAAGAGAGGTCGCTTGAGAGATTACGTGATAAGACCAGTAGACTCACGACCTTCGAGACAACGACCTCAACAATAATAACCAGCAGAGCAGCAGCCCTAGCGAGCTCCCGAGCAGGAGCATGAACCTGCGGTAAGAACAATTTTTACTATTCATGATATATCGTAGGTATATCAAACAGGTCGCATGAACGATATGTACAGGAAGCAAACCATGTCTTGCTCAGATGACATTGCGTTCACAATGGGTTGGAAGGACCTACGAAGAAGGCAAAAACGACCTCGAATGACATTGTATTCACCAAGAAAGATACTAGAGGACTGTGCTGGCCTCACAATGATGCACTTGTCATCCAAGCTAAGATCAATAATATGGAGGTGCAACGAATTATGATCAACACAAGGAGCTCGGTCAATGTCATGTATAAAGGTTGCTTTGACCAAATGGAGTTAGGAGCAGAACAATTGAAGCCTTCCTCAAAGCCTTTTTATGGCTTTACTGGAGATGTCATTACACCAGTGGGCCAAATCAAGCTGCCACTCACACTCGAGAAATCAGGTCGTTAAGCTACTGTATTGGTAGATTTCTGATCATTGACTACCCATTAACCTATAATGTAATCTTGGGAAGACCTGCAATGAACGACCTAGATGGAGTCACTTCTATTAGAACCCTCACAATCAAGTTTCCAATCCCCAATGGCATAGGATGTGTTCAGGGAGAACAGCACTTGGCCAAATGCTGTTATGAAGATGCTGTGAAGATAGACGTTAGAGGAAAGAAGGTGAACATGGTTTCAAGGGGTAAGCCACAACCTATGAGTGAAAAAAGGTTAAGTCACGACCTTGACCCTCGCGAGGTGGATGCGAACCGAGCCACTGGGCCAATCGAAGAGTTAGAGGATGTTCAAGTCAACGAAGCAGATCTTGAAAGGTGCTTAAAACTGGGGCGAAGCTTAACTTCCGAAGTGAGAGCCCAGCTCACTGACTTTCTTAAGGCGAACTTGGATGTTTTTACCCGAAATCATGAAGATATGATGGGGATAGACCCTAAGATCATGTCGCACAGATTAAACATCGACCTCCACCACAAGCCAGTTCACCAGAAGAGGAGACCTATGACAGGGGAACGCTACTTCACACTAAAAGAAGAGGGAGATAAGCTACTGGCAAATAAGTTTATCCGCGAAGCTTACTACCCAACTTGGGTCGTCAATCCTGTACTGGTAAAGAAGAAGAATGGGAAGTATAAAACCTGTATTGACTTTACAGATTTAAACAAGGCGTGCCCAAACAATAGCTTCCTCTTACCTAAAATAGACTAGTTCATGGATGCAATAGTTGGTCATTAGTTCCTAAGCTTCATGGATGCATACTCAAGCTATAATTAGATCCCAATAAATCCCGATGATGAAGAGCACACCTCATTTGTAACTGATCGCGACCTATATTGTTACAAAGTAATGCTCTTCGGGTTAAAGAATGCAGGAGTGACCTATTAGTGTCGGGTCAATATGATGTTCGAAGAGCAGATTGAGAGGACCATGGAAGTATATGTGGATAATATGCTAGTGAAGTCCATGTAGGTGGATGACCATGTGCGTGATCTAAAGAAGATGTTCCAGATTTTGAGGAGCTACCAGATGAAGTTGAACCCGTATAAGTGTGCATTTAGGGTAGCCTTTGGGAAATTCCTTGGTTTCATGGTGAATAATAGAGGCATCGAAGCCAATCTAGAGAAGATTAGGGCATTAATTGACATGAGGTCTCCCATTCGGGTTAAAGATGTGCAAAGCCTCAATGACCAAGTCGCAGCACTTAGCAGGTTCATCTCGAAGGCAACAGAAAAGTGCATCTCTTTCTTTGATGTGTTGAAAAAGGCAAACAACTTTGAATGGATTGAACAAGGCGAGGTGGCTTTCCAACAACTGAAGGAATACATGGGTCGAGCTCTACTCATTTTCAAGCCTAAAGAATGAGAGAAGCTCATTTTATACTTAGGAGTATCTCAACGGGCTTTGAGTGCTGTTTTGGTCAGAGAAGAAGAAAAGATGCAGTTTCCTATATATTATGTAAGTAAGAGGCTGTTTGATGCTGAAATCAAGTACTCACAGATACAGAAGCTCGCCTATTGCCCAGTAGTTGCATTAAGGAAGCTGCTCCCTTATTTTCAAGCCCACAGAATTGAAGTTCTCACCCAATATCCGCTGAAGCAGGTTCTTTAGAAATCAGATACCTCAGGTCAATTACTCAAAAGGGCAGTAGAGCTCGCGCAATTTGATATCCAGTTTAAGCCAATGATGGCAATCAATGTCCAAGCTCTAGTAGATTTCATTGTAGAATCTACAGGGCTCGCAGATGAAGAGGTCGAATCTTCTGAAGGTCCAACTTGGGAGTTATATGTTGATGAGTCTTCTAGCAAGCAAAAAACCGCAGTTGGAATTTTGTTAATCAGTCTTAAAGGCCACAAAATCCTTTGTGTCTTAAGATTTGACTTCCAAGTCACCAATAATGAAGCCGAGTATGAGGCATTGTCCGTAGGTCTACGTTTGGTTAGAGAAATGCGAGTTGAACGTCTAAAAGTTTTCAGCGACTCTCAGCTCATGGTTTGCCATATACAGGGGGAATATCATACCAGGGGACCTAAAATGGTTGTGTACCTCTAGAAAGTTCAAGAGATGCTAAGTACTTTTTAGAAGTACGATGTCAAGTAGATCCCACAAGCTCAAAACTCACATGCAGACGCACTAACTCGTCTGGCAATCACCTGAGATGTAGATTTTTTAAGGGCAACCCAATGGAGTTCTTGCCAGTTCCAAGCACAGAAAAAAAAAAAAAGATTCAATAATAGTCATAACTGTACAGCCTAATTCTTGGAAGGGTCCGATTTTGAATTATTTACAAGATGGAAAGCTGTCAAGTGACAGATTAGAAGCACGACGCTTGCGAGTTAGGGCAACCCGATATTGCATCTATGATGACGTGTTATACAAGAAAGAGTTTTCAACTCCGCTTCTGAGGTGCATTAATGGCTAGGATTGCGAGACTATGATGAAGCAGATACATGAAGGTCATTGCGGAAATCATGCTGGGGGACTATCTCTAACTCAAAAGACACTCTGGCAAGGGTTCTACTGGCCCACTATGAAGCAAGACGTCATCATGGTTAAGAAATGTGATAAGTACCAAAGGTTTGCTTAGGTTCTATAAGATCCACCAACTTATCTCCAACAAATAGTGAGCCCATAGCTCTTTACGATCTAAAAAATGGATATGATTGGGCCTATACCAATAGTTCACGGAAGATGTAAGCATGTTGTGGTCGTTGTGGATTATTTCACTAAGTGGGCGGAAGCTAAAGAGTTGGCAGAAATCTCCATAACAAAGATAGAAAAATTTGTGTGGAATAATATTATTTGTAGGTTTGGGTTTCGTTAGCAGATCATGACAGATAATGAGACCTATTTCAACAGCCACCAGTTTATCAAGTTCTACAACGACTTGAAGATCGTCAAAAACTTCTCAACAGTGGATCATCCACAAGCCAATGGCCAAGTTGAAGTTGTGAATAAAATAATAAAGCAGACCTTGAAGACAAAGCTGGAAGCAAAGAAAGGAGCGTAGATGGACGAGCTACAAAAGGTGTTATGGGCTTACAGAACCACAACTCGCAGCACTACAAGCAAAACCCCTTTTTCAATGGTGTATGGATCCGAAGCCATGATCTCAAAAGAACTATAAGTGACCTTGCAACGTAGAGCAACCTTCAATCTAGAAGATAACAACCAGCTACTTGCCACAAGCCTTGACCTGCTTGAAGAGGCAAGAGAAGTAGCATGATTGAGTGTAGCAATCTATCAGCAAAGGATTACGAAGTATTACAACAGAAAAGCCCGAGTTCGAAGTTTCAACGTGGGAGATCTAATACTACGTCTTATTTTACTTGAAGCTCACAAAGCCAGCGATGGGTCCTTAAACCCAAACTGGGAAGGTCTCTATTAAAGAAAACTTGGAAAATTGAGTCTACTGTCTAACAAATGTGAATGGAGCTGAAGTTCCTCGAGCCTGAAATACTGAGCATCTTCGCCCATATTTTCAATAACTCTGAATATATGTGGTCAATTTGTAATTCAATTATTTCAAAGTTAATAAAAGCTCTAAGTTCCTCATATTATTATTGAGTGATTGCTCTAATAATTTATTTACATGTTCTCCAAATTTTGTGAGTTATTAAGCTAGCAAATTCCATCATATTAGCTCGTTGTCACGCTCACAGCATAGCTCACAAAATTTTTGTTATTGCAGGTGAGGTTACGATCCCCTACATAACTCGTAAAATTATTGTTGTGGCAGACGAGGTTACGACCCCTTGCATATCTCGAAAATTATTGCTATGGCAGGCAAGGTTACAACCTCATGTTTAGCTCACAAAATTATTGCTATGGCATATGAGGTTATGACCATCTACATAGCTCGCAAAATTATTGTTATGGTAGGTGAGATTGCGACCCCCTGCATAGCTCGTTAACATTTCAATATGGTAGTCGAGGTCCCGACCTACTGCCCAGCTCATGAAGATTTTATTATAGTCAACTTAATGTTAAATTAAGCAATAACTTGAGCTGTTACATCAGCTTCGCGATCTCAAACCAGTTTATATTACTCATTGTTCAAATGATTAACTTTTTTAGCTCGCAGGAAGTTTCACAATTTGGAAAATAATGTGAAAAATATATATAACCACAAATGAAATAATTCAAGCGTATTCAACAAACAAGTCATAAGAAAGGAATTTCATTGAATTCAAAAAATTCATTGTAAATGACCTCGAAGGTCGAGACAAATGGAGTACAAAGTTGTAGAAACTACGAAAAAAGACAAGAAACAAAGCGAGCTGCTAATTGCCTTGGTCATGAAGAGCTGACCCTGAAAGAGACGCATTGCTGGAAAGCTCAATGACCTGAGCTTGCTCGGCTTGAGAGGTCGCACTAGGCAACTTCATAACTAAGGGAAGGGCGTCTGACATGACTGGAGATGAGGCAACTTCTATTTTGAATCTTTTCACTTCTCAGAGTCCCACTTCGCCAAAGATCGAGAAATCTAGCTTAAGATAGGCCTTCCACAAGGTGAAAAGAAAATCAATATCTGTTTCTGATTTAGCCTCCTCTCTAGCTTTAGCAACCTGCTCCTTCGCCTTTTCCTTGATTATGATAATTTTTCCTCTCAAGGCAGCAACCTCCCTATGAGCAGCTTCTGCATCACGCTCGGTAGCTATAGCTCGATACAAATAGGCCACATTTTGTTGATCAATCGCTTTAACCTTTTTCTCAGCTGCCTTAGCTCGTCGTAACATAACCTCTGCTTGCTATTCGGCCATCTCAGCTCGTTTTTCTACAGTTTCTGCTCGTTGTTCAAACCCATTCAGCTCGTCTTTTGCCTTACTCAATTCTTCTTCATTGTTGCGGAGCATGGTGTTGAGATGCGACCTCGCAACTTCATGACTACTTTCCGCATGAATCAAGGCCTTCTTAGCCTAAAATGCAATGAGTTAGTATCTAACAAAACAAGAAGATGAGAGATAAAAAGGGAAGTCAGTTACTAGCATTGCATGGCGACCTAGATATTCAGCTAGGTCCAAGCCGCTAAGGGTGTTATTCTCCAAAGCTCTAGTATAGGTTTTCTTCATTGTTGCGGAGCATGGTGTTGAGATGCAACCTTGCAACTTCATGACTACTTTCCGCATGAATCAAGGCCTTCTCAGCCTCCCTCCTTGCCATATTAGCATCCATTAGCTTTGTTTCACAATCTTGTTGGCACCTTGTGGCATTTTCAGCCTCTTTAGTCAAGAACTTGAGCTCCTCCTTTGTCTTCTCCAGCTCGCCCTTTAATCTCATCATTTGGTCCTCAAAGGTTCTAGTTTCTTGCCTTTACTTTATTGTCTCCAGTACAACCTAAAATGCAATGAGTTAGTATCTAACAAAACAAGAAGATGAGAGATAAAAAGGGAAGTTAGTTACCAACATCGCATGGCGACCTAAATATTCAGCTAGGTCCAGGCCGCTAAGGGTGTTATTCTCCAAAGCTCTAGTAGAGGTCAGCATGATGTCGGACCAATTGTCGATGAAGGATCTCAAATATTTTCTCCCTGGTCTACTTTCAGGTCGAGGCCTAACTGGTGGAACAGTCCTCTCCGTAACCTGTGCAACCTCAGCCTCTTTACCCTTGTTTACTCGACATCGCTTGACCGATGAAAGACTGGGCACTGATTTTCTCCTTCCACCCCCACTGGAACTAGTTTGGCTCTCACGAGATAGGATCCCGAATTAAACTTCACCCACTTCTAGTTGAGAGCTGAGGGTTGGGACCTATGGAAAATCTGCTACCGATGCCAAATACAGCACCTCACTGGGAGCAGTGGCTAAAAAAGCTTTGGTGTTGGTACGACGCTTAGAAGTAGCAGCTGAAAGGGCTGCAGGATCAACAAGTCACTTTCGATTAGCTTTTAAAAGGGAGAGCTTCCCCATCTTTGGAGCTCGTTGAGGAACAGGAGCTGGAGTTGGATGACAAGCTGGGACTGGTTAAGGAGTTGTATCTATGTTTAAGGAATGAGCTGAAGCTAGATTTGTTTAAGCAAAAGTTGAAGCTAAGGCTGCTTTAGCAAAATTTGGAGCTGGAGCTGCTTGAGCAGGAGCTGGAATTGCTTGGGGAGCAAAAGCAGGAGCTTGATCTGTTGTTGGGGCAAGAGCAGCCTCTTCCTCACTATCAGTTTCAAACACGGAAGGGAGCTCGAACTCTCCCATGTTTCCTATGTCTGTCTTGTTGTCTATTAGCTCGCTATCACGAGGAGGAACTAGCCCGTAAATTCTAAGAAGATCGTTATCGAGCGCGTTGCTAAAAATTGCTTCATTTGAGTCTGCAAGCGCTCTGAGGACTTCTTCTTCGTTGTTCCTGAGGATAGACTTATCCCCTTTTATGTTTGCAAAATAAAGAATGTCAGCTCGAGGAAATTAATTTTAAAAAAAAAGGAAGGGGGGGTCAGCTCGTAGGTTTTTCTCCTTCTATACCTGGACTTAGAACAAAAGAGACGTTGTCAAGATGCCTGAAGGAAGAGTAGGAAATGAAAAATCAGCTCATCTTATAGGCTCGTACGTTGGACTTGCTCTTTACATCACCTCGGGGTAGGAGACTTTTGTAATCTGATTGACGAGCTGTGAGGTAGTAGATTCCCTCTCGTATTCCATCTTTTATGTCACCGACACCTTTAATGCTAAAAAGGTGGCTTAGGATTTTTAGAGGTGGGGGAGAAAAGCCATTTTTAAGAAAAACCAAAGCCAATGATATCATCTGCGAATACAAATTCGGGGTCAACTGGAATGGTGAAAGTTTGAGCTTGTTCAGGAACTTGATCAGGTAAGCAAGAATTGGAAACCTGAGCTCGTGCTTCAGATGGTAAGTACTGATAGCGATATATCCTTTAAGAGGATAGCATGTGTGGTCATCAACGATAAAAGACATCACGTTACAACCCTTGGGAATGTGGTATTGCAGAGCAACTCCCCCCATCTCGATATAATCTATCTTAGAGGAATGATGTATGAACACCTCGCGAGGTCACCTCTCCCCACGAGCTCACCGCTCCTCAGCGAGCCAACGAGCTGTTGTTGGATCAACTTGAGCTACGAATGGCTCTGTGACCTCTCGGCTTTGAGAAGTTACCTCGCCAACATTGCGTACTTCACCCGAAGCAAGCTCTTCCAAGCTGGATGATTTATTATCTCCTACTCTGTGTGTTCGATGGTCGCGACCTGAAGCCATCTACATATAAGGAGATATAGTTAGGTCGCTACAAGCAGACCATACCTAAATGTCTAAGTTTTCTACTAAGGAAATTCCCTACTCTACAGATCACAAATGCCACACAGATCGCTAATATAATAAGGGGTGTTTGACCTATGAGAGAACGACCTATAAGCTAGTGACCTACAGCTACCTATCTTATAGTTCACATGCATGATAAGCCTAAAACAATAAACAGATTGCAAATAAACAAGCAACATGATCAAACCAATAGGAAAATGAAAAGTCGCACACAACAACGAAACATTCAACAGCAGAACATGAAACGCTCAAATTCATTCCAAACCCAAAAAAGCAATGCAAACGCACTATGTTACAAGCAGTAAAAACAAACCAAAAACCGAGAGTTTGAAGTAAAAAATGGAACTTACCGTGAATCCTTATCGAGAAATGGGAAATCTAGTGGTTGAAGATAAAGAATCTGAGGAGAACCGGTGCAAAAGTGCAGAATGAAGTGAAGAGAAACCAGAAAAACTTGGCGGTTGATGAAGAAAATGACAAGGTGAAAATAAAATGAAATGGCTCCACCTATTTATATGGCCGGTTGAGCTTGCGCCCTAACCATTCGTTCTGAAAGTTGTGTAACTGCCTTAAATCTAACGGTGCAGCACGAATTATAACTTTTGTAATCATAGGTCATCATTTGAGATATGTGCGCATTAAATGTGCATGGCACGAGACTTGCCAGTGCCAGTTGAGTTATCGCATGAATCATCACCACATGTCAGAATTGATGGGATGGAATTTAAAAAGGCGCGAGATAAGTTAACTTTTACCAGCAAACTTGAGCTCCCAATTCGCAGAACGCACTGAGAGTTAGAGAAGTGATGTCATGGGTATTTTTCGAATTCAATAAATGGGTCGGTAAAAGCCTGATAAGTAACAAATCGAGCCAATGAAGTGGCCCAGTAGACAAGGCCTGATTCATCAAATCCAGCCCAATGAGCTCGCATCACTGTTGATACTCACAAGTCATTGCTAGTATTACTCAGTTCGCACTATGCACAGCTCGTTACTCAGTGCGAGGTCTAGCTCGAGATCCTCCAATGCAGTCTCTAGTTTGCACAATGAACAGCTCAATAAGGAAATCTTTTAGAAAGACAATAACCTAAGTTAATCGTGATTCTTCTACCAGAATTGGAAATAAATTCAAATTCAAATGTTGATAAATGTAATCTCTAATTTAACGGAACTAATGTCTAATTCAATGCTAACCGATTAGAAGTGTAGTTAATGCATGATTCTTTTCTATTTTATTTTAACTCAAATTGTAAACGTTTCTTCCTATAAATAGAGGTTGAAACTCATTGTAACAGATATACATACACACAAGCAATAATATATTGTTTCTCTGCATAAATTATCAGAGGAACAGTCATGGATGTAGGCACACTTGTTGAACCACGTAAAACTTTCTTTATGCGTTATTCTTCCTCTCTGCCTTCTACTTTTCTCTTGTTTTCTTGCTTTGTTTTCTGTTGATTGCAGGTATTGGGCTTTGAACGTAGTCGACCAGAAATCAACGTCGACAGGTATTATTAGAAATAAAAGGAACAAAAATAGTAGAATAGCTAGGATCAAACATACCTTTCAAATGGATCTATTGAGCACAAGATATAAATTGAACCATCACTAAATAGTACAAAAACCTGCAAAAACAGTGTAAACTTATATCAATTGATAATAAAACTAGTAAAAAGTTGAATACACTGAACACAATCAAAAAAACAAAAATTAAAAACAACCTAGAAATAATTTCTCAACCCTTAACACAAAATCATGCAAAAATCATCAAAAAAGATTTAAAAACAGAAAAATTGAGCAAGACTTTTATCCCTACCTCGATTGCCCATGCATACATAGTAGTGTGAATCTCACCAATTCGATTGGGATTGGTGTCAGATTGCAATGGAATAACCTTGATCTCTCCTCTTATTTGTATCTTCTCTTCTTACAAAAGTCGAAAGAAAAACAATTTTTTTTTTTTAAGAAAGAAGAAACACAATTTTGATATATAAAATTAAATAAATAATAAAATAAATATTGATGGGTGCACTTACAAAACCATATACAATAAAATTATGAAAAAATGGTAGTTTGGGTAATATGTGGAGTGTAAATATAAATTAGAATGATTTTACATTTTTGATGGGGTGTGCAAACAAAACGGGTGTGAATACAATTTTTGAGGGATGGAAATATTGCCGCTCTTTGTCAAATCCTAGATAGAATTTCAGTATTCATACTCCAATGACAAATCCTTTATAACTTTCTCTGAAAAAACTCAATTTTATGAACCGTAAAATGATATAGAAAGCTCACATCCACGGCTTTCCAACCATACAAGGCTCACCACCTAGAACGATCCAAGGTAAATGCAGTTTGATCAATATATCAACCTATCTACAGACACAATACCTTTAGGATTCACCAATATTCATTCTATTGTTATTTTTACAACCAAGAAACTTCTTCCACCTCTCTGTGTCCGTGATTTGATATTTATAGTACAAAATAAACCTATTTAACTTGTAGGCTTTAGTTAGCTGAAAATTAATAAAAGAAACATAAAATACACAAGTTTAACTCAAAAACACAGCAAGAAACTTGGAATGAAAGGTATAAACCATATGATTTTATAGAGTTATATATCAAACAATACTTACAAAACCATTAATAATCCATCTATAAAATATTTATCATAATAGTGGCAAAATTTTATCTATCCTTAATTTTAATTGGATATATATATGTTCATTCACATATCTCAAATGACTTAACATTGTTAAATCATAGCATTAGTATCAAACAAACCTCACTAGTTCTTTCAATTATTTATAAAAAAAATTAAATTAAAAAATTAAAAATTAAAAAACCTCCTTAGTTGGATAAGATGATCAATTTCCATCCTATAGTTTCATTTTTTTTATGATGCTCCTATTAGTTAGAGGTGTCAATCAAGCCGCATGGTCGACCCTTAAAATGAGAGTTAAGCCCATGTCTAAGCCCTTAAATTGTGGGGGGTATTGTGGGGGGATGGACTTGACTTAGGCTCGTCAGCCTAGAGGGCTGAGCTTAAAGGTAGGTCAGGTTTAAAAATGAGAAAATTGAGAAAATGGCGCTTTTTGGGAAGTCATCCTCAAAAGTAACCTTTTTATTTTTTATTAATATAAAAGACATTGAAATGACAAAAACGCCCTTAATAAGTATTTTTTGAAATCAATCCCAACCTATAGGTTGGGAATCTCAACCCCGAGGTTGGGAGTTCCAAATAGAAAAAAAGCATGAATGGACAAAAATGCCCTTAATGAGTATTTTTTGAAATCAATCCCAACCTATAGGTTGGGATCTCAACTTCGAGGTTGGGAATTCCAAATAGGATTGAATATCAAATATTGGGATTCTCAACTTTTAGGTTGGGATCCCAACCTAAAGGTTGAGAATCATAACCTTAGATGTTTATTCAAGTTTTGGATTCCCAACCTCAAGGTTGGGATTCCCATCCTTGAAGTTGAGATTTCAAATATGAATATTGAATCAAGGTTGAAACTCTCAACCTTTAGGTTGGGATTCCCAACCTGGAGGTTGAGAATGTCAACCTAAATGTTCAATTATATATATTTCGTAATTAAACAAATTTTTAGGGTTATTTCGTAATTATTAAATTTAGAATAGAGGGCGCTTCTTGGGTAAGAAACGCCCTTAAAGATATTTTCTAAAATTATAAAATTGCATTTTTATTTTTTTGAATTATCAAACCTGACCTTATTATTATCTTTAGAACAAAATTACCCCTCTCATTTCTTCAATATCAAAATCCATAATCCCAACCTCAAGGTTAGGATTCCCTATCAATCCTAACTTTCAGGTTGGGAATCCCAACCTCGAGGTTGAGATTCCCAACCTTAATTGAAAATTCAGGGTAAAATTCATAATTAAACAAATTTTTGGGGTTATTTCGTAATTATCAAATTTAGAATAGAGGGCGCTTCTTACCCAAGAAGCGCCCTTAAATATATTTTTTAAAATTATAAAATTGACTTCTAGTTTTCTGAATTATCAAAACGGACCTTATTATTATTTTTTGAACAAAATTACCTCTCCCATTCCTTCAATATCAAAACCCATAATCTCCCACAATTCATCAACAACCACAATTCATCAATCCAATTCATCAACATCATCATCTCCCACAACAACATCAAATCATTCATAAACTCATTAATAAACAAACAAACAAACAAAAAAAAAAAAAAAAAAAAAGAAATCTGGTTCTGGGTTCGGGACCCAGAACCAGATCTGGTTCTGGGTTCACGAACCCAGAACCAGTTGGTTGTGGGTTCTGGGTTCGCGAACCCAGAACCACATCGGTTCTAGGTTCGCGAACCCAGAACTAGTGTGGTTCTGGGTTCGCGAACCCAGAACTAGATGGTTCTGGGCTCGGCGACGTGCCTAGAACCATATGGTTCTGGTTCGCAACCAGATCCAACTCAGGAAAAAAAAAAAGAGAAAAAAAGAAAAAGAAGAAGAAGAAGAAGAAGAAGAAGAAGAAGAAGAAGAAGAAGAGGGAGGGAGGAGATGGGAATGTAGATGGGTTAGGGCATTTTAGAGAGAGAATGAGAGGAAAAAATTTGATGGGGTGGGAATTTTAGAGAGAGAATCAGAAATGGAGTGGGTCATTGGAGGGAAAAACCATGGTAAGTGGTAATTAGCTGGACTATTAAGGGTATTTTGGACAAAAAAAAATCATGCTGCAGGGAATTCAAAAAAAATGGGTAATATCCTAAAGGGTTATCAAAAAATGTTAGATTTGGTTAAAACCCTTTAAAAATTCGAAAAAGAAGCTAAAAGCCTTACATGGAAAATCAGCTAAAGTCCATAGGGGGGATACCATCCAAGCCTACACTAGAGAGGGCTACTAGGTAACGATCGACCTCATAAAATTTAAAGGACCCAACCCGCCTCCAGCCCTCAAGCTCAGTTGGACCTTAAAATTTTAGGCCGCATCTATCCAATTGACATGTCTTCCATAGTTCTATTGAAATGCTTTTAAAAACATTCACAATTTGATGAAATCATTAAAAAATCCCTAACCATTAACATCTTTGTCTTTTTTTTTTTTTAAACAAAATGAATTTATTCAAGAAACATCAACCAAAACAATATTTGAGATATAATCTAGAAAAAAATTAAATTAAGATTGATTAACATTGCTACAAAATACCAAAGTTGCAAGCTTATAAGCTGTCTCAATACATTCTTAGGAGCATATTGGTATTTAGCATTATCCAACTGAGCTAATAAAAAAAAAATATCTTTAATAAAGGGACCTTCAACAGTAGAAAAATTCTTAACCTGAATTACCAAGATATCGGGACGAGCATCTGTTAACTTTTCATACAATGATAACAACACTAGTTGTGCTGCTAACTTTCTCACGCCATCCATTTCTATATGGGGATTAAGATTTGTTAAATAAACTTGATCCTCTTTCAAATTTTGAACCATAGCTCATTAATACACTCTTGTATTTCATCTTGAGTTTTGTGGTTTTAGAATGATGAACGAAACTGAATGTATTGAAACTCGGTAATCTAAGTAAGTTATAAAAAATTTAGAAAATACAAAATTTAGAAAACTTTTAATTGAGGATAGGTATATCACTTATGTTTATATAGGAGAATAGTGCATCATGAAAGATTTTGAAATCCTAAAATAATTTCACATTTTTTGAAAAGCCAAAATTCTTTAAAATAAACGGAACATCTTTTCCTAGGAAGAATATAACTCGACAACACATTAGATAGTACTTCTAGAGCTTGTTGGACACTTGGGTTTTGGTGAGATGAGATGAGATTTCCAATCTCATTCCCATCAAAACCCATTTTGGAGCCTGGGAAAGGAAGATAGATTTCCCTTCCTAAGCCAACACAAGCCCCACATTCATTTCCAACTTGGTAGGAAGAAATTTGTTTTTTTTATTTTTTTAAAGTTTTATATATTTTATTTATTAAAAAATATATTAATTACTTATTGTGATGTCTGTATTTAACATAATTCATTAAAAATATTTTTATGAGTTTAATAACTTTAATATTAATTTGTAAATAAAATTTATTATTCTTTACAATTAATTTTTTAGTTTTATTTATATGCAACATATTTAAATATTAATTTATTGTACTTTGTTTAAAGTATCTCAAATTTTAATATTTTTAATAATAATTAAAAATTAAACAATATTTTATTTATAATTAATTGTAAATCAATTTAATTTTTTAAAAATAATTTAAATATATTTTGTTCAAAACTTAAATTAATCTGATTTATATTAATTTAATCCAATCCAATTCATTCAAATTTTAACTGTAACAAACACATTACAGCACTGTTTTAATTAAATTCAATCTCATCTAATTCATTCTCATCCAATCTCGTGCACGAAATGGGGTGGATCCTAATATAATTTTCTATTATTTGTATGAATCCAAACATTTCCATGTGGAAAACAGCAAGAGCTTGGTTGTTTAAATCGTAAATTTTCTAAAACTAACAAAGAGCGTTTCTTATCTTACATAATATTAAATTATTGAAATGTAACAAGTAACATTTCAAAATTGAAATAAAACAAGACACTCACGTGAAAATGACAACTCAATGGAACTTTTGATGATTAAGTATTAAAATTTATAATTTAAACAATACAAGTCTTCTTCACGTAAAAATTGCATCGTAACAAAACTTATGTTATTATAATTTTAACGTCACAGTATTTGAATTAATGAAACAAGATACTTTCATGCATTTTTTAAAGAATTTGCAAACACGATTTGATAAATAATTCAAACATTACATATGGATAATGTATGGTGCTGTTCTAAAAAATGATACTTGGACTTTGTTGATGCAAAAATTAGTTAATACATAAACAACAAAAATAAAAAGGATATCAAAAAGGGGTTAGTTAACGGGAGATACAATCCCATTTGATGTAGAAATCCCCTATGGATAGGAGAGATTTGGCTCATGGATGCTCCATCTTCTTTGTCAACCTGCTTATAAAGAAAGAATGTCAGCGGTCATTTATGGGTTTATCAACGAAAACCTTCTGACGCTCAAGTCAGTAGATAATTTCAAAGGAGATCTCGTACAAATGAGATTAGAGAGTAGAAGAAGATAAGTTTTAGATTAGACCTCCTATTTAGACTTTAGAACAGCACCAAATATTTTTGAAGGATTTTCTAGAGGAGTTCCTTAGCACATTAAGGTGTCCAAGGTTGAAGAAAATGACTTACCATTTCTATTGAGTAGTGTGCATAAATATACTTCTCTCATTCTGGGATTCCTTCAAGCTTCCCTTAATTGGCAGTCACCTCTCACCTGCACCTTGTCTTCTAAACCTCGTCCAACAATCACTTTCACAATCCTTCTCATTTTGCGTTCCTTATTTACCTAGTTCTAACATGGGAACACGTGGCATTTCCCCATTCATCCTTCCTAACATATGGCGACATGGCAAATCCTCAGCTCTTCTTTTTTCCTTGCTGCCTAATGTTTGTCATCTGTAGGCGTTTGTCTGACCTAGGCTTGCTGCCAGACTTAAACTCCCAGCAACTCTAACAATCAATGAGCTGTCAAATGATGTAAGGGCCTAAATTTGAGTTTCAGAATAAAGTTCCTCCCTGGTTTGTTTTTTCGCCCCCGGTTAAGGATATTATGGTCTTTTCCGTGCCCTCTTCTTAAGGTGGTTAGGCTACAGGTCATAGTCCCCTTTTTAGACCTGTCTTTGGGGCTCACTTCTTGGGCCTTCTCTTTTGGTTTCGTTTTTTAATTCTTGGTTGGGCCTTAATGTCCCTGTGACGATTTTACTTTTTAGGGAGCTACCAAAGAGGCTTTTAGACCTACGAAACCAACAAACCCAAGGGTTCAAAAGAGATGAAAGCATTTATGAAGCCCATAAACCAAAGCCACACGGGTAGAAAGCGCATAAGGATAATAGCTCCAAGTAATAAATAGCAAAAGAAGCTCAAATTAGTCGATTCACGTATGAAGCAGGTTGAATCTTGGATAAATAGCTTGAGGTACAGCGAGCTTGTAGTTTCCTTAACATAGTAGAGTTCTAAAAATAGGAAGAATTCGATTTCAGATAAGAGAATCACTTAAAGCAGGAAACTACACGAATTGTGAAAATTTCCAGTATTGTAATTTGATTTAATATCTATGTATTTAAAATGGATTTATGTAAATTAGGAATTGAATTTTAATCTTTCCTGTATTCTATTAACCTATTTGTATATTAATAAGGAACCTTAGCACTATAAAAAAGGCTTTGCTTCATAGAATACGGACCCCCAATCTCAGTCACATATATTGAAATTTTGTTTCCTTGACCTCCCATTCAAGCAATAAGATAACCGTGGACATAGGCTTCATTCCATACAGTCAAATCACGTTAAAAATCTCTTTGTCCATTTTATTTATCGTTCTTTCATCTTTGCATCTTCATTATGCCATATTTACATTCATCTTTCATTTATTTTGTCCAGATTTCATTTATTCTTTGTATTGGTTGATTTTATTGGTTAACATGTGGTATAACTGAATTTGTAAGTCTAAGGATTGATTTTTTTACTTAACACTTAACGTCGCTTAATGTATCTCATTAAGTTATTCTCTTTGATTTTTTTAGTGATTAAATCACTTAAATAATTCCTAAATTCAATCAATTAAAAAACTGAAAGATTTTTACTTTTCAGTTAAAAAATGAATTATAAATAAATATTTTATTTCTTAATCGATATAATTTAGTCTTTAGTTTAAGAGAGAAAAAAAAAACAAAATATTTAGTATTTAGTCACTATTTAGTATTTAGTCAAATTCAATATTGTTAATTCTGAAAAAAGAAAAAAAATGGGAGCAACCAAGGTCATGTAATATATTAGCCAAAATAACTTTAATAGTTATAAAAGTGGATTTGGAAATTGGATCCAATCAACCCACTCACAACAAAGGACTTATACAATTAAACTACATTTGAAGGAGGATCGGTGGGTAAAATAGATTTGTTAAACGATTGCGAAAATCTATATATGTTATATAATAAAGTAAATTAAAGTTAATGTAAAGAAGGTTTTGTAATAAAGTTATTTACAGTAAAAGCAAAATAATCTTAATTAAATTTATCTCTCAACAATAAATAACAATAAGATCAGGCCGGTTAGTGGTACATGCCCCTCACACTTATATTTTAAAAGTTGTGAATTTGATTTATACCCTCTCATTTAATCCTAATTAAATTAGGATAGTTCAACAAAGTATGAAAACAATATTTATTTAATTTTACGAATATTTGACTGTTAGTGAGTGAAAGGTGAATATTCTCTTTTAATCTTAATTAATTATCTAACAGCTAAATCATTATATATTTTAACGAAATATTAAAAAAAAAAAAAAAATCACCTACCCACATTTGTTCTTATTTTGGGCACTCTTTCCTCACCAACTCCACCAACACAACATATGCTCACAAGCATCAAGTCAAAACTGCTGCCCCTATAAACAAGCAATAATAATGGCAGTGAAGATATCCTAATTTTCTTCGGAAACAAAATATTTATTATTTTTATTAATGAAAATCACATCATATAAGATCTAAGGACTCAGAATTTGTTTAATTAGTATCAAAATACTAAATTGAGTTTTATTAACTATTACCTAATTGGAAAGACAACGACACTTTTCATTAAAAAAAACTAATAAAAGGGCTACTGACCTGTCATTATTAAACTATAGGTCCCATATGACAATGCTAACAGTTTACTTGCCATGTTCTTCTTCATCAGTAAGCTGCTGCGACTTCTATTTCCAGTCGATTTGAAATCGCCAGTACTTGCCACATTTTTCTTGTAAATCGCTGCTGCTCAAACCTTCGTTTTAACGTCTGCATCCTGTAGACGCTGAACCGTATTATTGCCATAAAGGCCGAACAAAACAATTCTCTATTTTGCTTGAATTAAAACATAACTTTGTTCAGGTTTGCTTGAACAGAACCTTGTTTTTGGGTTCCTTGTTTTTGTATCATCATCTTCTTCTTCTCTCTATTTTTCTTGTTTCTATTGTTTCCCATCCGGGGTTCGTGTTGAAGTTGCAAAGCCAACACCTTTGACAAGTTTGAGCAGTCAAAACCACCAGACAATGCTCTGTTTTGCTTAAACAAAAATAGAGCATTGTTCGAGTTTGCTTGAACAGAACCTTGTTTTTGTGTTCCTTGTTCTCGTATCATCATCATCTTCACATTTTATTAATTGCATTTTATTTATTTCTGTAGTTAACTATTCTCCCTTCCTTAATCACTAATTTATTAATTCCTTAAAAGAAGATCAATTCTAATAGTTTCAATCATGTTCAAACCTTGTAGCTAGAATTACTTATTTAGAAGATTTGTTTTGTGGCCTGTTGTTAAATTAATCACAAGAGAATTAACTTTCAAGAATCCACAATCGGTGCTTAATTATGGGAAGTGCACGGACGCAAGTTTGTTATGTGCAAATGCTCATGACCTCGGCATTTGGTTTGAGAAACAAGGGTGATATCTGAAATTCAAGTAAAATTTAATTGGGTGGAAAAAAGTGTGATCATTATGTGGTATTATCTTACTATATCAAACGACATAACATTAACTAGATTGACTTCAATCAAATGAGCAAATAAAGTGAAACATCATTATAAATTTGGAAAAACAAAATTACATAAAGCTAGCTAGATGATCATTTGTTTAGGCGATAAGTAGGTATAGCCAAAAGATGATTGAAGCTACAAGACCAAAGTTCTCTGACATGTCCAATTCAGTTGACAATATACCATGAGGAAGCTTCCAGTCAAAGCAATGCGGAAGCTGTGCTGCCACTGGCCGAACTACGGTGAGACCTTATTGCATTCCAGGGCAACTTCTTCGACCTTCTTCGACCATAAGCTGAAAGTCTCGACTACGAAGATCAATATTATTTCCAACAAATCGATCTGGAAAAAACTTTTCTGGCTCATCCCAAGCATTTGGATCTCTCCCAATAGCATATGCGTTGATCAAAATTCGCGAATTTTTTGGGATGTGGAAGCCATCAACCACGCAGTTTTCTGTAGATTCATGGGGCAGTAGCAATGGTACCACTGGACGAAGCTTAAAGGTTTCCTTTACAACCATGTCCAAGTATTTCAAGTTATTCAAGTCTGATTCTTCAACCATTCTGCCTTTGCCCACATCTTCCAACTCTATTTTCACTGTCTTCATTATATTTGGATGCCTAATGAGCTCTGACATTGTCCATTCAATAGCAGCTGCTGAAGTGTCCATTGCAGCTATCAGCACATCCTGATCATGTGCAATTATAAAACAATCGTTAGATTATATAACCAATTTCAAAGATAGGTTTCAAATTAATTCCAGAGAAGATTTTGAAAATTTTAGACACATGCGTGAATCATACATAAATTTCAAAGTCGCCTATATTAATCAGTATTTTAGACTAAATATAGGGAGGACGGGAGGAGTATATACTTTAAAAACTAGTTTTTATGGCGTGTATATATATATATATATATATAAATGCAGTTCTTAGAACAAACATTTAAATAAGTACATGATGATAAATCAAAAATTGACTAAAATGCATATACTAAAGCTTCAAAATTCTACTATATCTATAGATGCAAATAAAATTGATGTATAGTTACCAAGATTATAGCTTTGATATGATCTCGTTCAATAAAGTACTCGGTTTCTTTTGATCCCATGAAGGCCAACAAGATATCAATAAAGTCCTTGTTTTTAGTTTCATCCATCGATTGCTCATGTTCACCGATTATTTTCTCAAGAAAATCATCAATCACGTTGGAAATACCCTTCATCCTCTTCTTAAGACCCTGAAGATCAAGCGAAGCTAGAAGAGGAATGTAATCACCCAAGTTAGGACTCTCTGCTAATGCCGTACCCTCGTGCATTTCAGCTTTAAACCTTCTCTAATCAGTCTCCTTGTCCGTACATTTCTTCCCGAAAACCATCCTATAAGTCGTATCCGAAGTAAGACCTGAAACCTTACCAGTTATATCCACAGCAGTACCAGAAGAAGCAGCTTCTTTTATAGAACCAATCACGAGATCAAGCTCTTCCTTTCTCATAGACTTGAAAGAATTAATTTTAACGTGACAAAGTAGCTCTATTGTGCGTCCGCCGATAAGATCCGTATTGAGCGAATGTCACGTTCTTTTGGCCATAAAAAGCATGCTTGAAAACCTGAAGACGAGGTCTGCTAGCGAAAACAAGATCATGGGTCTTCAAGAACAGCTCAGCTGCTCGTGGTGATGAAACAACAACCGCGGGCACAAACCCTAAGCTTAGGTGCATGATGGGGCCATATTTTGGGGCTAGTTAATTTGTGCAGATCTTTGTGAGGAAATTTCCCCAATAAATGGAGGCTTCCATAAATTGGAAACCCTCTTGGACCATAAATTGGAAACCCTCTTGGACCAGGATGTAGCTTTTCATTTCTCTTAGATGACAAAACTTTCAGGAAAAACACAAGTGCGATAAGTGCAATGTCGTCAATGTCGGCAATGTCCAAGACGTGATGATGAAGAAAGATTCTGGAAGTAATGATAGTAACTTTAGAACAAATGCATGAGAAAAAACTTCTGATATTAGCTTCGCAAAATAACTGTTGATATATTTTACTTCAACGCCTTTTTTTTTTTATAAATTTATTTAAAACTTTTTTAGTGGTGACCGAGCATTCTCTTTATATTTTGTTTTTAGAGTTTGACTTGTATTTGTTGAATCGTAGGGATCGGTTACCATACAAGGCCCTAATTGGTTGGGAAAATTACACAAACCTCCTGAGGTTTGGTGAAATTGTACAAATATGACGATATTTAAAAAACTCGCACTGACATCCCCTCAAGTTTCAAAAACTCATCACCAACCTCCTCGATCGTCAGTTAACCATTAGTCAACCACCTTAAATCAAAATTTAGAAGGGTAAAAGGCTCAATTCCAAACTAATAAATATTTTAATTAAAAATAATATTTTTAATTAATAAAATAATAATATTTTTTTTTCAAAAATCATCATCTCCTATCTCTCATTATCCCCTCATCTTCATTTTCATCATCTACCTCTCTTACTCATCTTCTATCTCTCATCATCTTCTCCATCATTTTTATTAAACCAACATCATCCAAATCAAATATCATAATCAAACCAAACATAAACCTAATCAAATCAAAATTTTCTAAAAATTAAAAAACCAAATGAAAATTTCAAAAAAAAAAAGACCATTTGGTCTTCATCGCCGGAGACTAGATCTGGTCTTCGACTCTAGTCTCCGCCGATGGAGACTGACGTCTCCAATGATAGAGACAATTGTCTCCATTGCTGGGGACCGAGCTATTGTCTCCATCGCTGGAGACTCTAGTCTCCATCAATGAAGATAGTCTTCATCGCTGGAGATGAAACCGTCTCCATAATCGGAGACAGCATCTCCAGCCATGGAGACGAGAGGTCTCCATCGCTGAAGACCTCCAGGGATGGAGACCTCGACGGAGGGTAGAGGTCTCCATCCTTAGAGGTCTCCAACAATAGAGACCTCTCATGGAGATGCGGTCTCTAGCTATGGAGACGGGTTTTGGTCTCTATGGGAGACCTGATCTGGTCTCCCATGGAGACAAAAAAATATATTTTTTTTTCAAAAAAATATTTATTTATTTATATTTTAATTTTGTTATTTTTTAATTAAATTAAAATTTTATATTATATTAATTTTAAGAATTTATTGAAGGGTATTTTAGTCTTTTTATAATTTTGATGTTGACCTTAACAATTTGACGTCTGTTGACTAACAACGGGAGAGGTTTGTAATGAGTTTTTGGAACCTCAAGGGAGGTCAATGTGAGTTTTTCAAACATCATCATATTTGTGTAATTTCATCAAACCTCAGGGAGTTTGTGCAATTTCCCCTAATTAGTTTATGTATCATATGAATTTTTCACCGAGAGGCTTTTAATGTTAGGCTGCCATCTGGAACAACAAATTTGTTTAAAACCAACAAAATATATTTTTTGAAACAAAAAATTAGCCAAATATTAATACCTAATATATGTAGGAATTTTAAAAACACAAATAAATATATTAATACATGAATACACACATAGTTCTGTAATTTAAAAAAAAAAAAAAAACAACAACAAATATATAAATTCTTAAATAATTACCTACAGGAGATTTTTGGATGTTGTATGTGCTAAGAAAATTTTCAACATAGAATTTCTTAAGAATCGAAGAATATGGATGCATTTAGGAAACCCTACTCGAGTACTAAACCTTTTATTTTGTGGTTGTCAAGCAATTCAGATCAATTATCAATCTTTCATGAATGGTGGCTCTCCTCGGTCACACATGGTTGTGCTAAACATTTTGGTAACTCTTCACTGTTGCAACCGCATAAACTTCAAGATTAAATTTCAAAACATTCCTTTATAAATATTTTCTTTATCGCATGATCTTTCATGAAAGGGTAACTTGCAAAACCCTCACTTGTTGGAAAACTTTAATAGATGAAAACCAATACTAAAGTTCAAAACCTCATATTCAATCATTAATAATTATTACAGAGGAGACATATCTAAATCAATGTTAACAAATTAGAGAATGATAAAGTCTTCCCCAATCAAATCATCGTAACATGCTATATAGTTTTCTTCTTAAATGGGGAAGAAGAAGAAGAGCAAAATCATTACGTATATTGATTTGACTTAAGACCATAACCCTTATAATATTCTTTACATACTAACTTAAACTAAGTTCCTAATAGCTCTAATTTAACTAATATTGGGTTTTTACGGAGTAAGGCTATATTTGGAACATGAGATTTGAGGTGAGTTTGGGATTCAAAATATCTCAAACTCTCAAATCCCTTGTTTGGAGAGTAATGAGCGAGATTCCAAACCTAATCTCAAATTCTTGCAAGTTCTCCTCCCATGAAAATGTTCGTTCTCAACCAAAATGATGAGATTTGATGGATTTGAGAATGAGCATTCCATCTCCACTTTTTTTTTTTTTCCAAATTTTTTAAATTGAATTCTCAGTATATTATAAAATATTTAAATTAATTTTATTTCAATCCAATTTCAACTTACACCAAACATAATATGATATAATTTTAATCTAATCCAAATTCTACTAAATATGGGATAATAATTTTTCAATTCAATCAAATCCAGTCTAATTCATTTCACTTCATTCCAATTTAATCCAATTCATTTTATTCCAATCTTACATGCCAAACATAGCCTAAAGTCCATGTCTAATGGAAATCTCCAAAGTCCAATTAATAGATCACTTATCTAACTTTATTAAAATAGATAATCTATAATATAATTGTCATTTAATATGTAAGTCCATAATATGAAATATAAAAATCCCAACAATATGGTCTAATTGCAATAAAATTAAAGGCAACATTTGCAAACATTAGCACAAGACGTTAGAAGATAATACAATAAGGGTAAAATCATCTTTTCCATTTCGTAATGGAAAATTAATATTAATCTTTTTTTTTTTTTTAAGTTGACAGTAGGATGGCAATATCACCCAAAATCTCGTGAACTCAAGAATTTTTTCTGCAATGGACGGGTGTGGATGTGAAACTTCCAACCAAGAGCCTCCTTATTTTGTATTTTATTATGTTGGATTAATCGAATTTTTATATGTTTGTTCTGTTTTCAATTTATCATGTTGAAACATTTAAGTTTGATTTTTTGCTTTTATAGGATATGAAAATGATATAAATATTTTAATTATTATATATATTTTATGATAAAACTTTCTCATTAATTAGTTTTTAAAAAATTTAAAATTTAAAAAATTCATTGCAAGTTTGTAGATGGAAGGAGGGTTTTACCCAATACCGAAAAATTATGAAGGAGTGAATGAGAATGCGTGCATAAAAAAAAACTTCATAGATGTGGGAATGGATTTTGCCAAACTTGCTTGATCCAAACCCATTGCCATTTCTAGTTGACACCGAACATATCATAAATTTATCAGAACCTATTACAATTAATCACTATTTGCAGGATCAAATATATACTCCTATATTGAAAGGTAATGAAAAAACTATCCACACAAATTTTTAAAATGCATTAATGCTAAAAGGTGATGTACAAAATTAACTTATTATTTATATAATAATATTTTTTTTAGTTGTATTTATATAACATGTTAGGCTAGTAAGCCAAAGGTCTTATCCAAGGCAGATTGGTTTGTGGCCTAAAATTTATGGCGGAAGGCTTGGTTTCAAGGTTAAGGTTTGACGTCCCACTTCATCTAATAAAGATGAGGTTTTCTCCTATATATATGCGTTATCTTTCACGCTGATATGATTGATTCCCAATCATATAGGGGTAATTGATCTAGGTCATGCTAGTAGGGTCCTATCAATTTGATCCTAGTTTATCTTTTAGGTTTGTCCAGTACCTCAAAAAAAAAAAAAAAATAGAGGTCTCTTTTGTTCTTGTTTTGAGTAGTTTTTCGGTAGCCAATAAAACCAAGGAATTAAAGAGACAAAAGAAAGAAAAAGAAGAATAGGAAAGTAAAAGAAGAAAAGGAAACTTAAATGTACCTTTAGGTGTTCAACAACTAAGTCTATTCTTGAATCTATCTGAAGTGGTGAACTCTAAGGATTCGTGTCTACCTCATTCCATATAGTTTGATATGGTGAAATTGTTGTGAATTCTCTTCTCTATATTTTTTGTTTTCTTGAGATTAGTATTTATGAGAGATGATATTTTATGTACCCATATAGTAGAGACATTATTGGAAGTTTGAACCATGGCCATGGACTTATGCTGAACCACATAAATCTTAGATTGTTAATTTTTTTGCAATATATTTACTATCTGCCTGGTTGTGGGCTTGATTAACTGTTGGGTATTTTGGGAATTCTACTGTGTACACAAATAGTGATATTCTAATTCAATTTTTTTTTTTCCCGTAACAAGTGGTATCAAAGGTTTGATTAGTTGAACGCTCAGTAGCTGCATGATGGAGAACATTCTTACAAGTAAAGAATTGAGTGAGACCCTTGAAGGACACACAACCAAGCTAGAAAAAATGTCTAATAAAGATGGGAAGAAATCAAACACGAAAGCAATCGCATATATCAAATGGTGTATGGATGTTACTGTATTCCATTCGTAGGAGACACATGTCCTATGGAAGAAATCAGGGAGCATGTGTGAACGAAAGCCAATTGCCAATAAATTGTATTTGATCAAGATTTCAAATTTAGGGATGATAGGATTCTTATTGAGCACCTAAACAAATTCCAGCGTGTGGTGAATCGATTTGCTAGAATGCAAATAGACTTTAATGATGAATTGCAAGCATTGTTTTTGTTAAAACTCAATACCCAATAGTTGAAATGCCTATTCTTAGACAATAAATAACTTAGTTCCCAAAGGTATATTGGTCTATGAAAAATGTTAGCAATAGTTTGTTTAATGAGGACACCATAAGAAAGACAATTGTTTTGGATACCAAATAGAACAATTTTACTCTTCTCAAAAATTTATCGAAAAATTTTGTCCAACTGATGTGACAAACTGATTTGTAGCTACCACATTAATTTTAATATTATAGGTATATTTCTGGATGCATATATGGGCTAGTAGAAGCCCAACAAGCTTATTCAATGGTAAAAGGCCCAGAGAGCCTAGTGCTCAAGTCGTTGTATTGAGCTCGCTACCTTCTCTTTCTTCAGCTTGCAACTTAAACCAAAGCTCCCTTGATTTATCTTCAGCTCGTGAGAGTAATATGTCCGCCCGTCGAACTCGTGCTAAGTAATTTAAAGGAGGTGGCTATGAGGGAGCAATTAAACATAATGATGGCTACGAAATAGCAGTTGATGTAATGATTCACTATGCAGAGCAATTGATATAATAATTCATTTCTTAACATGTATTGCACTCAACTTGTAAATCTCCACTCTATAAATAGGGATGAAACTCTTTGTATTGAACTGGAACTAGTAGAAGAAAGTCACTCTACTAAATAATTCAAAGTGACTACAGTGGACGTAGACATACTTGTCAAACCACATAAAAAAGTGTCTCTCTTGCATTGTTCTTCCTCCCTTTCTTTCACTCTTGGTTGTTTTCATTTATTTTGATTGCTTCTTGTCATCAGAACCGCAGTCTGGGTTTAGAATCTTTAGGTCGATCGAATCTCGACATCAATATTTTGGCGTTAGAAGGAGGGCTCAACTGCGACTCTAAGACTATCCGGTTAGCGTTATTCAAATCTCGATCAACTGCCATGGCCAAAGGAAGAACAATCACAGGCTTTGATGTGATGGTTGAGCAATCCGAGGGTCATAAAAACCAACAAAACGCTCTACTGGTTGGAGGCATGGTGATGAGTGCTTCCACAGTCATGAATATAGGAGTTACTGCCTTTCTGCCTCTATTTTCCCCCCGTGCTAGCTAGCAGTTGTCACCGCTGTCAGAGGAGATGCTATGTAGACTTGACAACAACACCAGAAAGCCCTAAAGAACATTGTGATGTAGTTTGTCGATGCAGTTAGAATGCTAGCGTAGATCCAAACCCAGAACTTGCCCAGATCTAGGTCGCTGCTCTTAGAGAAATTTACCAACCGCAACGAGAAGATATACTAGCTCCTGAAGGACCACCCAGAAACCTACCACAACATGTCAACTCAGTTTGTTCCACCAACTCGCGTTCGAGGACTAGAGGTTACCGGGCTCAAAAGGAGTATGAAGAAGAAAATCAACGACATAGGTAGTCGTGCCGAGCTGGCAGTTTACGAAGGGTTAGTTAGGGATATAACCCAGAACGCCACTCCCTAAGTAGCCAGATCGGGCGAAGGCATGAGCCTTATTACTCAAGGATGGAAGAGCTCATTCAGAGGGTTCAGCGACTTAAAGCACACCTTGGTACTTTAAACCAATGCAACCAATATGGAGAAAGAACTCTCTTTATCCTTGAGATCGAGACAATGTCCTTACCTCTCAGGTTCAAGCTCTCCAACATTCTACTTTATAATAGGGATAGTGACCCCTACGACCACCTAGATGTATTCAACATCCAAATGGATCTCCAGACGAACAATCCATTGGTTAAGTGTCGTGTCTTCCCAACTACCTTAGAGGACATTCCACGAACCTGATTCAAAAGTCTCTAATCTCACAGCATAGGTGGGAAGAATGCCAACAAAAATTTGTCAACCAATACAAAGCTCTGAAAAGGCTGTTCGCACTGTCATGTCACCTTGCGACGATCTTACAGCGACAAAATGAATCATTGAAGGATTATATTACCGGGTTCAGACGTGAAGTTACCAATGTAGAAAATCCATATGATGAAAGTGTCTTAATCGCAATCTCAACTGGGCTCCGTAAGGATGGGAAGTTATACCAGAGCATCTACAAATCCTCAGTGAGGGATCTAGGCGAGTTCTATGAGCGAGCTGCCAAAAAGGTCAAATGGGAGAGAACTTCAGCCCCAAGTATTCTAACCCAAAGGGTGAAGCGGGTAGTTCCAACCAACCGAATAAAAGGAATAATGGTAGGAATGAAGGTGAAGGTCAAAATAATGACTCGAGCAATTAGATCGTCAAAAAGGCCAAACATGAGTTTAGGAATGAATGACCTCAACATCAAGATCGTCATGAAAGCTACAGCTCCTTGTTAGATACACAAGACAAGATCTTTGTGATAGAGAGAAACAGGGAGGACTTTGAGAGGCCTAATCCAATGAGGTCTCATGTTAGCCATAGAGACAGGAACAAGTTTTGCATCTATCGCAATGAGGTCGGGCATAACACTTTTAAATACTGGGCATTAAATGATGCTATTAAGGATCTGATTCAGAAGGGTCGCTTGGGAGACTATGTGATGGGACCAACGGACCTCCGATCTCGACAACAACCTCAGCCAGCATAGTAGTAACGAGGTTCTGACTTCTAATTTGTGATTCAATTCTTGAAAGTTAATGAAAGCTCTATATTCCTCTTATTATTTCTGTTGAATGATCACTCCACTGATCTCTACTATTTGTCATTCTCCAAATTTTATAACCCGTTATTATGCTAACAAGTTCCGATATCCTAGCTCGTTATTATGCTAATAGGTTTCGACCTTCTAGCTCCATATTATGCTAACAAGTTCCGACCTCTTAACTTGTTATTATGCTAACAGGTTCGGACCTCCTAGCTCCTTATTATGCTAACAGGTTCCGACCTCCTAGCTCGTTAATATGCTAACAGGTTCAGACCTCCTAGCTTCCTATTATACTAACAAGTTCCGACCTCCTAGCTCATTATTATGCTAACAGGTTCGAACCTCTTAACTCGCCATTATGCTAACAAGTTCAAACCTTCTAGTTCGTTATTATGCTAACAGGTTCCGACCTCCTAGCTCGCCATTATGCTAATAGGTTTGGACCTCCTAGCTCTTTATTATGCTAACAGGTTTTGACCTCCTAGCTCGTTATTATACTAACAGGTTCGGACCTCCTAGCTCATTATTATGCTAACAAGTTCGGACCTCCTAGCTCCTATTATGCTAACAGGTTCCGACCTCCTAGCTCGCCATTATGCTAACAGGTTCAAACCTCCTAGCTCACCATTATGCTAACAGGTTTCGACCTTCTAGCTCGTCATTATGCTAACAGGTTTCGACCTTCTAGCTCGTCATCATGCTAACAGGTTCTTCTAGCTCGTTATTATGCTAACAGGTTCCGCCATCCTAGCTTGCTATTATGATAATAGCTCCCAAAATATATCGTTATAGTAAGTGAGGTCACGACCCCCTACATAGCTCGACAGAATATTGCTATAGTAGTGATATTTGAGGGCTTAGTCAATAGGGCAATACTTATTTCTATATCAAGATCGGTCACCTCCGAAGCTCTCACTAGGTTTTATTATAACTAACTTATGCATTGATATAACAATGATATCTGAGGGCTTAGTCAACAAGGCAATACTTATTTCTACATTAAGATCGATGATCTCCCGCGTTCTCACCAGGTTTTATTATCACTGACTTATGCATTTATATATTACACTTTGTTTCTCAATTCACAGGAAGTTTAAAGACTTAGAGAAAATAAAATAGAACAAAAATGATATAACATTGAAATAAACAAATTCATTCATTAACTTTGCAACGAGCAGAATCCATTACAAATACTTTCGCAAATCAAGGTGAATGAGGCACATAGCCATTACAAATTTTAAAAGAAAAGAAAAAAGTATAACTTGATATGCAGCCTATTAGGAGCCCTAGTCCTGAGGGGTTGATTCCACGGGAGCTACATCATTAGGGACTATATTTGAAGGCTCTGCAACCTGAACTGTCTCATCTTGAGGGGTCGCAGCAAGCACCTCCACAGAAAGAGGAACGGCATCTAGAGTAGTTGAGGACGGGGCGACTTCCATCTTAAACCTCTCTACCTCTAAAACTGCCTCCTCACCAAATAATGAGAAATTCAGCTCAAGATGAACTTCTCACAGAATGAAAAGGAAATTGCTACAGGTCACTAACTCTGCCTACTCTTTAGCTTTGATGACCTACATGTCGGCCTCCTTCTTAATTCTCGCAACTTCCTCCATCAGAAAAGCGACCCCTGTTTGGGCAGCCTCCACTAGCTGTTCTCCGTTGGCTGTTCAGCAACCTCAGCTCACTCCACTACAGCCTCAGCTAGTTGTTCAGCAGCTTCAGCTCGTTTCTCCCCAGTTTCTGTCTGTTGTGCAACCCCCTCAAGCTCGCCTTTTGCCTTGTCTAATTCTTCCTCGCGCAAATGGAGCTTGGCAGTAAGATGCAACCTTATAAATGCGTGATAGCCCTTTTCGCGAATCAGAGCATCCTCAACCTCCTTCTTTGCCTCATTTGCATTCTTCAATTTGGTTAGAAGGCATTGTTTTGAATTTTTGGCTCTCTTAGCCTCTGCAACTATGAACGAGAGCTCGTCCTTTAACTTCTACAGCTGGTTCTCAAGCTTTCATTTCTTTTCCTCAAAGGTTCTAACTTCTCGTCTCTATTTCATAGCTCCCAATGCGGCTTGAAATGCAGCAATTAGTGTTTAACCAAGCAAGAAGGTAAGAGAGGTAAAGAGTAGTGTCAGTTACTAGCATTCTGTGACGAGCTATATAGCTGGACAAGCCATCGACCCATAAACTCTCACTATCCAGGTGCCGAACATAAGTCAACATGATCTCGGGCCAGTGGTAGATAAAGGATTTTAAGTATTTTCCTTCTGGTCGACTTTCAAGTTGGGCCCTAACTTGTAATTCATTCCTTCTCTCCGCAACCTCGACGACCTCAGGCTGCTTACCTTTGTTTGTACGTCGTCGCTTGACAAAGGAAGGATCAGGTACGAACTTTCTTTTTATTCCCCTACTTGGACCAACTTGAGTCTCGCGAGTAGGAGTTCTATATTAAACTTCAGCCACCTTTGGTTGCGAGGTGGGATTCAAACTTATGGAGAATCTGCGTCCGGTGTCAAGAGGGGCGTTTCGCTAGGAATAGTGGCTGGAGGGGTTGTAGACTGGACAGGACGTTTTAAAGGAGCTTGTCGAAAGGAAAGCCTCACCATCCCTAGAGCCTGTTGAGAAGCAGAAACTGGAACCAATCATGGGGCAGGAGCAGCTTCTACTTCACCAGCAACTTCGAATACAAAAGCGAGCTTGAATTCTCCCATGCTTCTTATGTCCCTCCTATTATCCACCAGCTCGCTGTTAAAAGGAAGGGCTAGCTTATGGGTTTTAAGGAGTTCGTCATAGAGGCGTTATTAAGTGTCGCTTCGTTCGAGTTCACAAGCGTCTTAAGAACCTCGTCCTCCTCGTTAGTAAGAATGACTCTTTCTCCTTTCAAATCTGCAAGATGAAACGAAAATATTAAAAAAAATAAATCAACTCATAGAAATCTTTTCCTTCTATTTATCTGGGTTGAGAGCAAAGGAGAAGTTGCAAGCTGGCTAAGAGAAGGGCAAGAAATATAAAACCAACTTGTCTTATAATCTCATACATTAGACTTGTCCTTCGCATCGCCCTGAGGCAAGAGACTCTTATAACTTGTTTACCGAGCTGTTTGAAATAGTAGATCTCATCTCGCATTCTGACTTTCATGTCACCGACATTTTTTATGTTATAGAGGTGGCAGAGAATTTTTGGACTTGTGGGAGGAATGTCGTTCCTAATGAAGACCAAGGCTAAGGATATAAGTTGTGAATAGGAGTTCAGAGTCAGGTGAAAAGGGCTAAGCTTAAGCCTATTCAAAAAGTCAACGAGGTAGGCAAGGATTGGAAGTCTAAGTCTATACTTAAGGTGATGAGTGTTGATAGCAATGAACCCCTAGGGAGGATAAAACGCGTGATCGTTAGTTGTGGGAGACATCATGCGACATCCCCTGGAAAGGTGATACTACAAGATAATTCCCCTCATCTTCTCGTATTTTATCCTTGAGGCGTAGTGTATAAACATCTCGTGCACTCGTCGTTCCTCAGTAGCCTGACAAGCCATTATGGGGTCAGCCCAAGATGTAAACCCTTCTGCGACCTTACCGTTTTGAGAGGATGTTTTGCCAATAATGCGAACTTCACCCGAGCCGAACTTTTTTGAGCTAGACAAGTCATGGTCTCCTACTTTATATAACCGACATCCGCGACCTAAAAACATTTACATATGAAATAGTACAGTTAGGTCGTCGTTACCAGACCATATCTAAAAGTCCTAAGTTTTCTACTAAAGGACTCCCTAGTCTACAGGTCATAAACGCCACACAGATCGCTAAAGCTACGGTGAGCTCAATTCACAGACAAATGACTTATGAGCTAATGATCTATAGGTATCTTGTTTTACAGCTCGCATGCATAAAAGTCACAAACAGTAAGCAAGTTGCAAATAATCAGGCAACAGAATCAAATTAACAGAAAATGAAAAGTTACAGTTGACAACAAAGGATTCAACATCAAGAACACGAAGCATTTAAGCAAGTTTCAGATTCAGAAAAAGCACAATACGCGCAGAAAATGGAAATATACCTAAAAAACCAAGAGCTAGTCGTGAAACTTACTGTGAATGCTAGCTTAAGGGTGAAGGATTCCAATCGTAGGAGATGTTGAATCTTAAGAAAACCGGTGTAAGGAAGCAAGACGACAGGAAAAAGATTAAGCCTTGATGTCTGGTTTTGAAAATGATAAGGCAAACGAAAGGGCTCTACTCATTTAAAGGCGCAGGAGTCCAACTCTAGCCGTTCTATCTGATGGCAGCTCAACCACCTTAAATCTGACGGTGCAGTGCGAGTTGAAATTTTTGTCATCATGCACCGTCAGTTGAGAGAAGTGCACATTAAATGTGCGTGGCACGAAATGTGTTAGTAGTGCATTCATACAAAGAGTCTCCACGTGTCGAAGCAGTGGGACAGAATTTAAAAAGGCGTCAAGGTAAGTCATGACATATCAGTTTTTACCAACGACTTGAGGTCCCAGTCCGCAAAACACACTGAGAGTTAGGGGGCTGATGTTATGGTTATATTTCGAGCTACATAGATAGACTGGTAAAAGTCCAACAAGCTGATCTAATGGTAAAAGACCCAGAGAGCCCAATGCTCAAGTCGCTATATTGAGCTCGCTACCTTCTCTTTCTTCAGCTCGCGACTTAGACTAAAGCTGTTTTGATTTATCTTCAACTCGCAAGAGTAATATATTTGCCCTTCAAGCTCATGCTAAGTAATTTAAAGGAGATGGCTATGAAGGAGCAGTTAAACGTAATAATGGCTACAGAGGAGCAGTTAATGTAATGATTCATTATGATATAGCAGTAGATGTAATAATTCATTTCTTAACATGTACTGCACTCAACTTGTAAATCCTCACTCTATAAATAGGGATGAAACTCTTTGTATTGAACTGGAACTAGTAGAAAAAATACAGTCACTCTACCAAATTATTCAAAGTGACTATCGTGGATGTAGACATACTTGTCGAACCACATAAAAAAGTCTCTCTCTTGCATTGTTCTTCCTCCCTTTCTTTCACTCTTAGTTGTTTTCATCCATTTTAATTGCTTGTTGTCTCAGAACCACAGTCTAGGTTTAGAATCTTTGGATTGACCGAATCCCGACGTCGACAGTTCCCAAAGGTAAATTGGTCTATGAAAAATGTTAGCAATAGTTTGTTTAATGAGGACACCACAAGAAAGACAATTGTTTTGGATACAAAATAAAACAATTTTACTCTTCTAAAAAATTTATCCAAAATTTTTATCCAAATGATATGACAAACTGATTTGTAGCTATCACATTAATTTTATAATGATGTATTGATGATTTAGTAATTATACATAAGTTTATCACATCATTTACATAATTAATTTGGATAAATTTTGGATAATAAAAATTGTTTAAAAAAAAAAGGCACAAGCCTTTTTCACTGAGAACGAGAAGAGGAATACTTATAGAAGGGCAGAGGTCAAGGTGCTGAAAGTTCACATCGTTTATGGAAAAAAAAAAAAAAAAATCTACAATAAGAGGGAGTGTTAGCATTATGCGGTAAGGGTGTGCACAAGAACATTTCATGCCAGAAGTGGAAAAAAATCACAGTAAGGGTCAAGATCAAAGAAAAAGGTAAACACAATAGTCAGTAATCAGACGGAGATTTCTTCGTCATTCCATTGTTAATGAAAAAACAAAAAGAGTCTTCGGCCTTTTAGGGCTCGTTTGGGATAACTTCTGCTTCTGACTTTTGATAGTAGAAGAAGAGAAGTAGAAGAGAAATAGAAGCTAAAATTTTTAAATTGCTTCATTAAATCAAATTTTGGCTTCTCATGTTTTTCAGGAAGAGCTTCCAAGAGAAGCTGTGTTGAGTAGTTTTGAGTAGAAGAGCTTCTAAAGACAAAAAGCTCTTTTATTGAATTCATCCAAACAGCTGTAAAAATGGCTTCTGACTTCAAAAAGTCAAAATAAGCTCTTCCTGACTCATCCCAAACAGGGCCTTAGTGAAGTTGATCAGTGGTGGGTTATTGATACTGTTGCATCCTATCATGCGACTCCTAACTTGGAAATTGCTTTTCACAAGTAAAGTTGGCCACTTAGCTATATTTGTTACTTCCGTGATTTTCATAATTAATTTATAGGTTATTATCATTGTACTCTTGGATTTAAAAATAATATCAAATCATCTCTAATATTAAAAATAACAGGTAAAACGATTCAATCATTATATGGTATAATAATTCAATTAAGAATTCATGCATCCGTTAATTTTTAGAGTAGAGACGTGAATCTGTCTTATAAGTTTTTTTGGAGAACAGTTGAATTGACATCATTAACATTTTTAATTAATAAATAAAATTAAATTAATAAATTATTATTTCTCTCCCCCTTACACTCTTTACTGTCTTTCACTGTCTCTCTCATCTTCTCTCAATTGAGACCATCAGCATCCATGGCCAATTCTCTCACCTTCTCTCAACTGGCAAATTTTCTCACCATCTCTAACAACTTCTAAAATAATCATTCTCTCTCTCTCTCTCTCTATACACCCCCCCCCCCCCCGAGGGAATCTCTCAGACGAGTCGCGACGTCCAGGATTGGAACTTGCCACCGGCAAGCTCTTCTGGGTTTCGGAGAACACCGTGGAGAATGCGTCACGTGGCATGGTGGAGAACATGTCGAAGAGCAGCACCGGACATGGCACCGACATGGGGCCAGAGAGGAAGCTGCCGGGAGTGAACTTCAGCGGCTACGGCAGCAGCGGAGGGGAGGAGGAGAGGATAGGATGATGCACAGTTTTCTTGCCTTGGTCGCGCATCTCGGCAGCGTAACGTCCCCATGGTAGCTTCCTGATAGTGTTTCATCAAATGTTTATCGAATGGGTGAGAGATTTGAGTTGATTAGATGAATAAAGAGGAATGAAATCTGGATTTTTTTTGGGTTTTATTTTTGAATGATGATGAAGATTCAGATGGTATCTGCAATTTTTTGTTGAATGTATAAGAGATTTGGGCTGATTTTGATGAGTGAAATCTGGTAGATAATTGGTTGTGGTGATGACTGATTGTGTAAAAATATTTTATATATATATATATATAGGGACAAGGACAAAAGTGGCATATTTAAGTAGTGACTTAACATTTATGTCCCTGTCCCTTAAAATGTAACAATAGAGGCTCAAATGATACATAAAAGTACGAAAATACCCTTCCAATTAAAATGTGGTTTTGAGAAAAACCTGTTCCCCCCAAAATCAAATCTTGAAAAAAACTTGTTCCCCCCAAAATCAGACCTTGAAAAAAACTTTTTGCCTCCTAAAATCAGACCTTGAAAAAAACCTTTTGCCTCCCAAAATCAACAGCAGCCTTTGCCTCCCCCAAAATCAATACTCGCCGTCGTCTGTCCGCACCGTGCACAGAGCCACGCAGCGTCGTCGTCGTCGTCTGCCCTTTGCCATCGAGTTGTCTGTGTCAGCCTTGCATGCGCTCCACTTGCTGCACCTCCAAGTGGCCCTGCATCTTCTGTTTATGCTTATGAAAAGCTGCTTTCTTCAATTCCAGAATTCTCATACGTTGGGAAGCTTTTCATGGTTCAGTGACCAAATTTTCATTTATATTTTTTCTAATTTTCTTTTTATACATACCAGTTCTCAGCACCTATGGAGCTCACTGAAGCAGAAATAGAATATGCAGTTAATGTTGTTAAGCACATTTTTGATAGGCATGTTGTGTGAAAAGTGTGAGTAATACCAGTAGAGGAAGCACTAGTCACACCAGGGTGACGAGTGTGATTAATATCAGTTCTGTCTGGGTGTGATTAGTGGTGCATTAGGCTGATGGTCGATTAAACCAGTAGAGAAAGCACTAGTCACACCAGGGTGACGAGTGTGATTAATACCAGTTCTGTCCGGGTGTGACTAGTGTTTTTGCTACTGGTTTTTTTTCATCAACCTAATGCACCACTAGTCACACCTAGATAGAACTGGTATTACTCACACTCATCACATTGGTGTGACTAGTGCTTCCTCTACTGGTTTAATCGACCATCAGCCTAATGCACCACTAATCACACCCAGACAGAACTGGTATTAATCACACTCGTCACCCTGGTGTGACTAGTGCTTCCTTTACTGGTTTAATGGACCATCAGTGAAATGCACCACTAATCACACCAAGACAGAACTGGTATTAATCACACTCGTCACCCTGGTGTGACTAGTGCTTCCTCTACTGGTTTAATCGACCATCAGCCTAATGCACCACTAATCACACCTAGACAGAACTAGTATTAATCACACTCGTCACCCTGGTGTGACTAGTGCTTCCTTTACTGGTTTAATGGACCATCAGTGAAATGCACCACTAATCACACCCAGACAGAACTGGTATTAATCACACTCGTCACCCTGGTGTGACTAGTGCTTCCTCTACTGGTTTAATCGACCATCAACCTAATGCACCACTAATCACACCCAGACAGAACTGGTATTAATCACACTCGTCACCCTGGTGTGACTAGTGCTTCCTCTACTGGTTTAATCGACCATCAGCCTAATGCACCACTAATCACACCTAGACAGAACTGGTATTAATCACACTCGTCACCCTGGTGTGACTAGTGCTTCCTCTACTGGTTTAATCGACCATCAGCCTAATGCACCACTAATCACACCTAGACAGAACTGGTATTAATCACACTCGTCACCCTGGTGTGACTAGTGCTTCCTCTACTGGTTTAATCGATCATCAGTGAAATGCACCACTAATCACACCCAGACAGAACTGGTATTAATCACACTCGTCACCCTAGTGTGACTAGTGCTTCCTTTACTGGTTTAATCGACCATCAGTGAAATGCACCACTAATCACACCCAGACAGAACTGGTATTAATCACACTCGTCACCCTGGTGTGACTAGTGCTTCCTCTACTGGTTTAATCGACCATCAGCCTAATGCACCACTAATCACACCCAGACAGAACTGGTATTATTCACCCTCCCCACCTTGGTGTGACTAGTATTTTCGCTACTGATTTTTTCCAAGATTAGAAAAGGGATAGCCCAACTTTAACATAACACCTCAAATATCACACAAAATATTTAAGCAAAAAACACAAAGGTAACGTTGGACCTGTAAATAACTTTATATATATATATACATGTTGATATATGAATGTGGCAATGTAAAGCCCAATTACATGTCATTTGCCTCAACAGCATTATAAAAAATGGCAAAGGCGTATTCCCTTCTCATCTTGTGAACTTCCGACAGCCCCCAATTCCATGATAAACCTTTCCTAATGATACAGTCGACATACTTACATACAAATCTACCACAACTACTGTCATCCTTCTGAGATGGTATGCTTTTGTGGTTCAAGGGAAGTACAGTAAACGCTATTCATCAAGTGTCTTCTTTAAGTCATCAAGTGTCGCATTCATCGAAAGAATGGTCGCTGGTGGATGGTGGATGGAATTTGTCACGCAGAAGAGAATGACGATAGATGGCGAATGGTGGCTGTGAAGAAGAAGGTGAAGCTGGATGAAGCTGGACGAAGCTGGATGGTGGCTGTGAAGACGAAAATGAAGCTGGATGTAGCTGGATGGTGGCTGTGAAGAAGAAAATGAAGCTGGATGGTACAGACGAGAATGAAGATAGATGGTGGATGGTGGCTGTGAAGAATGAAAGAGTAAGAGGAGCAGCAGAAGAGAGGATGCAGAAGAGAGAATACGTCCCTCAATAAATCACCAGTTTTATTTTTAGAAAGGGTATTTGTGTCCAAAAAAATAGGACTTGATACTCATTTGCTAATTTTATTGAAATGGGATAAAATTGTTATTGCAATAATGGAAAGTGTCACCTGGTGACATTTCCTCATATATATATATATATATATATATATTTACTTGTTAGTGAAAATTTTGTGATTCTTTTGTTAAAGTTTCAACTTTTATAATTTAACTTGTTGCTTGTTTGTTTGTGTATTTAATTTGGAATGTTACAAATTTGCTTCCTAAATTGAAGATCTGAATGTTGTTGAATCTTCGATTTTTTCTTCACAATTGAGTTTTTTTTTTTTTTTTAATTTCTTAATGAAGATTATTTGAAGATCAATTTTTCCTTCAATTTTTTTTTTTATTAATTTTTTTTTTTTTTTTTTTTTTTTTTTTTTTTTTTTTTTTTTTTTTTTTTTTTTTTTTTTTTTTTTTTCAATTTAATTTTTTAATTTTTTTTTCAAATTAATTTTTTTTTTTTTTTTTTTTTTTTATTTAATTTATTTAATTTTTATTTAATAATAAGCATTATTTCAATTATTTAAAATCATAATTTATTTATTTATTTATTTTTGTATAAATTTAATTGTAAATTCTAACAATTTTGTATTTTTATTTTTTTTTCATTTTTCTTATTTTGGTCATGAAATGGTAATGTTGTGTGCATTTTCTGGAGCAAGCAATTGGGCTGGTAAAAGCCTGATAAAAGTCCATTAAGTCGACTCAATGTCAAAGCCCAGCAGATAAGGCACAATTATCAACTCCAAGCCCAACGAGTTCTGCAACTCGTCCCAACGAGCTCCTCAGCTCGTACCAGTAAGCTCATTTCAGTCAAGTTACAAATCGCTATGCAGTTCGCTTTATGCATAGCTCATTACTCAATGATGTCCAGTTCGAGGTCACTCAAGGCAGTAAACAGTTTGCCTAGTGGAAAGTTAATATCAAATCTTCCATAATAGGCAGTTACCCAATCTGATCGTGATTCTCTCACCAAAAATGGAAATTAATTCAAATTCAAATTCAGTCAACATTATCTCGAGATATTCGGGGCAGTTTTATGATTCTGCTCCAACAGATTAGGAAGTGTATTTATTATGAAACTCTTTACCTATTTTAATTATTTCAAAACTGTAACAGCCCTTCCTCTATAAATAGGGGTTGAACTCATTATAACAGACATCTAAATAATAATATACTGTCATTTTGTTGAAATATAGAGAGACAGTCGTGGACATAGGCGCACTCGCTGAACCACATAAAATCTGTGTGTTGCTTTGTTCTTGACCGTCTGTCTTTTATTTTCTCCTTGGTTTTCGTATTATTCTTTATTGATTGCAGGTATTGGGCATTGAATTCTCGTCAACCAGAAATTCACATCGACAGGTAGTCTAGTAATTGATTTTTTTTTTATCTAATTTTTTTTAATATAATAAAGGTATTTTGGTCTTTTATTAATTTTGTCATAGAACCACTAAAAATTTGGATGAAAATCACTTTTGGTTAACGATAGGGTTTTTTTGTTAATATTTTGAAAAGTTTAGATAAACTGAAATTGTTTATTATTTTAGGGGTTGTTTAGGTTTTTCCATTAATTTATTTAGAGACAAATATTTTTTTAATGTACATAAGGTGATGAATGATGGAGATTAAAGATCAACAAAATTCAAGAAGGCTAACAAGGCTCAAGAAGCAAGCTATTTTTTATAAGAATTAATCATGGTTTGATGGGAATTCATGTTAATATACTTAGTATATAATGACTTAAGAGTGTTTGCATTTGCTTTGGCACCTTTAGGGATGCATTTATTGCATGCTTGTATATTTTTCCTAAAAGCTCAGTTATGAGAGGTTGAAGAACGTATAGTTTTGCCATTTTTTAAAATTTATTTTGACACAAAAACGAAAAAAAGAATAGCACTAAATGTTAGCTGATCATAGGAAAAGCAGCAAGCCAAACGAAGATCAAACGGGGAGAGTTATGGGCCAAACGAAGATCAAACGAGGAGAGTTATGGGCAAAACCTTACAACATGCGAGGTAGGACAATAACAACGGGAAGAACATTTTATCATGAGGGCGGTGAACCAACGATCAACAACAATGGGCTGCCATCAACAGTTGCGGTGACCCCAATGCTCTCCACTACTAAGAAGACTGCCCGAGTGGCCTCTAACATCCTCCATGAGCCTTTTTTTTTTTTTTTTTTCATTTGAATTCATTTTTACGTATTTTCACTATTCGTTTACACTGAGACTTTTAAGTGAGTTAAATAATTGTGTTAGAAATATATCATATTAAAAAAAAGTTAACATTCTTTAGTCTATCCAATTTTGCTGTCCTAGCTTAATTTAAAGTCTAGACCAAGGTTGATTAGTAATCTTAATTAGAGAAGTCTTCTCAATTGGTTTTAACTAAGCCTTTGCATTATTAGGTGCCTTTCTCTCATAAAAAAACGACCAAAGCTTATTTGTATTATTTCTTCTCCAAGAGAGTTTTTTTCAGAGACATTATTTACATTGTAAAGTCTTTGTGTAAGTGTTTATGTTGCATCTAGGTTGACGTACTGTGTTTTGATCAAGCACATTACCTATTATTACATATATATTGACGTGTGTATACTAAGCACCTTGATTGGTTCAATTAACTAGTGACCTTGCTTCTTGGTGTGATAAAAAGTGGAGAAGATTCATCAGACTTGCATGTGAAACAACAAGATGATCAGTTTGAGTGACATAGTGAATTTAGAAGACTAACATATAGTTGTTGTTCTAAGTTAGTGAAGAGCGAAATTGGTGACTAGCACTAGGTAGAGAGAGATTAGATTTCTAGGCAAGGAGTGCTATGAGAAAAAATTTATAATTTGTCTAATAATAGTAGGGTTTCCAATTGAAAGTGGCTAAAGAAGATTTTGTTCTTGTAGTTTTTACTTTGTTGGTTTTTCCACCTAAAAATCCTTGTACATATTTTTCTCCCTTCTCTTACTCTTTTATTTTTTTATTTGATTTTTATGTTGTGCTTATAAAAAATAAGATAAAAGAATTTTTAATTAACCTATTCACCCTCCCCCTCTCCCTCAAGTTATTGTATTCACAAGGATTTTCAACAATGTAGGTGGGTTATGCTACTTATTCCAAGATTTAGGGGATTGGAGACGTAGATATATAGACAAATGTCGAATGCAGCGTCAAACGGTGGGATGTGAACTATGCTCTTAATCTTTGCCTAAATTTAACTTTTGGGATTGCATTAGACGGGCAAGGCTTTGTGAATAAGGTTGGTAATGGGAAATAGAGACTGAAAAAGGGCTCTATGGTTGTTGCTCCAGGAGAAGTAATAGAGAGGTATTTTAAAACCAAAGTGAAAGTGTAGAATGGTGTCTCATCAAATTTGTGGCAAACCCGATCAGGGAACATGGGTGCACAGGGTTACAGATCTTAGCAAGGAAGTCATTAGTTCCCTTAACTTCCCTTAACTAATGATGGTTTACAGATTCTGACAAAATGTTCTCTAGTCCTCTTGATGATGGTAGGGTTGTTCACAAACAGAAATGTCTTGGATTATTTTCTGAGAGTGAGCAGGATGAGATTCTATCATAGGTGTTGATGACAATGGTTTCCAAGAAATTGAAATTTTGCATTGAGGCCATTAGCACGGACTCCCTATAAGTGGGTCATGGGTAACCAAAGGGAAAAACCAATGAGAAAACATTTTTTTAAAACCAAAAAGTGTGAAATTACAGAAGAATAGTTTTTTTAAAAAAACAAAAAACAAAAAACAAAACAAATTCTCAAAGTCTGGATCGAATTTAATAAGAACAAAATTAAATCTAATTATTTTTTTGTATCTTTGTGAAACTGAAGAAATCAATTGATCAACATAGTTATGTGTTCTCCACTTAATCTTCTGCACCATCGCAAAAATGAACCACCTAATTGGAGTGTGAGTTCTATTTTTCTTGAACTAACTACGTGTGCATCTTACAAAATTGAAGAAAATTGTCGGATTCAAAAAAAATAATAAATAAAGGAAAATACTCTTAATCTTGTGTTATGCCAATAATGTCAAAGCTCAAAAGTTACTTGTACTTGTGAAAACTTCTATTTATAGTTTTCAAGAATAAGCACTTAATTCCTAATTGAATTAAATCAAGCTAAGCGATTGTCATTCCTAAGTTAGAACTCCTTGATTTAGAATTAAATTTCCTTTAACAATCCAATCACTAGTTTAAATTTGTAATTTTTCCAATTCAATTTAAAAACTAAAACGGAAATCAATTTCTTAGAAGAAAAATGATCAACTAATGGGTAATTAACAAATTTGGAGTGGGCTTGCCACCCAGTCCATGTGGTGGCCATTAAGATACCTTGGGCCTCCAGGTGACCTTTCGGCCACATAGCCCAACGACGGATGACTTAGCCGCCCACGTCTTGGACGGCTAACATCCTGACATTTTTCGTTTTTAATTGATCAAATCAATAATCGTGGTGTCTTTATGAGAAAATGGATAAAATGATCCATTTGGAAAGCTCAACTCCAAAAATAACCCTTTATATTTGATAGTACAAAAAAGAGCATGAATGGACAAAAATACCCTTAATGAGTCTTTTTTGCAATCAATCTCAACATATAGGTTGGGAATCTCAACTCCAAGGTTGGGAATCCCAAACAGGATTGAATATCCAATGTTGGGATTCTCAATTTTTAGGTTGGGATCCCAACCTAAAGGTTGAGAATCCTAACTTTAGATGTTTATTCAAAGTTGGGATTCCCAACCTCAAGGTTGGGATTCTCAACTTTTAGGTTGGGATCCCAACCTAAAGGTTGAGAATCCCAACTTTACATGTTTATTTAAGGTTGGGATTCTCAATCTCAAGGTTGAGATTCCCTACCGATCCTAACTTTCAGGTTGGGAATCCCAACCTCGAGGTTGAGATTCCCAACCTTAATTGAAAATTCAGGGTGGGATTTATAATTAAATAAATTTTTGGGGTTGTTTCGTAATTATAATATTTATCATAGAGGGCGCTTCTTCTTAAAAATATTTTCTAAAATTACAAAATTGCATTTTAGTTTTCTGAATTATCAAAACTGACCTTATTATTATTTTTTGAAAATTTAGGGTGAGATTCATAATTAAACAAATTTTTGGGGTTGTTTCATAATTACAATATTTATCATAGAGGGCGATTCTTATCTAAGAAGTGCCCTTAAACATTTTTTTTTAAATTACAAAATTGTACTTTTAGTTTTCTGAATTATCAAAACTGACCTTATTATTATTTTTTGAACAAAATTGCCCTCCCATTTCTTCAATATCAAAATCCATAATCTCCCACAATTCATCAACATCATCAACCACAATTCATCAACATCATCAATCCAATTCATCAACATCATCATTTCCCATAACAACAACAACATTATCAAATCATCATAACATTAATAAAAAAAAACAAAAAAAAAAAAAACAGAAGAACAGATGGTGGTTCTGGGTTTGGTGCCAAACCCAGAACCGTCTGGTTCTGGGTCGCGAACCCAGAACCAGAGATGGTTCTTCTGGTTCTGGTTCGCGAACCCAGAACCATCTTTGGTTCTGGGTTCGCGACCCAGAACCAGAACCATCTCAAGAAAAAAAAAAAGGAAAGAAGAAGAAGAAGAAGAAGAAGAAGAAGAGAGGGAGGAGAGGATACAAAAATGGGTTAGCTGAAAAATGAGTCAGTTGAAAATGGGTCAATGGTAATTCTTCTCACTATTAAGGGTATTTTTGTCCGAAAAAAGTTATGTTGGAAAGATTAAAAAAAGAACGGTTACTTCTCATCAGGGTCATCCAAAAAGGGTTAATTTTCAACAAAACCCGATATACAAAGGCACGGGTTCAAAATTCTAGCAGGTTCGGGTATGGAATCGGACAAATTCATCTGAATCGGACCCGTTATCATTCTTAGTCATGATCTGGGTTCATGTAATTATTGTTATATCAAACAAATAAAAGCTTAAAATAATTAAATAAGGGTAATGGACATTTGTCTCAAACATGTAACAGTTGACCATTACCAACAAGGGTGGTTAGTGCTTATTTTTGCAGATGTTGCCTCAAAGATGAAAATAAAATATCTTTTGCTCCTATAAAGTTTACTATGAGAAGTAACAAATAAAATAATTGAAGAATAAAATATAAAAAGAGTAAAAGTAATTTACATTTTCACTTTTAGAACTACAGGTTCATAAGCAATGATAATGACAAGTTCTTAACAGAACTCATACTAAAACTGCAACGGCATGTTCTTAACAGAACTCATATAAACTACAAATATAAAACGCTGATTCATAATTATATGCAAGTCCAATAATAATATACAATTCAAAATTGCAAGTGCCTTAGCACTTCATATTTTCATTTTTTATAATATAAAATTCGTGTCACTTGAATGTCAATTCATTGCAAACTTAAAGCTTACGTATGAAAATTATATATCCAGAACTTCAGATTCTAAAAATGATGTTCTATAAAATTTAAGGCTCTATTAATATGTTCACTTCAAGTTCACAAGTAAACCTTTTTCTTTTGTTCAGAAATTCACATATTCTAATTGAAAAGCTATTGTTATGATGTGATTGTATTTCACTGAAGCGCACAAGCAAACCTTTTTCTTTTGTTCAAAAACTCACATATTTTGATTAAGAAACCTTTTTTTTTTTTCAAGTTATAATGTGATTGTATTTCATAGTTGTGGGTGCAGATTTGATTGTAACTCAAAACTTCAAGTTTTGATAAAATTAAGATTGAAATTAATTTTTCAAATCACATTAACTACATTCAAAACTTCAAATTCTAATTGAATTGAAAGCTAATGTTTAAATATGAATTTCAGGTTCATATTGCAAAATATTGGATAAACAATCATTCTTACTTATGGTTCCAAAAATTGCTACTCGCTAATCGACCGGCAAGGCAACGATTAGCAATTTATCGATTACTCGATGAGTAACCGGCGAGTACTGTTTTGAAAAAAATATATATTATTTTTTAAATCTAAAGGCATAAATTGATATTTGTTTAAACTTCAAGGGTCTTTGCAAAATTTGTCACATTTATATATATATATATATATATATATATATTTTTTTTAAACCAACCTGGATTAGATTCTCTCCTTCTACCTCACGCCTCTAGCCTCCACTCACGGTCTCACCTTCTTCTCTCACCCTCCTCTCTCACCTCACTTCACACTGCACTGGTCACCGGATCTATCATTATCACCACCGCACAAAACCCAACCCTGACCTCATCCACCTATGCCGCATCGACCCCTCTCTCACTCTCCTCTACCACTGTCTCTTTCTTCTCTTTTTTTATCTATATTTTTTTTTATGTATTGTGGTGGTTATTGGATAAATGATTTTTTGGTGGTATTTGGGGTGATTTCTAATTGGGTGTGGTGGTTAGACTCGTCGATTCTGGGCCGAGTTGACCGAGTTAGATAGATTACTCGACCAACTCAATCAAGTACTCACTTCCAATGAGCAAGACCCTCGATCTGGGGGATATTGGACCGGTAAGGTGCCGATCAGCTATTAATCAATGAAAAATCGCCTTTAATCGGTGATTTTTGGAAAAAAGTTTGCTCTATTACTTTTAGATCACATTAAATTTGGATCTAGAAATCCAAGTTCTAATTAAATTGCAATTTACAACTCTAAGGGTTGTTTGTTTTTTTCGTATCTGAAGACTGAACAGTGCTATTAAAGACTGAAGACTGAATGGTGATTGAAATCTGAAATCTAAATGACATTTTTTTTTTCTTCTTACCTTTGAATGTATAATAATTTTGTTTGTTTTTTAGAGTTAAAAAATTATCTGACAACTAATAATTTAACATTCATATCATTTTACTATTAGTTGTCATGTAAGTTTCTTTAATGTAATACAAACAATTATAATAAATTATTTAGCAAATACTAAAACACTTATATATATATATATATATATATAATAATACTTTTATTCATAATTAAAATGCAATTAATTATTGTAGTAATTTTTTTTAAAAAAAATGTATATTCATAAATAAATTATTATAATAATAAATTAAAATTATATATTTAAATAAAAATAAATAAAATGGTCTTAAGTTGAATTATTATTGTTATATATTAATAAAAATAACATTAAAAGGAATATTATTACAAGGAATATGTATAATATAAAATTCGGATAAATTTGGAAATATGTTATTTTAGGAATGATAGATTTAAAATAATATATTTGAAAAACTATTAAATAATTTGACATTAAGTTAAAAGTTTGAAATTGTAGATTTTTTTCTAATGATTTTTGAGCGATTTTAAGTGGTTTGATAACTTAAGAAAACAAACAAAAATCACTTAATAGATGTAATTCAAATCTATTAATTGAAAAGTGATAAAAACAAACGATCCTTAAGTTCTAGCTAAATACCTAAAAATTTTAGGTTTAAATTTTAAATTAATTTAAAATCAAGAATTCAAGTTCCAATTAGATTGGAATCCAAAACTTCTGCAGGTTCTAAGTAAATTTAAAATGAAAAGCTAAAAGTCCATGTTCTAAATATACTAATTAGGTTTTGATTAAATTGTAATACAAAGCTCCGAATTTTGTAATCCAGAACTTTAGATTCTAGTTATTTTAACATTCAGAATTTCAGATTTTGATTTCTTATTAGCATGCAAAGCTTTAAGCTTTAGTTTGCTTTTGTTTTGTAAACTTCAGATTACAAAATATGAATACAAATTATTTTTTTACCATAATAATTTCAAATTCTTTTGTATCATGGGGTTGGACCTTCTCAACAATTTTCAGGCAACACAAAATATGTAAACAGTGATATAATAATAATTGAGACAATATGCATGCATATCAAGGTGATACTTATCGAACAATTGCACGAATTCCCATTTATTAAATTAATAAATTGAACAAATGAATGCCACGATATCAAAAACAAAAGTGATTCTGGATTCTGATCCTGTGATAAAAATTTAATAACAATTCACATGCAGATTCTAATTGATCGGGTGCATGGGTTGATTATTATTACATCAAAGAAAGTTAAATGACATACCAAAGCAATGAATGAATTCCGTATCTAGGCATGCATATGCATGCTTTTGGATATAATTTGGCTCAGAATATGCTAGGATTATGGAAGTTCTAGTTTTAAACTTCTGGTTCCAAATAATTTTGGAATTTAAATTCATGATTCTAATTTTGTTTGGGTATATAAAACTTCTAGTTTTAAGTAATTTGAAAATGTAAAACTTTTATTTCTGACTTGTAGTTAAACTAAGAATATAAAATTTTATGAAACTGAGAATGTAGGAACTTTTTATTCAAATTAAACTAAAAATGTAGAACTTCAGATAACGTGTAGATAACTTTAGTTTGCAAACTTTAGGTAACATGCACTTGAATAAAAAAAAGAAGTTAGTCTGCAAACTTTAAGTTGTAAATAAGGGAGGTAGAGGAGAGATCAAATAAAAATAAATCAAAATATAAATTCATTGATATTAAACTTACTTTAAAATGTGTAAGATACAAAATAATTATAGTTCCTACTGAGCATATTCGTAAGATTATTTGAATCAAAAAGCAGAAAAATAAGTCGTATGAATGAAATCTCTTATACTATATTCTTGTAGATAATGTATTATAACTTTATTTGAATCAGATAGTGGAAAAGTAAATCGTATAAATAAAATCTTTCTTATTAAATCCTTATGGATAATATGTTATAAAATAAATTTTAAAAAGTACAATGTAAAGTAAATAAAAAAGTAAAAGAGAGATGAGAGGGAAATCAATTGCATTGATTCAGTTGGTTCAGCTATAAATGATTAAATGCTTAGAGAGTATGTATATGCATAGGTATTGGGAGAAATGTATTGGGAGAATTATCTCTGCAATAAAAATAATGACTAAATAAATATCTAGAGATGATAACTGAATAACATATAAGAGATAATAGTTAATAATTATCTAGGTGGTGATAAATTGTGTTGTTATTTAATAGTTTGTTTATAGGCTAGTGTGTACAAGGGTGGACCTAACTTAGGCCCATATGGGGCATCTCCCTTCCCACCCCACCTGAAATTTTTTTGAAATCAATTCAGTTTATGATATTAGTTTTTAATATAATATTTGAAGTAAATATGATCATTGTCATAAAATAGCACCGTTGGCTTAAGGTTCTTTCTTTTCTACTTGTCAAGGCATTCGATCCCTTACCATAACACAAAGATTTTTCTCTTCTTTTTTTTTCCAAAAAATGCACTGTGTGTTTGTTATATACAATTTTCAAAGTAAATTAGATTACAAATATAAAAAGTTTCGGTGGCATGAGGTTTGACCTTCCTTTTTCTATATCACATGGTTCGATCCCCTATAATAACAAATAGTTTTTTTCTTTTCTTTTCTTTTTTTTTTTTTCTCAAAACCATCATAACACCTAGTTTTTTTCTCCTTTTTTTTTCCCAAAAAAATGTACCGTATACGATACGATCCTCCATCATAACACATAGTATTTTCTTCTTTTTTTTTTTCAAAAAAAATGCACCGTGTATGAGTTTGTATCATGAAAAGAGATGATAAAATACACGGTGAATTATTTTTCTTTTACATGATTAAATTTATGAGTAAAAAAGAAAAATTCATATAAACTATAATTATTTTTATCTTTAATTTTTATTTTATTTTACTTTATTATAAAGTGTCTCTCCTAAAATAAATATCTGAATCTACCACTACATGTGTGTCTATAATTTGGATCTATTGTCCTGCTATGCATTTGTTTTGAAATAAAGCTATTCACCCAATTATATATTTGATGAGTTCTTTTGGAATTGGTACTTAACAGTTAAAATATATTAGCTCATGATAAGAGTTAAAATAATAAATAAAATTGTAACCACACTTATATATATATATATATATATATATATCCATTACATTATCTCTCATTAAAAAAAAAATCTATTTTCTATTCAATTTAAATATAATTAATGAATTTGATTAGTAGTCCTAATAATTTAAAAATTAAAACGCACTGATAATATAAACTATATATATATATATATGTATTAACCAAGAATAGTAGACACCAATTATTGACATCATAATGGTTTATGTCTTTCAAAAGTAATATCAATATGCTCGCACGTCAAGGGAATTTGATTGAAATGATTATTATTTGGGTTATCATTTTCATATTTGATCATGATCAATCGAGTAAATTACATATTTTCAAGCAAAATAGGTTTATTGCAAGTAGGTGCTAATGCCCCCTTTGTTTCTAACTTGATTGACAATGTCAATTATATGAAGTGGGGCAGTTATAAAGAAAATGATGATTATAATAGTTTTTCCTTTTCTTTTTTATGAAATGAAAATGATGATTGTAGGTCTGTTCAACACAAATGGACATGGATGATTATGTTAAAACTTTATATATATATATATATATATATGTGACACATTCTATAATATATTTTAAGTATCGATATATTTAATTAAAAAAAAAATTAATTACATTCTAAAATTGCTGATTATAATTTATTATATCTTTTTAATATCTGATTATAATTAAACATATCTAATTATAATTAGTAAATGTGATTCTACATAAGGATTATTAATTCATTTAATTATAACAAGATATAATAAAGATATAACAAATTACAATTAATAATTTTAGTATACAATCACTCATTTTTTAATCAAGCATATTGATATCCTAAATGTGCCCAAGGGAATCCATATGTGTGCGTGTGTGTATGTATATATATATATATATATATATGTATATATATAAACATGACTTCAAATATAATTTAGAGGCTGGTGAAATACATTCGTTCTTCACACTCATATTAGTAAGATCGTAAAATCATCTCTCTCACTGTAATCCCAAATTATGATAGTTTAGAACAAAAATAAATGATCTCATGCGACTTCGTAAGGATTTAGAGTAAGATCTCTTGCTCTGTTTGGTTACAGTGACAATCCCATAACATTCTTAGACTTTAGTTAATGAAAATAAAAAATTCAAAAGAGTTTAACAAAACTGCGTGTGGTAAGACAAATGTAAAAGTATTTTAAACCAAGTCCAAAACCCATATATATATATATATATATATAATATTCTTTTGGAAAAAAAAAAAAAGGAAATCTAAATATGAAATGACCCAATTAAAACCTATAATATATGCTAAGAAAAAAATTTCATGTCTTAAAATTTTCAATTTATTTAGGTATTTAAACTAATCTTGTCTCCAACAAATGGTTAATGTAAGTGATTGATTGGAGTTTCACACTTAGTTTAATATAAAGGTAAAGGTTGTGCTACTATATAGATACTGTAGCTATATAAAAACTATTTGGATTTATTAGTTAGATTACAATCCATTCGTTCAAATAATTGAGGAGTTTTGATAATAAAAAATAAAAATAAATTGAAAATAAATACTTTCTCCCTTGTAACGGCCCCCTAATTTGTTTAATAACTAAATTCAGATGGTGGATGGAAAAACTTCATTTTAGTCTTTGAAGTTTCGAAAAATATCAAATTATTAAAACTCTTTTGAAAATAGCTCTTTTCATTTTTAATTTTTTCAAAACTCTTCAAAAATGTCCAAATCATCAATCAACTAATGATCAGCAACGACTTTAAACAAAATAAATTATAATTTAATAACTTAAATTTATGAATATTTTAGATAATTTAACTTATAAATTCATTATTTTATAATGATAATCTAGTAATTTACACGCCACCAACAACCATCAAGGGGAAAAAATATTTTTTTTTACATATTCTGTTAATGTTAACTGTTGGTTGATTGTCGATTTGAACTTTTTTTAAGAGTTTTGGAAAAGTTAGGGATGAAAAGAGCTATTTTCAAAAGAATTTTAAAAATGTAATATTTTTTAAAATTTTGGGGACTAATGATGTTTTTTCACTATTGATAAATATAGTGCAGTGAATTTATGTAAAGGGATTCAAGAATGGAGCTGAGTTCGTCAACGCCAGCGAGTGGTGACCAAGTCAACGGCTTGGAGTCTATGCACAGAGTAAAACAGTATAATTAGACGCATAATCCCATTGAAATTGCTTGAAAAGTAAAGCATCCAAAGATACAAATGAGAATAAATTAGATGATTCTTGTCACAGAATAATATGCTAAAAACTTTTTATATATTATATGCAACAATGTCAAATCTTATTATTGCATCAAATATAATTACCTTGTTAGAAAAAATGAACACAGGTAACTTGTAATGGCAAACATTGGTAATAATCACCTAATGACTTTTATGGCATGATCTCTGTCTTTAGGGTAGGACCCAAAATCTAATAACCTTATAATCATGTCCAAAACCCCTAAAAAGAGGAGGTAGAGCTTTGATTTCATTGGGTGTTTGATTTCCAATCATTTGTTAGGCCCAATTAGGCCTCCAAAGTTGGTTTGTTTTCAAGTGTTAGGTTACTATTTTGACATATGAACGGCTTGGAAAATGAAAGATTTATAAGAAATTGTTGTTTATTTTTTTTTCTGGGTCACTTTGAGAGGCCTAGTGGCCCTACAATGATGGACAAAAGAGCCAATGCCACTTCAGTTTATCGGAATCACCAAAAACAATCACAAACAATAAAGCATATAATTACTCAAACGCCCAACGGACGATTACACACACAAGGCAACTTTTAATTATGACTTCACTACACTTGGGTCCTTGAAGAAAATTGCGCCACAATTATTTTAGCTTGGACAGGGTGACTACCTGCCCATGGTTTTTATATGACTAATGTTGGAGAAATTAATTCCTAAAATCATGGTTGTTTTTTGTCTCTTCTCCACACGCGTATAGAGACTATCACAAAAATCAGTCTTTAATTTTGTGTTAGCTTACAAAACTGTTGATAAACCTAATTAAATGGTAATATATTGTCATTTTTTTGTAATATATTATTGTTTAATTGCTAGCGATAGTACAATCGTCAATTATGACAAATAAAATTGTTGAAAAATAAATGGTAAATATTAAATGCTAATTAGCATTATTCTTTTTTTTAGGAAATTAATGTAATTTTACATGTAGGTTAGTTTTACGGTTGCCCATATTGTGGCCCATAAAACTTACAGCCATACCTAAAAGAATAAGTACACTTATCAATGCATTTTAAAAAATAGGGATAATCTCAATTTTCCCCCTGTAGTTTGAGAAAATAGTTAAAATCTCCCTTTTATTCATTAATTTTTTCAAGTAAAAGGAGGATTTTGACTATTTCCTCAAACTACAGAGAGGAAATTGAGATTATCCCTAAAAAATATAGTATAAGAACCGAATTAAATACTAAAACAATAAAAAATAGCTTCTGCCATATAAAAAAAGTAATTAATTAAGGACAAGAGCAAAAATGGTCTAATTAATGTTTTAGAACTCGTTACTTGACCGATAATCTAACAAATAGTGAATACTTGATTACTCGATGAGTACTTGGTTTGATCATCTATCAACGATCAATCAATTGATTGATTGCCAAACTTGATCAAACTTATAAAAAAGATTAAAAAAAAAATCCAACAATAGAAATTAAACATAGAAATAACATTCATCAACATTCAAGAATAACAAAATGAAAGAGTAAAATAAGCATGAACCAAAGACAAAAGAAAAAAGGGCTACACTAAACACCATCACTATCAAAACCTAGCTAAGAATGATATTTTAGGCTTATTCTAATACTTTATTAATGATAATTGACTAGTAAAACACACATTCAGAGATACTCATTTGGTCTCGGGCACTAAAAGAATTGTGATCAATTAAGGGGAAAAAAATATGTTAATTCAAACTATTAGTGCATTGATTAATTGATTCACATGGATACTTGAAATTTTTGAAAATTTAAAGAGTGGTTTAAGAAACAAGTTAAATAATTCAGATTTATAGTATGTGCAGGATGGGTTTGCATGATTGGCAAACACAATAAATCTTTATTCTTTTGCTCTCTCTCTCTCTCTCTCTCTCTCTCTCTCATTTGTATCTCTTTCTATGCTCTACTCTTCATATTCCTCTCTCACCAAAACAATACACCAATCCTTCTTGTAACTATTACAATGGCTTCCTCCCTCTCTATTTCTCTCTTGTTTACGCTTAACTAAAATAATTCATCAAATTCTACTCCACCAAAACTCTTTACCTCCTCCTCCTCATCTCTACCGTCTTTATTGCTTATATCATCTCTCTCAAGCCAGTAGAGCCAACCACTCATGTCTACCTTTGTCATATCCCTGGCTTCTTCCACGAGTGCGATAAGTTAGAAAATTCCAACCTCTTATTTCGAGTTGGCTTAACTAGTTGATCGAGTTGGACCAAGTACTCAGTACGATTCAACAAGTACTTACCAGAGATGAGTAGAACCCTTGATTTTAGGGTTCTCAAATCGATAGAATGTCGATTAGAGAGTAATCAACGAGAACTCAACCAAGTTGGTCGAGTTATAAAACACTACCTACAACTACAAAAAGTTAAGATTTGAGTCACTCTCCTATTGTTTTCAACATTTAAGTCACAAAAGCATATGAAGAGACAAATGCTCTTTGAGGCGGGAAAAAAAAAAAAAAAAAAAAAAAAACCTACCTTATCTTCTCAAAATTCCTTCACCAGAATCCCTTTATGACGTCTTCTCCAGTTAACTTCCTTCTCCATCCAGTATCTAATTTTCTTCAACTTCTTCTTATTTCTTTTTCTTGTTTGATTCTTTCATCTCCAACGAGAAGCATCACTTCTTGTCAAGAAAATAAAAACTCACAACTTCAAAAACACCATTAACAATGAGTGTTTCACTAGTCATGATAGTTGTTGTTGCCAAGACTAATGACATAATTCAACTATTACTAGTCACATAATTTAAAAACAAGTTTATCTAATGATAGTTTCACTAGTCATAGGAACTTCCATTGAAATCACTAATGACACAATGCTACAATGTCTAATCACTAGGTTTAAAAATAAGTTTTTATAATGATGGTTTCACTTGTCACGACAATTTCTATTACCCTAACTAATGAGACAATGCTATAATGACTAATCACTTGAATCAAAAATATTTTTCAATGAGGTTTTACTAGTCATGGTTGCTTCTATTGCCATGAATAATAATTGAATGTTGTCAGGATTAGTCATTTGGTTGAAAAAGAAGTTTTTCAAGTGAGTGTTTCAATAGTCATGGTAGCTTTTGTTACCATGAATTAAAGTAAATCATAGATCTATCTTTGTAGATCCTTGTCAATAGGGATGGAAAGAGAAGAAAGAAAAAAGAAAGAAGAAAACAGAAGGAAAAAGAAGAAGAGAAAGAAGAAAATGAAGAAAAATAAGAAGAAGAAGAAGAAGAAAGAAGAACAAAGATATCTATTAAAGAAAGATAAAGGTTGATGGGAGAACACATAGGATGGAGAGGGATTCCAATGATGAAAGAGATTGGTGAAAATAAAATTAATATATTTTCTCATAAGGGCATTTTTATCTTATCATATGCTTTTACGATTCAAATGTTAAAAATAATGGGAAGTGACTCAAATATTAACTTACTAATCAAAAGTGTTATCTACATTTCTTAAAAAAAAAAAAGAAAAAAAAAAGGGAATTGTGGTACAATATGTATCATTAAATATATTTGTTAGCCATCTAGATTATTAACATGACAAACAAAGTGTAGTATTCAGTAACCTAATATTGTTTAGCATCTGTACGACAATTTTTTTTTTTTTGTTTAAATATTTTCATGTACTTGTTGGTTATTAGTAAAAGACAGGAGAGATTAGTATATGATGAGAACCTTACGTCGCAAGGTGCAATCAGCAATGCAACCTACAAAATTATTCAAAAAGGAACCATGACATAAGTTACACCCAGTGCCGTATCCAGTGGAAGTAATACAAAGAATAGTGTTGCGAGAGGCAACCTGTGAAGCAAGTCGCGACAAACAGGTCTGGTGCAAGCTAAAGTAGAATTTTAGGGATTTTAATATATTATTTTTATTTATTTATACTTTGATATTCATTTCCTTTTGTTAGTTGGATTTATTTTCTTATTTATTTGATATTATTTCTTTTTAGAATTTTATTCCAAAATGAATCTTGTTTTCTAAAGGAATTAGAAGCTATTTAGCTATAAATAGGAGCTTAGACTTAGAGTTTGTATTCTTTTTGGCTTTTGGAATACATTAATAAAATCTTGTAGCTTTGTGAGGCAAATCTCTTGTGTTTTGTTTGGCTTTTATGGATATTTTTGTTTGGAGTTGCTTAAACTAGAGTTAGATCAATTATGTCATCCAATTCTAAATGATTAATCTACCCATTTTGTAGGCTGATTGTTTCATTTTTAATCTTACAGTGTGGCATAAGTCAGGGAGATTATGGTCTGTTGTTGGATCTATAGTTAAATCTTCAACAAATTGGTGCTTTCATTAAAAGTGTTACAACGATAATTTTATTTGGAGATTTCGTTGAAAGGTGTTGGGATTTGTTGAGAGTGTTTTAGCAATAATTTCATTGAGGGACATGGAGGCCAAACAGTTGGAAGCTCTAGAAGAGAGTCATCTAGAATTTATAAGATGATGGAGAAAGTGGCTACATCCATAGTGCAACTAACAATGGCCATGAACTAATCAATGAAAAAGATAATGATAACAACCAACGAAGTCTAAAATGGATAGAGAGGAGATTGGTTGAAGGTAGAGGAGAGACAGATATTAGACGAACCCATGAAAAAGAATTGTAGTCCAAAAGTCATAGACATGAAACGGATGTGACGACGGATGAGTTAGATGAAAAATCTCACATTGACGTTGAAATTGAATTTCTTAAGAAAAATATTGCATCACATGAGAAAGATATAAATTCGTCGAATTATGAACCGCATGTAGTATTTGAGGAGCTTGATGAGGAGAAGAACATGTGTATGAAGCCAACAGAAGCTACAAACAAGTAATATTTAGAGGGTAGAGATCTATTTTCTAAGCAAGTGCTTCATTTAGGTCCAGCACAAGAACAAAATCCTTTAGAGGTAAATTTCTCAATAGTAGAGCTTGAGTTTGATGCAAAGAATCCATTGTGTATTATGAAGGAAATTACTAGGCTCTAGATTTCAATATTTGGTTAGTCACTTATCTGAGGAAGGTAAGATGTTGTAGCACAACAATAACAAAAACAAAAAAAAAAAAAAAAAAAGCCTTTTGATATAGAGCTAGAGGAAAAGTCATGAAAAAAAAAAAAATCAAGTTTTGGCAAGTACGAATTCAATGGAAAGGAGTGCCTAAGGAGGAAGCATAATAGGAAGATTATGTTATCATGTTAGAGAGATTTTTAGATCTTATCCTCGAGAACAAAGGTAATTTTGAAGAACTGAGGAATGATAAGAACCTCATGTCACGAGGTGCAATCAGTGGTGCAACCAATGAAATTATTCTGAAAAGCAATCGTGACGTAGGCTAAACCCAATGGCATATCTAGTGGAATTAATCTAAAGAGTAATTGGAACTTGCATCGTGAGATGCAACCCGCGTAGCAAGTCACGACAGACCAGTCTAGTACAAACTGAAGTGGAATTTTAGTATTTTTAAGTTTTTTATTTATTTATTTAGACTTTGATATTTGCTTCCTTTTATTAGTTGGATATTATTTCCCTAGTTATTTAATATTATTTCTTTTTAGAATATTATTTCAAAGGAATTTTGTTTTTTGAAGGAATTAGGAGCTAATTAGCTATAAATAGGAGCTTAGAGATAGGGTTTGTATTCTTTTTGGCTTTTGGAATGTATTAATAAAATCTTATAGTTTTGCAAGACAATCTCTTCTATTTTGATTCGACATTTACAGGTATTCTTGCTTAAAATTGTTCAAGCTAAAGTTAAGTTGGTTTTGTAGTTTAATTCTACAAGATCAATCTACCCATTCTATAGGCTAGTTAATTTGTTTTCAATCCAAATGCATGGCACAAGTTAGAGTATTTAGAACTTATTGTTGGATCTATAGTTAGATCTTTAACAGCATCTTAATATTTTTATTAGTTACTACTATTGTCCTTATTGGTTATCTTGTTAAAAGTATTTTTATGATATAAAATTTTAACAACATGAGGGGTAGAAATCAATTCTGTGGGTGTTAATAACCGCACCCTAATTTATGGATTAATTGCTCATATATTAGATTCTGTTTATCAAGATTTGTACTCTAACATCAATTGAATAGACCTTGCTATATTTTCCTAGCAGCAGCAAATATTGATTATTGACCCAGTTTTGTTTTCAAGTTTCAACCCTTCTATTCTTAAAAATCCATAAAAAATAAATAAATAAATTGTGAAATTCAAAAAAAAAAAATTTTAAAAACTTATATAAAATGTCAATATATATAACTCCACCGATGTAAATTAAAATTGTAATTTTATTTTGGGAGTATTTTGAAGTTGTAATCCAAAAATGTATCCTTGAAGTACATTAAAGTTGTAATTTTATTTTGAAATATCACTTATAATTTAACTATTCAAATTTGAGATATTAATTATTAGGTAAAATGAATATTCTCTATCATTAAAACCACATTGGAGCGGGATTGAAGTTGCAATTTTGAAATTAATTAGAGTTGTAAAGCATTTCAATCAACCTCCTCATATTGTGGCTTGACTTGAAAAGCTTATGTACGCTGGCGAATATCCATCCGCTTTCATTTTTGAATAAATAAATAGGGAAAGTAATTAACAGTATTGAATGAAATACAAATTGAAAAGTGATAAATATATAAGACAAAGCAAGGCCTTTTACCATCTTTTTGCCGATTTTAATCACATATTTACTTTATAGTCTTGGTCGGTTGTCCAGATTGAAACCAATTAGTACCACTTTAAAGATTTGGTATCGGATTATCGTCACAAAGTACAAACAAATTCCCATTTACAAGATTCCGAATAGTATGTTAATCTACTTTATTTACTTTTCATGTTGTAGAATTACTTCGGTGTTTGTTTAAATTAGGAGTACTTTAATCCCTCTATATAATTTTAATAACTTACACAAAATTAATTTATTAAGTGGATTTGTAAATGACAATTAATGTTTCCAACATTTATATATTATTTCAAATAGACAATATTTAATTTGATTATACTTTTTTTAAATTAACAGAAATTAATTAATTTAAGAAACAGAAATACATGAGAAAAAATATCGCTACTGATAAAACTAGTTAAAAAAAAAAAAAAAAGGCACAACATAAAGATGTAACCTAATCACAATAAAATTAGTCGCGGTTAAAATGTTTTTTTGTTTGTAGATAAAATTTTTAATGTTGAATTAACTTTTTTTTTCCTCATATCTAGGATTCATCTAGGAAATAATCGGAATCAAATGAGATAGAATATTAATTACATCACCCAAAAAGTAGCTCCCATACAAAATGGAACAATCCATATATGGGTGAAAGAGTAAACCAAGGTGGAAGGAAAACTTATCACTTTTTTCTTTCTGTGGTCGGGTGTCGTACTCGTGACCCTTGCTGGTCACGAGTGGTGTGGCTGCCACACAGCTATACACACTTTGTCAAAGTTGACTTCACATTCCTTTTGACAGAAATACAAAATTTGATTATAATTATGTCGACCAAAATTTTCCTAATCTCTATGTGCACAATTTTCATAGTGAGGCACTTTTTGTCCAAGTAAAAAAATTTAAAAAAATAAATAACTTTATGTATGTTTAGATTTAGAACACTTTTAATTTTTTTCAAAAAAAAAAATTGAACACTTTTAAAATAACTTGCGTATATGTTTTTAATTTTTTTAAATAAGTAATAATTTACTTCAAAATAATTTATTAAGTCGTTTTTTAAAAGAAATCTTATGTTTTCTAATAGTTTTCTAAAATGTTAGGTTCTGTTAACTTAAAATTTTGATTCAAAAATAATTTGAATTTCTATCCATCTATTTTTATCCGATTTAAGGATGAAAAAAATGATTAAATTATATATAAATGACAACTTTGCCAATGATTAAAAATTAATAAATAGATATGGAAGTTACTTTTAATTTTTAAATTTTAATATTTAACCTAATTATAGTTATGTCCCACCAAAATTCCCCTCTAGTAAGTATTTAGGTTTAAAGCTCGTGAAACGTGATCAATACATCAAGTTTTATGTAACTAATTGTGTGTATATAGATTAAAATCATACAAATATACAAAGTATCAGGACTGAAAATATAATGATTATATATCCTACACCTCCAACTATCTTATTTCATTACGCTTTCAAATATATATATATATATATACACATATTATTCCATTACATTACGTTTCACTAAGTAGTCCTACTCGACTGGTTTGCCATATTTGTTGTTTCATGTATGCATGTACAGATATACTGTAGCAGCTGGTTCACAACTTACAAAAAAAGTTTATATATGTAAAGTAGAACAATAAAGCTACCTACCTCAGGCGCCACCAATGGCACTATACACTCAAATGTGTTGAGCTGTGGCCTTAGTGGTGCACGCATGTCAGCTCTCTCTCGAAAACCAACTAACATTACTGACACACCCACCATTGTTTCAACAAATGCCCAACCCATGATTGGAGAGAGTAACAACTCATCACGGCTCCGTCTTAAAAACATAGAATATATATGTATGTATGCATGTCATGTGCGAAGTAACCCTCCCCTACCCTTGAACAGTCCCTTTCACGCACATAAACGGCCATGATTCCTTGATCTGATGGCCTTCTTACAAGAATATTGTACACAGAACCTGCTTCTTTATCTCAGTTCCTGGTACGAACTTTGGAGTATGCATTCATGTGTTACTGTGCTTGAATTTTGTTGTTGTGGTCCTGTTGTAAATTACAAGGTACACTGTGAATTGTGACCAATCATGATATCTAATTTCATAAATGTAGCGTTCATCTGCATAGGTAACCTTTAACTACTAATAATAATTTTTAGTTTACAATATATATATTTTTTGAGTATTTATACCTACTCGCAATTTTATTGTAATCAACTAAGATAAAATTTTAGAGTACACTCTGAAATCAATTTTCAGGAAACGTGAGGAAACAACTCATATAAAGTGAGAGAAAATTGCCCACAATTTGTTACAATTGATAAAAAAAGTATACCAACCTAATGTTGGTGCATGGTAGTCTCCTACTGTACAAGATTGTAACAAAATCTTTCTGTTTATATTTGCATATAAATAATCTGAGAATGCTCTTAATATTTATGTAAATTTTAACAAATTTTAATACTTTCTTTTTTAAATAAAATGTTATATAATTATGTATTTTAAAGTTGAAAATATTAATAATATATATTTGGCTTAACAGAATCCAAAACCTTAACTGTATGTATCTGTATCAAATGTAAGTTGATATCATGCTTTCAACTGAAGCCAGAAGCTGCCAGCGCATGTGTTGAATGGTGCAGTTTAAGTCGTTGTTTTATTTTATATATAGATATAAAAGCAGCTTTTTTTCAGGTGGCCTCCATACAGATAGGCTATGGACCTACCTTTTATTTAATTCTATATATCTACATACAACATAAAATTTGTCGATGTTAATACACTTATTTTACTTTATTTTTACTTTTCAACTTTCATGCTACAGATCAAACACTCACAAATTTGGCGGACCCTTTAAAGGCCAAAAGAAAATAATTTGAAATTAAAGCTTTAAATTCATTCACTTTATCTACCAGTCAAATACTTTCAAATTTTACCACACCCTTTTAAATAAATTTGCATGTACTTTGATCTATGAGTAAGTTCGTTTTCCAAATTGGATTTTAATTTATACTCCGACTTCTGATCATTTATCTAATATATTGATAGAAACACCTTTATTGTAGTAGGACCCTATTTATCACATACAGATGGAATTAAATTAACATGGCGTCACTGTTAAATTTCTAAACTTATTTGTAATTTCATGTTTTGAAAAGTAATTATAAGTAGTTATACACTTCATCAAAAGACTAAATTATTGATTGACATGTCCATTGTTGTATCCCTATTGTCTTTCCTGCATCTTTTTAAGATAAAGAATTTAAAACCAACATTAAACAAGTTAGAAATATGTTAGAACTTATCTAGATTAATATCTTTGATATCTATCTTCATAAAAAAAGGGGATGGAGCCTCTATGTATACATTGATAAGTGCATAGGTAGCCAGGTAGGAGTTTCTAAATTTCGTACTGTGAAAAAAGGGAATGCACACACTATATATTAACCTAAAAACGATTATGTATTTTACTTTTTTTGGTCAAAAAGAAAAGACTACATTTTTAATATGAGATTTATTCCCACTTATTTTAGCTTCACATATAGGCTGTTGAAATTCTAAATTCCGCAGTGCGAAAAAGTAAATGCACTATACTATATTTAAACTAAATGTGACTATATTTTTTTTTGTCAAAAAGAAAAGACTACATGTTTAACATGAGATTTATTCCCTTTTATTTTAGCTTTAATTACACACAGGCGGTTGAAATTACTAACATTACTCTCTATTTATTAAAAATAATAATACCATTTAATTTAAAACACTAAAATAAGAGTAATTTTATCAATCATAAGTTCAAGTTCTCTGTTTACATTTATATGTATTATCCGTATGGAGAAAAGTGATTTGACCCAATGATGTAAGGTCAAGTTCATCAAGTTCATTCATTATAATTCCTTCTACTAACTGGGTTCAATTCATCTAAATCTTATCAATTTATGTATAATTTTCTTATTTTATATAGATAATCTTCTCCTGTTGGGAGTAGATCTCAGAAGATCTTGTTATTTTAAATTCTTATGGCAGAAGATTTCGGTAATTGTAATATTGGAAAGATGCAATATATTAATATTTGAGGTTGTTTTGTGTGCTAAATTTGTCGGTCTTATACTGTGTATGTGGTAAAGTATACAGAGACAAAAAAATATATTTTAAATACCAAAAATACTCGTTCAGAACGCCAGTAACCGAGAAGCATGCGAGCATCAGAAGTACTGGTAGTATATGCTGCAATACTATCATGCTTGCCAGAAGTACAAATGTACAAATTATCCCCACACGAAGAGAAAGAGATATAGAGAGGTCATGTCAATGACAGCTGAGTACTGGGAAGGGCATGGGAAGTCTCTACGAGACAGGATCTAGACAGCTGAATGAGAGAGAATTTGGCTTTGAGTGAGAGAATTTGACAACATTTTTTTGGTAAGAATGAGAGAGAGAGAGACACACACACAGAGAAGAGAGAGAAAGATAGAGGTGGGCATGGTGTAATGATTTCGATGGAAATGGAGAGAGATAATTGATAACCATTCAAATAATGCATGTTACATGTCTTTTTTTTTTCTTTTTCTTTTTCTTTGTTTCATTGGCCAAATCCAAACCATGGAGAGAAAAGCGCCTGATCAGATGGTACCGTCAAGATGCATCCCCACCAAGTCTTTAAAATTATGGGCTTAATCACATAAATTTTCATCATTTGGGGGCAATTTTTTTTATTTGATATGAAAGTGATTTTCAAATCATATTTCAGAATTATATCTTGATCTGAACAACATCATGTGTGGATACCAGAAATAAAACAGAAAGAAAAATCCAACTCATATTCCATATAATATAATTAATTTAATTATTTGCTTAACCATTTTATGTCCCACAGAAAACTCACATTCTTCTTTAATCTCCCAAAGAGGAAACACAACCGCTCTATTAATTATAAGCCCATGTCCTTTCCAGTATGTAAAACAATATAGCCCCACAATAATCAATAGATTTTAATTGCCCTTTTCATGCAATTTCTTTTGGTAATATTGTACTGGAGTATATATTTAACAAATTAATTATCAAAAAAAATTATTAAATTGTTTTATAGACACATGCGGAATAATACCATTTTCAAAACTTATACCACAGAACAAAATTTTTTAAAATTAATATCCAAAAGTATATTTACCAATACACCTAATATCCAAAATTAATTTAATATTGTAATTTTTTAATAGTCATTTTGCATTCGGAGACAAGAATTCACTATAATTTGAATGAAATTAACTACCATATACGGTCAATATCATAAATATATTATGTGTATATATATGTATTATTTTAAGTTCAAAAAATATATATTATTTGGTTTAAATTATTTTTTCCATTGATGACAATGATGAATCTCATATTTATGTAAATAAGAAAAGAGAATTTTTTTTTTCCCTGTAGTCAGAAAATTCTATCTGCTAATACTGTTACTAAAAACAAAACAAAAAAGGGTGTGTAGTAAGTTGCTAAAACATTGGTTACTAGTCAGGCCGGGAAGACAGTAGAATGCCTTAAACGTAATTTAAACAAGGAAAAAAAAAAAAATTTTTAAAACCAAACACAGAAACATGTAAGTGATAAAAAAAGAGAAAAATAATAATTACAAATACAAAGAAATTATATAAATAAAAAAGTAATTAAATCTAAGTGGCATGATGGCCACCTATAAACAGAGACAAAATGAAATGATGGAGCTTGCCACCCCACACTCTCGCGCCAACTTAGGGCCCCATTTTTCATAAACCCAAAAAATAAATAATGATAATTAAATAAAATTTGAGAATTAATTATTTAAATTAAATATTTAAAAAACTGAAAAAGCTCTCTGTAGATGATGCAAGATATTATTCCATAGTACGTACAATCATGACATCATCTCTACGTTATATCCACGCCAGCAACACTCAAAAAAAAAAAAAAATTGTCCATCAAAGAATTTTAATTCCTTGTATAATCACAATATTTTTATTCGAAAACCTTAAACTGTAAGATAATGTTATATATAAATATTTAAGTTTCGCGTCACTCTAGTATTTATATAAGTATTTATGATATTTTAATTTACAAGGCCTTCCCAAAATGAAATAAAACATGTTGAAATTTCAACGTGATAATTCTCAAATCATCAAAGATTTTTTTTTTTTCTGTAACAATGGACAAAAGTACATCTATATCCTTTTCAATTATTGATCATAATCTTAATGTGTCATTGGCATTTATGAAAAAAAAAAAGGTATTGATTAACTTATAATTTTAAGGAAAATAATCCGAAGATCTATTTATAAAATATTAATTCTAATAATTATAACAATTAACATTATGTTTTTAGTATGATGGCCATAAATAATATTGGCCTTATTGTTAATTAGTAAACAAAAAAGCATAAGTGGTTGTTAATGTTCAAACAAATTGACATTTTTTTTAAACTGTTTACGAGAGAAATCTAGTAATTGTTTTACATGACTAAATCCATTTCACCTACTAAAGGGGTATGCTTAGAAGAGACAATCCTATCATTACATCTTTGATTTATATATTCTTGCTTCTTTTTTCTTTTATTTATTTATTTTTTTTTAATTATCATTATAGAACTTATCGAATTTTACCCTAAAATTCCGTAAATATATTACATAAATTGTGTATATTCTCTCTCTCTCTCTCTCTTTCTCTCTTTATTTTTTTTTATTTTTTTTTTACATTCACAAATTTTTGTATCTAATCAAGATTTTGCAAGCAAGAATGTATATGTAAAGTATATGTAAGTTCATACACTTATAAAACATATAATTAATTATGAAAATATACATGAAATTAGCCTTTTTAAGTATGATTTTAAATTTTATTTCCTGAATATTAGTATTTTGTCATATGCAAAAAGAAAGGTAATGTTATGAAAAAAATAACTTGACCGATGGAGCATTAACTTATAGTGCGTTTACTTGCACGTAATTGAAATAACTTGAAATCAGAATAATGTACCGGATTTAGAAAATTTATTTACCTCAATTGTAGAAATGAAATCAGTAGTATTTCAATTGAGATATTTATTTTACTTTTGAATTAAAATAGATTAATTACAAGTTCAAAAATATCATTGATTAAAATTATACACCTCGTAAGCATTTTTTATAATAAGGGGTGTACAAGACTTTTCAACATATAAAAGAAATGAGAATGAGATTCCCAAATGGGATGGAGGGAATGAGATTCTCATTCTACAACCTCAAATTCATATGAAATCCACTATTTTATTCTTATTACAGATAGATTTTAGAGTAAGTAAATGTCAACCATCATTCCTATTTCTCAATCTATCTTGTAAACACACTATTATCGTTACTTTACACTAATCAAATCATTATTCTCATATGGCTATATACATCCATTTGGAACAATAATTGAAATCTTCTAATAGGCTAGTAGAAATTTAAAAATTTTTAAGTCAGTTTAAAAAAAAAAAAAAAAAAAGTTAGCTTCGATTATTTATAATTACTGATCTAAAATCATTTTCATCTTTTTATAGAAGTCTAAGGACAATAATTTTACCAAATTTGCTTAAATTCTTCTTTAAAAGTATAGATTGATCACTCACTAATTAAAACTTATTTATACCTTTACTATTATTAAGCTGAAGAAAAATGGTTAGCATATTAGTTATTGAATAATAAAACAACAATGACATGCATACGAGAAGGTATAGATTCAATATAATAATTGCTTACAAAAATGCTCACAAGATTAATGAAGAAAGGAAATAATCATAAGCAAGCTCCAAAATAATTTTAGATAAAAGAATCCTAATTATTGTATTCTTTTGTATGCTAAATAACTACATCATGATAAGTTCATATAAGTACTAATTTAGAACCCTAATCTATCTTTAACCTACAAAAACTTATGTATGTTTTTTAACCATCATATGGTACCTAGATTTCCCTCACATTATTTTCTACTAAATGAAGTCAATCATTTTACCCATGTTTACCATTTCACAAAGTACAACATTAAAATAATTATTAAAATATAAGATTAGCTTATCTTAAGGCTAGAATCATGTAATCAAATATGATAATTAAAATAAGTATATGGTCCACATAGAATATCATTATTATGATTTTTTTTTAATAAAAAGAGAGGACTTTTTTTTTTTACATTTAAAAAAAAAAAAAAAGGAGGAGGTTACAAGAGATTATTATGTGTAATTGAAGAGATGATAACAATATTATTATGGGTTGGTTTGGAATTTGAGAAATGGTGGGTAGATGTGGGGTTGAATAAAGGATGTATAAATATGAAGTGAATTAGCAAAAGGAGATTAGAAAGGTGAGAAGCTTTTTTTCCTGCAAAAAGTCAAATAGGGCCTCTATAAATCAATCATGATGATATCTTCACCGCCGATGCAGAGTAGAGATTTGCACCCAAGATTCATCATCATTGCCCTTGATAATTCTTTGTTTTAGGTGTCCAAAAGAAACCCTAGGGAAAAATTAAAAAGAAAATCACAAAACAAAAGGAAAAGGAAAAAGAAACCCTAGAAAGTGATACAGATAAATTTATCATCGTCCTCTTTTGAGTTTTGCTCTTTTTTGAGACATATACGTGGTGAAATTGAAATGATAATTTTTCACTTAACATTACATGAGATATTCTGTTCTATAATTGTGTACTCATCGAGGGTGCTCCCTTTTATCCCTCGGAGCCATTTTTTTGTGTGACGGTAGAGTGGACAAAATTTCCCTGCAACCTGGCAAACAAAACAGCCAGTACTGCTCGACCAATTGTCGTGTAATGTTGACCTTGATAGCACAGGAAAATTCCACTAGCCCACGATACAAGAAAAATTTCCGTGCTTTTTGAGGTAAAATAGTAACATTTCTTGTACTACATGTCTCTCCAAACCACCTATTTCAGTTGAATGTTAAATTCTTTTGCAGTTATATTCCGTCTTCCTTATATAATTCTTTTGACTTTTTTTATTTTTCCCTGATCCTTTTTGTTGTTTATGCGTATACCCTTTCTGGCTTTCTATAGTTCAAAAAAGAGCTGCCATATAAAATTCTTCGAAGGCTCTCTCATAGATATAATAGGGTGGGGGAAATAAAAAGAAAGGAAGCCAAAAGGGAAAGTGGTTGGCCATATAATTTATAGGTATTTTGTTATTTTCATTTCTTGTAATCCTAGAAGTTTGAGAGAGACCCTCTTTGTAGATTCTTTTAATCTAGACTACTCTTAAGACTTTATGGTCATCTTGAGGTCACTCGTAACATAGTTTTCTCCTATTTAATCTTGAGAGACAAGTTTTCTCCTATTTATTTTATGTTTTTGATCTTCTACACCCTTTCACGAGGGAGAAAGAGAGAAAGAGAGAGAGAGAACTAGATGTCATCCACCCCCCAGTTAGCCATGCTAAACCAGGGCATGTTTGAGGACCAAGATATGCCTTCTCAAATGGGCTTTCTTCCTTTCTCTCAAAACTTGCCCTTTCCTCCATTAGCTTGCCACCAATCTCTCAAAGCTTTCAACATACCTCCTTCCCTTGTAGCTGATCACCATGTGCCTTCTACAACTAACCTCACTGAAACCCTACTTTCATCTGGCGCCTTCAAGCATCGAGAAGATCACATCGTTTCTGATTTGGGAGGAGCCCAACTCCTTTCCTTGCAAAGATCGAGTTCAAATCTCTGGTAAAAAGATTACACTTTAGAAAAGAGTAATCATGCAAAGATCTTTATTTATTTATTTATATTTTTTTTTGTTTTTGATTTTCTTTCTTCTTCTTTTCCTGTTCCTTTTATTTCTTCATTAAAAAAGGTTCTATTTATTAAATAATTATTATTCTCACCAAAACCAGATAAACAAAAGTTGAGAGTTGTGCATAGACAATTATTCATAATCCTTTGACGAAATCTTGTTTCGAGTACCAAGATGAAAAGTTTTCATGCAGAATATTATATGCTTTGTCACCCTCCCTCTTATTGTGTTTCTTGATATAAGTAAGTTTTGGTTAATTTTGATATGATTTTAGGGCATGGGGAGAGATGAATGAGTGCTTGAGCAGCAAGAGAATAATAAATGATCATCTGGGGGTTGCTACAATGAAGATGAAGAAGATAAAAGCAAGAAGAAAGGTTAGAGAACCTAGGTTTTGTTTCAAAACCATGAGCGACGTGGATGTGTTAGATGATGGTTATAAGTGGAGAAAGTACGGCCAGAAAGTAGTCAAGAACACCCAGCATCCCAGGTAATTATTAATTATTCAAATTAAAAATTTTAACTCCTTTTGTGTTGCTTTTATGAGTTAAAATCTTATGAAAAAGTTCATATCATATTGAATTTTACCCTTAGTTGTACCCCATATAAATGCTCTGTAAGTTCTCTATCTCTTTCATTATTATTGTTGTTATCATTGCAATTTAGTCTTTACAGTCTAGGGGATGGAGATTTTAATGGGTAAATATACATTTGTGAACATTAATCATTATCTACACTAAATATAATCCAAGGCAAAAGCCAAAAAGAACTAATTATTAGCTTTGAAAAAGATGAAATCAGAACATAATTTTATAAATTTTGCAACGATTGATCAGTTATAATGTAATGTGACAAAGAAATTCTAGAAGATGTCTAACCAAGGAAAAAGAAGTTAAAAACCACACCCTCATTGGAAAACATAGACTTTGGACTAATAATAAGTTCATGTGGAATTAGTCCATGAAAGCTGAAAAAAATAATTATAACTACAATTTGAGATCTTATGGGAGAAATTATAAGATGTTCTCATAAGAAGCTTCAACGGTCAGAAGATCATAATGCTAATTATCTAATCACAAGTGTAGACTGTAGATCACATATGTATGTATATGTGCCCACGCATGTGTACATGTATGTGCGTGTATGCATGTGTTGGTGAAAGGGTATTTTATATATATATATCTCACGCTAGAATAGTAGAATATTAGGTGAGACATTTTGCATTTGCATCTGTAGTGCAACGACTTAAATTTAGAATACTATTAAACTGAATAAGCGCATTCCATCATCAAACCACATCGGCAGTTAGTGAGACAATTGACTCAAAGATAATAAAGCAGTAATCATTTTTTTTATGAAATGATGAAAGATCATCAATTCAATGCATAAAACAATAGCCAGTTATATATCCTGTGGTGAAATTAATTAAGATCTTAAGGATTTATTCTTCTTATATTTGGAAAGAGATTAATTTTAGTTGTGTTTGTGCACAGGTAAAGATGGGTAGGATTTGTGGTAAGAAAACAAAATAAAATAAATCATGATTTTGAACGTGCATGCTTCTTTGTTAGTTCTTGTTTAGATGATACCCGGCTTTTTTTAATGCATTATTCACTGTTTCAAGGCAGTGATAGTCTTAAGTCTTGTACATTTTGACCAACTTTTTCAATTTGTCACGAGATATAGGCAGGAGATAATTTCACTTTTGATCACAAAGTCAAGGAAAAAAATTCCACAACTATAATTTCAGCTTTGGACGATTATACATCCTTCATAATACCATATGCATCATTTTTCTTTTCGAGTGAACAAAAGGACCCATCAATGAAGGTCCTAGGGTGTTAATTTCATCAACACATCATTCATTTTTTAATCATTATTGTTTTCTTGACATTATTGGTTTTTCATAGACATGTATGGAAAGCCAATGCAAAGTGGGTGGTTTCTCATTTTACAGATGAAATTAAATTCCTCTCTGTATCAGTACACAGAATTTTGTCTGTATCACCAATTAACAATAGTTTTCTCTGTTGTTGTGGCTACCTTTTGACTTTTATGATTATATGTTGGGGATAGCAAATTTATAAAAAAAAAAAATATGTTTAATTGTAGAAAAAATTGCTCAGTGGCCTGCATGCATTTTTAACTAATAATAGCTCCAAAAAACCCCAAAAAAAAAAAAAATAATAAAAAAGGCTCTGATAGATTGACGGTTTTATATACAAATTACAAGCACTTTTTGTTGTTTTGATCATACTTTGGCACTCATGAGTCATGACATTGTTCCTGAATCCAACAGTTGAATGTAGATAGACTTCATAAGTAGTTAGTTATCTGATGGTGCAACGGTTCGTATGCTGTTTGTACAGGTGTAACATACATGCATGAATTGACATAGCTTTAGATAATCGTTTCAGTTCTCATGGACGTCTTTTACACATGAATGGTTAATTACTTAATGTGATGGAATAACAAATGCGTGCATGCAGGAGCTATTATCGATGTACACAGGATAACTGTAGAGTAAAGAAGCGAGTGGAGAGATTAGCTGAGGATCCAAGAATGGTGATAACAACCTACGAAGGAAGACACGTACACTCGCCGTCCCACGATGATCAGGAAGATTCACAAGCCCAGTCGCAGCTTAATAATTTCTTTTGGTAGTTAGTACTAGTCTGTTTTATAATATATATACACTACTCTCTACTACGGTTGTGAACCATCTGATCTGATGTGGATCTTCTATAACTAAGATGATAGAGTAATTCTGGACTAGAAATAACAGAGAGTTGTGTGTAGAAATGGCCGTGTTTCTTAGGCCCCTGCAAGCTCCTATGGACAGTCCATATATCATCCAGTACCGATGCATTTTGTAAAATGCGGCCCTTCAATTCTCAATTGACAAATGTATCTAACAGTTGAGAGCCTTTTGATTTTTTCTGTGTTATTATGCACGAAAAATGTTTCGTCCACATTTTGTAAAATGCAGACGGTACTGACTTGATAACTACCACTTGTATGCACGACTTATGTAGTACTAATTAATTAATGAATAAAATCTAGCAGTTTTGTTTTATGTCTGTAGGGTTTATAGAGTTATTACATTCTTGGCTTTGTTTTCTTGCAATTGGTTTTAATTGATGGGTTATATATTTTATTAAATGTTGTTCTTTTTTGACCAATTACTCAACTTCTTAACAAGTTAGCGTTTCTATAGTTGTCTTTATTAAGTACTCTTAAAGGTGATAAGAGGAGGTTAGTTCACTGGTAAACTGGTAAACCTTCATCCTTACCTATGGAAGGTTAAGAGTTAGAGTTATGTGTCCATTCTTCAAATCCCGATTTAGTTGCAATTATTAAATATATATATAAAAAAAAGGTACTCCTAAAGTTGTCCATATTTGAACAATAAATTATTGTTCAATATTTTTTCAGTGACCCAATTGGCAAGCAAGCATATTAACAAATATGTTTCATGTGACTCTGTATATAACGTCGAAAATTGTGAAGTCACAGATTGTATTTTATTATTTAATTAACATTACAAATCAACATACAAAATAATTTAGAATGAAAATTTTTTGAATTAATATTTCAAAACCACTGCAGATATATGTCACCCTATGCTATGCCTACTATCATTGTGACGTTTGAAAATGGAGACACAATCGTCGACTTTCTATCCAAGTGTGTGGTGGGTTCAAATATGTCCTCATAAACTGCTAAACAAAACATTTCTTACATTGGAAGGAAGAGAGTAGTTAGAAATCGATTTTTCTAAATCAACATTTAAAAGAGATTAGTTTTATTTACTTTCGAACATAAAACTCTTTTTTAAAATATAGTAATGTACCGAATTAGTAATATTTAAAAAGTGACCCTTTACCCCCCATGCTGCATGCATTTTACATAATGAATTCACATGCATGCCAATTGCCAAGGTATGCTATTACAAGAGAGATCACGTGTTAGCGTTTTAGGTGTAGGGCATGTGGTGTCATGTCCCTTTGTAAACTTAAGGTCCGATCCATATCTATAAAATGTGAGATTTTGCCACTTTTTTTTTTTTTTGAAATACTGAAATTTCATTGAACTTTCTCAAATTTGGGAACAAGAGTGCAATCACTAAACACCTAGTCAAATTTGGGACAACATAAGCTAAGCTCACATACAACTAGATCAATCCTCAAAGAGGATGAAGCACGAAAGGCCTAATGGAATGTCAGACAATTCTCAAAACATAAAAAATGACATAACACCTCTAAATCCAACCCATCCACATAAAAGCTAAGATACAATTTACAACACAAAGCACTAAAACAAAGAGAAAATTAGTATCAATATAAAAGGAGACTTATACAAACAACCACCTTACACTAGAATCAACATCTTCTTAAGATCTACAACTTGTAAACCTTCATAGGATTGGATAAAGCTACCATAATAATATTGATGAAAAACCTTAGTATCACTACAAGAAAACGGGTCAATCATACCGGGAATGTCATGTATGGATATTACTTTTTTATTTCCAAAAAAGACAAATTTTAGTATACATACCAAGCCTAAAACAAGCCCAATATGGATATGTTTTCTATACTAGGCACATAATAGCCCGGTATAGAAAATGGTTTCAAATATGGGTGAAATCGGGCCACCCATCATTTTTCTCATTTCCTTTTTCTTCCAAATCCTAGCAACCACCCGTTCGTCACGCCGTTTGCCTCACTACTACCAGTGAGTACTTTTTCTCCCCTTCTTCTTTTCCATTCTTTTTCTTCTTCTTCCCTTCGCACCAGCGGTCTCTCTCTTCTTCTTCTTCTTCTTCTTCTTCTTCTTCTTTTCTTTTTTTGTTTCTTCTCATTTTTTCTTTTCTTTTCTTTAGGCCATCGTGTTGTGTTCTTTCGTCGTCTAGTGCCATCCTCTTCGTTGATGTACTCCTCTTCTGTTATTTTCTTTGTCAAGAAGGTATGGTTTGATTGTTTTATTTTTGTTTGAATTTTTTTGTGTTTTATTATTTATTTGGTTGTATTATTAATTTGTCATTTTTATCTTTTTTGAATCTATAGCTTTAGGTTTTACTTGTAGTATTTATATCTTGAATGTGTAGTAGTATTTATATCTTGAATTTGTAATTTCTATCTTTTTTAATCCATACCTTTAGGTTTTCGTTATATTATTTGCATATATATATTTTTGAAATTTTTAAGCTCTTAAAAATGATTTGTTTGAAATTTATTGTGTATTTTTTATTTTGTGTTTTATGGATTTTATTAAATATCATATATGTATTATTGTTATTATGATTTTGAATTCTTTTGACATAAACATACTATTGTTGTTAGGTAATTTCGTTTTGTTGGTTTTGTGATGTTATTAGCACCATTTGTTTGTTCTTTGACATGTGGAATATATATATATTTTTTTGTAATTTGGTAATTTGAGAAGATGGCTTTGCTTGTTGTTTACTAGATATGGTGAATGTGTATGTAAATGTGATGGTTCTTTTGTTTGTTGTTTACTAGATGTGGTGAATGTGTATGTGAATGTGATTATTCTTTTTGTGTATTATTGATATCAAATGGATGGAAAAAAGTTTTATGAAGATTCAAGTTGTGACATTTTTTTATGTTTTATGTGTAAAAGATAAGTGAATATGCTAGTTTGTATGGTTAAGAATGATAAGTAATATGTAAGATAATTATAACATATATAGATATGATGAATGTGTATGAAAAGTGAAAAAAGAGGTTTGCATAATTTAATTTTTAGGGTACTGTTTGCTTTTTTTATTTAGGTATTCAAAGTTTAATAATTTTAATGTAGTTTAACACTATATCATGTTTTGTTTTTTAGTGTTATATGTATTCAAATAGATAAGGAGTGGTTAAGATTTTCAAGATTAATATCATAAACTCAATCTATAAGAACAAAAGATTTAAACTTAGAATTGGTATTATATATATATATATAATTATTTCGCTACTAAGAAGGTACCAATTTAATATAAGATTAGTAACATATTTGTATATTGAGATATAGACATTTCAAAGGAATAATTCATATTTTCATATTTTTTGCTATGTGTATGTGTGTGTATAGATATTGTTTGTAACTCTTTCAATATATATATTGTTTGCGGAGAGACAGAGCCTTTGTTTTTGTTGGATTTATAGTGAAATTATTTTAGTTTGTTGGTGAATTAAATTTTTGGGAAGTCCGAAAAATAGAAAAAATTTTGTCAAAATTTTCATAAAATTGAATGAATTTATATGTGTTGTTTCATATATTGAGTTTGTTACCTATGTGTTTGTTACTAATATATGTTATTTCCTTAATATTTTCAGATGTCGGTCGAAGATACATCTGATGGTCTGTCTTTAAGTGAATTAAATGATGAGAAGAAAAGAAAGAGAAGGGGTCCCAAGTGATTATATTTATGTTGTTAATAACATTTTAAAGTGATTATATACAAATTAATTTTTTTTTTTTAAATGTATGTTGTACTATTATTTTTATTTTAATATAAAATTATATTTTTTTTTCTAAAAATATATGTATATATATTTTTTAATATGAAAATAGGTATGAATATGTTTATCCATACTAGACGGCCCGTCATGGATAAGCATATCCACGAGTTAACCCATAGGTTGACCCATTTCTGATACGTGTATCCATAACGGGTATATCTCGGTATGGTTACCCATATCCATATCAAACAGATGTTCAGTATGGTTATTACTAGCAATTATATCGGCTTTATCCACATTAGACCATCCGCTTGGTATAGATAGTCAACTATACCGAACATGGCTTAGTATAGTTGACCTATTTTGTTGTAGTACTTATTAGCTCCGCCATATTCGAAAGAAGAGTCTAGAAATCATCAAAATCTATGGTAATCAAGAAGGCTTGAGATGACTGCTAATCTTCTCCTACAACTCAACTTGCCAACTTTCAAACTTGCAAAACGAAACAAGTTTTAAAGGTTGGATCTAGATGATATTTATATCCAACCCTTAAAAATCTCAGACTTCCTCAAGAACCAAATAAGAGAAAGTTAAAAAAAAAAAAAAAAAGAATTGATTGACACTCTGAGAAAGACCCAAACGGTAAATCATTTCGGGTTTTAAGGAATGGATCTAGAAAACCTTTGGATCCAATCCTTAAAAACTTAGATCTAGAGATAACACTGAGAGGAGGAAGGAAACAAGAGAGATTGGCGAAGAAATCGGTTCAAAGGTCAGGTCTTACTAGAGACACAGACTTTTAAGGGTTTTCTCTCTTTGAAGTGTTCTAGAGAGAGAAGATTTTAAAAGACAATTTGTTTTTAGATTTTGGTTAAAAGTAGATTTTGCCACTTTTTGTTCCTAATAAGACTTTCCAATTCTTATCTTGAGTTCAAGAAAATCTTGTGAAAATTTAATTTGACTAAAATTTGAAATTTCAATAATATCTTAGAAAAATTATGCAAATCTCAAGGTGGCCTTCATACATTTTCAACCAAATCCATTATTGTTAATTGAATTTTTGTTCTTTTTTTTTAATTTTATAAATTTATATCAAATGGATCAAATGTCTATTAAAAATTGTTGAAATTAATCATTACTTGTATGGCCTATGAATCTAGTCCCATAATCACAAGTCAAAATTACTAATCTTCTACAATAAATCGAGTAACTTATCAGCATAAAACTTGTAAAATATTTTTGTTAGCATTTGAATCCTTACCACTAAATTGGATAGAACCATTAATATTAGGAGATGATGTGATATTAACTAAACCATACTGCTAATTCAATATATAAAAACATAAAAAAATGAAACTATACAGGCCAATTTAATACACATAATTGGATTGAATTATTTTATTAGAATTAAATTGAATATAATTACTAGACTAAATTTGTACGTTTTGGTGCAACTGAACAAGGGATCAAGACTGGGTGTCTAATTCCAGTCCCTTGTTTGGGCATTGTCAAGATTGAATTTCTCAAATCCTATCAATACCATATTATCCTACTAATAGTCCTGCTTGTGGCGACTATTAAAACTAAGCATAGCAAAAATTATCAATATGATCCAAACTGGTGGGGCCTTGATCCATTTGAGGTGGGTTTCGAATATTAAAATTAGGTTTTGGGTTGGATTTGAGTTTTTGATTCAATTTTATAATTAGGGTTTGATTTGGGACAAACACTTTTGATGCGTTCCAACTCGGTTACTGATTTTATTATTATTATTATTATTTATGCATTAGCATTAATTATATTGTCATTATTATCATGACAATTGACTTTTAGTATTGTACATTATTAATTTATTAGTTTAATTTTATTATTATAAGTTTTTGTTGGAAACAAACTACTTCATTAAAGGGAAAAATCTAAAAAACCCTTGAAATGAAGAATAATATCACTAAGTCTTGACTTTTGAAAATATTAGCCAAGAACCCCAACCGTCATTCCAAAAGCGATTTTCATCCAAAAGGTTAGTGGTTTTTGTGACAAAAATATGAAAAGACAAAAATGCCTTTACCATATTGATAAATTAATAAACTAAAAAACTAAAAAATTAATCAATTACCAAACTACCATTTCATCACCAAAATAAAAGATTGAAAAAATAAAATTAAAATTAAAGGAAAAAATTAAAAAAAAAATAGAAATGTCTACCATCCATCATAAGATAGATAGTGGGGATTAATTTTAAAATAAAAATAATAAAAAATTTAAAAAATTATTTTTCATACTTTTTAAAAAATATTAAATTTTTAAAAAATAAAAATGGATGGATCTTCATCGTCCATCTCAAAATGGACAGTGGACATCAAAAGAATTAAAAAACAAAATTGAAATAAAAATAAAACAATAAATTGATACCTAACCTCTAATCACGACAAACTTCTTGAAATCCAACTCTTAGATTCTCATTAAAACAGATAAAATGGGTTCGACGATCTTACCAAACCATTAACACAACCAAGATCAAAACCAAAACTAAAACCAAAACCATCTACATTGCTGACAATCAAAACCAAAATCATCAACCAAAATCAAGATTGTCTGCGACTAAAACAATATATATATATATATATATATGTGTGTGTGTGTGTGTGTGTAACACCCTCCCCTCCATCCCCAACGGCACGAGAACCAAAGCGAAGGATGTTACCTTTTTTCTTTCGAAAATGTGTTTATTCATTTATTTTGATTTATAAAAAATCTGGTAGAACTTCCCCTGTTTTACTGAAAATCCCAAAATTTTAAAACCTGTAACATTAAAAGGAAATACTTTTAAAATATTTTCGCTTTCTCAACTTTTAGGTTCGGACCCACCGTTCAACTCAATCCACTTCACCACATAGTTTCTAATAGAATTCATACGTTTTCAAATAAAGTTCCATCGAATGAATGTAAACGCAAGGTCTTAAAAGTACCACCATATTTAACTTTTCCAAACCATTTGGTTATGTTAAAAAATTTTTCCACAAGACTATATACATTAAAATTTACAAAACTTTATATATATATATATATATATATTTGAAGGTACATGCGAAATGTTCAGATAATTATAGTTTTAACAAAAATATGTACATACCCAAAAAGATATCTACCAAAAATGGAGATCGTTGTGACTCGCTAAACGTGCAGGGAATATCTCCTTGTCTGACTCTCTATCTACTATGCTTATCTCAACTACCTGCATGTGGAAAAATCAAAATCCGACGCGTTAAGTATTTTTTTACTTTGCTGGTGTACACATATAATATTGAAAATCATACTAGTTTCAAAAACACAACATTCAAAAGATATCAATTTACTCAATTGTCACATTATAAGCCAAAATATATCAAACAAAATTCAAAATTTATATATGAAATCTTTAAACACCATATATCACTTTAACATTTGTTATTGTTTCTAATGACAAGTCAGAGCCTTTGTAAAGTCTGACATAATATCATGGATTGGCACTGGATTTCCTCCGGCATCAGACACTTGATGCCTGCTCGCCGGATCTCAATTTCACAAACTTTTTAATTTCTGGACCGGACACTCGTTGTCTCTTAATGTCTGTGAATCAACATCGGTATACAATCATAACGGTGCAGTATTGCTAGTAATTACCCTATTGGCATGACAACTACCAATCTCCACCTACTAATGTTCAGGTTTACTCAGGCTCTTAATATTTTTCAATAATTATGAATTTTTCAATTCAAATAAACTTTTAATCGCGTAAATATCAAATCTCATCGTTTGTATCCGTTTTTCGAAATCTTTCAAAGCTTCCCTCTTGGCCACTTCCTAAGGACCATTTTACCCCTAGTTTTAGTGCCAAAGCTCCACAACACAACACTTATTCTTATCTAATTCTCACTCGGCTCAAGAGGAAATTTTCAAAGTTCTTCTTTTCCAACCCTTAATTCATCATATGTATGATCAAAACATCATGTAAATAACACATAAATGGTTGTGAAATGACAAAAATAACCTTTGGTTCTTCTACACATAGCATTTGGCCAAGGGGGAGAGGGGGTAAATTTTTAAATTTTGTTTTCATCTTTATAAATCATCACACACATCATTCGAATACCATTCGTTTAACATATAAATAAACTTGAAATGACAAAATTACCCCTACGTACCTCTCTAGCATGCATTCAGCTTAGGGTAGGGATTTTTGTAAATTTTTGTTCCACTTGATTTTTCATCATAAAATCCATTTCATCAACCTCTAAATAACACATAAAGGTCATTTATATCCAATCACCACATCAAGATAACCAAATCAACAAGTTTTCACACAAAATTTTCATTGTTATGCTATTAATAAAATCAAATGTTGAAAATATGTGTACAATAACTTTTTTGAGTTTGCTTCTAGCTTCCTAGCACTCTCAAAAGAAGCTCAAAGCTTCTCTTTACTCTTGATTGGCTCATCTCTTTCTACTTGGTTACCTAGGATTTTTCAAGAGAGCAATTTTCATCATAAAAATCAAATCAACACACTTAAATGCATAAACAACTACACATCCATGCTCTTGCATGCTTCTATATCATTTCTAACTAAAACCCATCACAAAAATTGAAACTCACACCAACTTACCTTATTGGAGCTGTTTCTAACGAAAATTCAATTGAAGATACCAAGGGGTTTGGATGAAATTGAAGCTTAGGAGAGGTAGATAAGGTGTAGAATAGATTTTAGGAGTGATTTGTAGGCTTAAAATTAAAGAAAAAGTGAGAGACAATAAAGAAGAAAGTGACGGCAAGAATAGGAGAAAGAAGAAGAAAATGAAATCTCTCTTACCACCCTCTCCCTTTTATACCCACTCTCTCTTTCAATTAATTTTTAACCCCCAACTATTTCTATAATTACAACTTTGACATTAGTTAGAAAAGCTTGCATTTGATTGGTTAATTCTCTACCTTTTCATCCCACTAACTAACTAGTCATCATTCTAGTCTAAATTCAATTAATTAGCATTAATTTCATTTCACTTTTTGACTTTATGGTTGGCAACCTTTGATTGGTCAAGGATTTAATCACATGCAATGCTTACTAATTTCATTCCCTTTCTTGACCAATCATATTTTTCTAATATCCAATTGTCTCCATTCAATTCCTAAAATAAATCTTTAATTATAACTTATTTCCCCAAAATAAATATATAATAAGATATATATATCTCTTCTTAAATAAAAATTCTAAATTTAATCCACCTATCGCTTACTAACTTTAAATTCCAGAGCACTAATCCAATCGGAATGAGAACTCGAGGTGTTACAATGCGCGTAAAATTAAAAAATTAAACCAAAACCATCAACAATGCTAACATCTAATCCACCAAAACCTAATGCCTTACCACTTAACACACCACCGGTCACCCACTGCCACTATCACCCAATGCCATTGTCACCGATTGCCACTGGTACAAACCGTTCGTCTTTGATCTCAAAAGCATACCTTAATGGTTGATCAAAAACCCTAGAGTCATAAATTTGGTCATTGAGTTGGACCGACCAAGATGAGAAGGCAAACATGTGCAAATTTGTGGTTTTCGAGTTTAAAACAAAGATGTGATTGTCTACAATGGCATCCACGATAGAGCTGCAATCAACGAGGTAGTTGTTAATTGGAGAGAATGGGTGAAAGAAGAGATAGAGGGACAGACAAAAGAGTGACAAGAAGACAAAGAAAGTTGAGTTTGAGCATTGGGATGATTATGATGGAGATGGTTATAAATGGGTGATGATTGGTGTTAGGGGAAGATAAGGGCATGTGGTGATAGAGGTGTTGGGGGCGTTTAGGCATGTGCTGATAAAGAGAATTGAGAGGTTTTTCAGATAGAGAGAGAAATAGTGAGCTAAACAGTCGTAACCTTCTTTCCAATTGATGTGCAATTACCTATTTGCCTTTTTATCTAATGATTTTGTTAATTTTTGGATGAAAATTACTCTGACAGTAGACTCTAACGATCGAGGTTCTTTAGTTAATAAATTCAAAACCAAGTGTTGCTTGATACTATCTTTCATTTTAGGGGGTAAACTAATAATATCCCTTTATTAAATGTTTGAAATGCTTAAATGGAATTTAAATGATTGTTTTAAAATATTTACATTATTGTATTAAATTTAATGACTTTTATGTTCTTTAAGTTGTTCAATGTCTGTCCCATATGTTTAAGTTTAATATTGAATAGTTTTAAATAATGTTTAATTAAATTCAAGTTAATGTATGAATCTTATATATTAAACTTTAAGTGTATGTTTGAGCTTAAGCATGTGCTCAATTTAAGAATATTTTTAAATTTATATGTATATTTATATTTAATTAAAATTTAAAATTCATACTTACATGTATATTAAAATATATTAGGGGTGACAATTTAGGTTGGCGGGTTGAGTTGGATATGCCATAAATACAACACGATTAATAAATGGGTTGGACCTTTTCCATATGAATACAACACAATTACATACAAGTTAACACGGATATGACACGGTTAGCTCATTTATTTGTAAGTTGTTTACTAACTCGTTTAAACATTAAGTTGTTTATGATTTATTTAACTATAATTTAATACATTCATTTTATTTTTTTTTTTAACTTTATTGGCTTTCATTCACAAGCACCCAACCAAAGTTGGGACATAAATTACATCCACAAAGATACATACTTACGAACCCACAAAGATTCTCAATAGAGGAGAGATTTGAGTTGGTTAGAAGGTATGTCAAACGATTTCTATATCTAAAGATGGCTTAACAACTTGGAATCCAACCAACCTTACAGAGAACTTAGAACACCAACAAACGAAATAAAAACATAACAACAAGAACTAGAAATCTACAAGGATCCAGAAGCAACAAGCAAGAATAGGGTCTTCCCAAAATAAAATAGCCAAAACCAGCATGATTTGTTACAGGTTGCATCGCTACATCTGGATGGATCTTCGAAGAACCTGGAATTGGATGATGCCAAAAGCCTAAAATTTGTTGAGATTAAGCTAGAAGATCCATAATCCCCTCTAAGCCCTCATCCAGATTTATTATTTTATGGTATTAGAAATCTTTAAATCGTGTTACAGTCGAATCGTATAACTCCAGTAGTGTTATCTGAAGTTTATTATATTTTCGTATCACAAGTTGGATGTCATTTGGTTGATCTCGGTACGATTACAAAGTGATTATGAAATGAATTATATATTTTTGGGCATTAATAAGATTATTGAAAGTTTGAGGTAATTAAATGAAATTTTTTTGAGGGACTAATTTGTAATTGAGCATTTATATATATATAAATTGATTTTGTCTCATTTGGAGACTTTTTGAGCTGTGAAAAACGAAAGAAAAGAGAACCAGAGAAGGAAGAAAGAAAAGAGAAAGAAAAAAAGAAAGAGAGAGAGAGGGAGAGAGAGGAAGATCCAATTCAATTTTCACCGAGGTTTCTTCATGAAAGTTGTTCCTCGTTATCTTTTTTAGCTAACCCAAAAATTTGAAGCGAAAAGATTGTCTAATTGATGAGTTATTTCAGTTTAAAGTTTGATATTTTATGTTAAAACTCATTCTCTCTCTTGTTTCTTTTTCAAATTTTAGTTTAAGGATGATAAGAGAGACTTGTGATAATGATTTTGGTGTGATTTGTGAGTGATTTGGTGGAAGAAAAATAGATGAAAAAGAGAGAGAAAGTAATGGGGAAAATGGGTTTTTGGGAGATTTGATTTCGTTTTCGATTCTAAGACATTAAATAGGTGTTTTAGAGGTTAGGAAATGATCTTATGAAGTTAGATTTCGAAAACGAAAAGTTTAGGATCGATTTCGAAGCTAAATGGACGAGTTGAAGGGTGTTTTCCGAAATCCTTCCAAATGCGTTCATTTAACGTTCGAAACCGTTTATTTAATCATAGTTGGGTGTTAGAACACTAGAGAATTGATTTTTGAAGTTGTCGGACGTTCGAAACGAAAAGTGATTTTTATTAGTAAGCGCAATAGAGCGAATTTCGTTCTAAGCATCCGACGATGAAATTGAATATACTGAGGTATTCCTAGGAAAGAATAAGTAGGATCTATGTAAAGAAAACGGATTTCGAAAACCCCGACTGAATAGAAATTGAAATCCGAAAGTTTAGGCATTAAAGGATATTAATAGAGATAAATAGGATTTTTATTGATTTTGAATGTTATTTGAATGAGTTAAGTGACCCTAAATGGATATTTGATGTTTTAGGGTAAACGCGGAGAGCTCCAGAGGTATACGGAGAAAAATCGGATTATATCCAAGGACGTGTTGTGAGTGGAAATACAAGTTTTTAAAGTTTATAGTTCCTTAAAGTTTATTTAAAGTTAAAAGAATTTATTATAAATAGTTATTCGTTTATTAATTGAATTTATATTATAATTCTAGCATAAAGATTTTAGTTTATTATTTATGTATATGAGAATGTGCCAGAATTAAAGATTTTAGGTTTATTGCCTTGAGATTTAGAATATTTTAGTGTATTAAGAAAAAAAAAATTTAATAGTCTATGATTTACCCTAGCCCCAGTTTAGTACCCGGTCGAATGCCCTATGCGTGATACGGTAGATGAAAGGAAGTCAGTCAGTGAGATTTGAGTCTAGTCGACTCTTATGTGAGCGAGACATGAGTGATCCGTATACACGTATAGGGTAGTGTAGTCGGTCCGCGGCGTGGGCCCGCTTTCGGCGACTACACATGGTAGATTCCCACTCCTAGTGGTTAGCTAAAGTTTATATGCTACCACGCCAGGAGTAGATATTCCCTAAGTTACCATTTAGGCGAGCATTAGAAAAAATTTTAAGAAAAGATTCCAGAAAGTATTTTAGAAAAAAATTTTAGAAAGCATTATAGTTTTTTTTTTTTAAAACTGTTTTTTGAGAATACTTTACACAGAAATGAGTTTTAGTTTATATAAATTATACCACTCACTGAGTTATACTCATAGTTTTCTTTAAATGTTTTTTTTTTTAAATTCTCTCATAGGCGTAGGAGCTAGTCGTCCAGCAGACGAGGTTCATTCAGACGTGCAGGCGGACGCATAGGACGACGCCTACTACATGTATATCTTTTGTTATTTTGATCATGTATATGTTCATGTATATAGTTGAAAATATTTTAAAGAAATAATGGATGCTTTAGTTAAAAATGTTTTATTTAGGTTTTCTGAAATTCAGTTTTCAGATTTTATTCACCTGTTTGTAGTTGTGTTATGAGAAATGAGCCGGAGGCTCTGAAAGTTGAGAAATGAGTGTCATAGAAGTATTTTTATAAATTGTATTTGAAACTCGCAGGGTGGCATAGTTTAGAAAACAAACGGCATGCTGTCGAAATTTTTATTAAAAAGTGAAAAATTATTATCATTGTCACCTTGTCAAAGACGTTAAAAGATCTAGCTAAATGATTTTCTGGTGCCCTGACGAGGTTCCTTCGGGCTAAGTATAGGGTTCGTGGGAATTCTTTTGGGGTGCTACGGGGTCTTTTTCGAGTCTAGAGAAGGGATTCGAGAAGGGTCCCGTCATCCCCCAAACAAAAGAAATTATCATTTTTTGTCCAATCCTAAATGCATCAAATACATCAAAATACTAATTTAATTTAATCTGATTCAATCTAATCTTATCAAACTCAATCTCATGAAAATAGTTTAATCCAATCTTACAACTAACCACACCTTTTATATGTTTGTTCCAATTGGGATTGAACTAAAAATATATAACATTGTGTCTTCTTTTGGGTACCTTTTACCTCCATTAGAGGATAGGATTATTGGTCCACAAATGTTGGAATAAACCGTTTTCAAGAACTTTTTTGCTCTCCATGATTTTTCTTGTGAGAATTGCTCTTAATGCTAATTGCTGATAACACATGCTACACATTTTTTGTTGGTTGGAAGAATTTGAGGTAGAGCAGTCACCATATTCTTCTAAAAAAGATTTTTCAAACCATTGAAATTCAAATGGCCATAACAATGATGCCAAAGCCACATTGGATCCTTTACCTTGGTTGTAAACCAAGTCTGCAAGGTCTTGATTCACAACGAAAATAGTCCATCTAGTTTCATCTTAACACGAGCAATTAGATCCGCCTTTTTGGATCATAAATTTCACAAGCACCATTCTTGATTGTTGCTATGTGTTCCATTTCTTGTAGTTGCATCATACTTAACAAATTATTTTTCAAGTCAAGATAGTTTCAATGTTATCATCTTTAGTCTTGATTTGAACATCACCCTTTTCTATAACATTTACTTTAGAATGATCACCAAAACTCGTAGTAATACAAAAATATTCACGGAAATAAGAAAAGAATGACTTACTGCCATACATGATTGCTGCAGCCTATGTCTAGATACTATGTCTAGTTCAAGCTTGTCCTCCTTGATATCAAATGCCATTAACAATGTTTCTTCTTCTTTCTTCTCTTCAAAGTCTGATTTTTCCCACTTTTCTTTGTCTTGGGGTAGTTTAGTATAACGTTTAGAATTATAATGACCAAACTTGTTGAAAATGTCTATTTACTGTAAACTACCTAATTATTGCAAATGTTAGGATTAATCAATATTATGACTGAGTATATTGTGTTGTAACTCTAGTGAAATGTCATAACATATAAATTATGTGTTGTAACAATTTTAATACAGATACAGTAAATGCAATAAAGTAAAATCAACACAATACCATTTTTAACGTGATTCAATTTTACTCTATATTCATGAGGCCCTGCCCATAGATCAACTTATTAATGAACTTAACAAATTACAACCTACTTGACTTATTCAATGTAAAATTTCTTCTTAAAATCAATGCAAGCATTGTACACATACATCAACATCATTGCAAAAAGTGCCTTTTACCTTAAATGGTGAACAATAATTTAACTCCCTTCAACATGTTTACCTGTTCCCTCTCTCTAAGGTCTAATGTCTTGTTATGCCAACAAGCACTCAGTCTAGACTAAATAGCCTCACACAACCTAAGTCTATCACCCAAACTTAGAGGACAACCCTCTCTAAATATTACAAGCAATTCTCTTTTTTTTTTTCTCAATGTGTTTGTATTACTTTTCACCCCCTAATTTTCATTCTCTGTCTTCTTTTTATTCACAAATACATAGCCATCTAACAAATAAGAAAAACACCTAAAAATCAATTCTAAAATCAATTGACAAAGAATAAAAATCTAGAATAATGAACAACTGAAAAATAGAAGAAAACTTCCCTATTTTTTTAGAGATTAACCCGATACAATTGTCTCCCATTATTCTTGCAAGTCCAAAGCTAGAAACTAGAAAATAAATAAAGCTTCCTGCATATTAAATCGCCAATTGGTTGATAAAAAACCTTTCAATACCCAAACAAAGACATTTTTCAAACTTCTTGCACAAAAATAATTCAACATAAAAATATTTGCTTAAAGAAAGATTTCATCATTAAACTCAACCTATAAGGAAAATAAACACTTTATTCAAGGTAAAAAAAAAAAAATGTCAAATAATCACGAAAACATTCAACAAATCAATCAAAGCTCGATAAGAACGAAAATTGAGTTACTTTTGAAATATTCAAAAACTTGCATCGAGACCTATATTACGTACTATCAATAAAAATTATTATAACATTAGAACTACTATTGCAACCTAAAAAAAAATGTTATAACATAGGCAGTAATTAGTTCAACACTTAAAACACCTGCAGTCTATGCAAACACATGTCATCCATAAGTTTTACTACACACACACTTGCTACTTCAATATATCAAACCTAATGACGTAAGATGCCAACACCAATGCATGAAAACTTGTGACACATATAGCACTCTACCTTGGATATGTTGAATTACTGATCATATACTCTCTCTTTGCCTTAAGAATCGTATTAATCATCAACACCCTCAAAATTTCGATGTTGTCTACCTCAATCTCTATTGCCTCGTCCTCCACTTCCTCTACCTCTACCTCTACCTCTTCCTCTTGAATTTAGGGACTTAGCTAAGGTAAAAGCTTTTAGAACTTCCTCATGTATGATGGTGCTGCAATGCATATTTTGCTTATGAACCAATAAAGAACTTTGGAGTTCATCAAGTGAAAAAGCATTTATATCTTTGGATTTTTCGATTGAGCAAATAGCATATTCATACTTTAGGGCCAAAGAATGTTCTCAATGATAGTTATATCTTCCATCTTGTCTCCAGGAAAATGCATTTTGTTTGCTATCTCTATAGTCCTAGCACAATAATTACTCACAGTTTCTTTATCTTTCATCTGTAGAGTCTTAAAATCCCTTGTTAGAATTTGAAGCTATGCACGCCTCACTCTTGATATGCCTTGCTGTTTCTTCTTCATCAAATCTCATATATGCTTAGAAGTTTCTTTGCTAAGAATTATTTCCAAGATATAATGATTAATTGACTAAAATAAGTAATTCTTTGTCTTTAAGTCTTTCAGCTTTAATGCTTCTAACTCTATCTTTTGTGTCTGATAGAAACCAATATAGAAAAAATTGAGACAATAAAACGGGCAAAAATAGAGCCGAAACAATTGTAATTTGTGGTCAATTTTTTCTTAAATAAAGACTGATTTATAGAAAGTCCTCAACATGAATTTTGTTACCCTTCGTCATAGCTTTCCAACGCATAAAAATCATGCAATTTTGACATTAGACGTGAAATTTATCGTCAAAATATCGAAACAGGGTCTTGATGCTTGAGAGTAAAATACTGGGTCAAATTTTTTATGCAAGTTCATGCCAGTTGTGATTTTTCTGGAGAATTTTAAATTCAAAATAATTGGGTTGATTCTGAAAGACAATTGGGCTAATTCTTGAAAGAAATTGGGTTGGTTTCTTGGATATCATCAATGTTGAAGGCAATAGGAGCACCTGGGTGACAATTAATTTTACTTGAGCTTAATTTATGCGAGGGATCATGTAATTTAATTTAATGGGATATGTTTAGTTAATTGGGCCTTAGTTAATTTAATATGTTTAGTTTATTTTATTATTTCATAATTATATTATTTGGGCTGAGACATTTAATTTAATTTTAGCCACAAATGGGTGTATTTAATGTCTTAGGCATGTAGGGTTAGTAATAAGTTAGGGTTTTTATTTTTTGAGTAGTTTTATGATTGTGTCGCCTATAAAAGTCTTTGTAAACCTAAACAATTCAGTTAGCCAACTATTGATTATTGATTGAAAGTTTATTTCTTCATTGTTATTTTGAAGAATATGTGATTATCAAGTTAATTTTTGTATAATCAATCATGATCTCCTACCCTTCTCATCTCATTCTTGAGAGTGCCATTAATATCCTTCTTTTATAATTTTGATTCTTATTTGTTCTATAACCAATGAGTCAAGATTTTTTATAACTTTAGTTTTTAATTGTTATATAATCAACAGGTCAAAGTTTCTTTATACATCTATTTTAATCTTTCTTAAGGTCTTGATCTATTATTGAATGCGGGGGCCATATAGGTATATCGGGTTTGCATCAAGCCTATGGATCATTTGAGCATCAATGAAGTACCTATGTAACGGCCCGTCCCTTCTCTTTTGGGCTTGAACCGGCCAGGTTGGGACTTGCCCCCAAATGGCTTAGACCTGATCACCTGGCAGGTATTGTCCCCTTTCTCCTAGGGTTTTCTACGCCTCCCACACCTCTCGAACCCAGGACCTGAGGGGCTTAAGTATAATTGGGAAGTAAGGTGTGTACCCACACCTTACTTCCCAATTGTACTTAAGCCTTTAGGTCTTTGGTTCGAGAGGTGTGAAAGGCGTAGAAAACCTTTTGAGAGAAGGGACAGTACCTATTAGGTGGTCGGGTCCTAACTGCCCGGGGGCAAGCCCTAACTGGCCAACCCAAGCCCAAGAGAGAAAAGACGAACCGTTACAACCTATGACAAAGGCTCAAGCTAAGAGGATGAACGAAGCTTTAAATGGGCTCGTTCAAGAGATCTGAGCCAAGAGTCTTGCACAACATGGTATGGATGACTTGGAAGGGATACCAAGGCTTCAAAATATCATTCAAATCTAAGACCAAGTCCAAGAACATCATTCTTGAGGCTTAGGCAACAATTTTAATGCAAGTTATGTTGTTATTTATTTGTTTGTTAATTTATGCCTAATTTGTATTATAGGTTAGGTTTTAAATAAGTTTAGTTTATTTAATTTTATGTTAGATTTTTAATTATTGCATTGAGATATTAAATTAAATTAAAAGCCCAATGTGGATATGCTTAGAAGAGTAGGCGTGTGAGGTTAATTAAAAATTAGGGTTTTAATTGATTTCCTATTAGGTTTAGGATTGTTTGCCTATAAAAGGCTTTGTAATCCTAACTTTATTTTCATATTGGCGTTTAATGAATGTTTATAACTTTTCTCCATTATTCTTTTGTGAATTTTGAGAATTGCACCAAGATTGGTTATTGATTAATTATCCTTGACTTATTTCTTACATTCTTATCTTTTTCTTGAGAGTGGCATCGTTATATCTTTGGTTCTTGGTTTTTTATCAATTAACGGGTCAAAGATTTTTTATAATCTGAATTATCTTGCTTGGGATTATTGATTCATTATCTAGGGTTTTGAATTATTGATTTAAGTTTTATTGTTTCTATTTTCCATTCAAATTATCGCACCATCAATCATTCCTTAAGGTTCTTTTTGGCCGAAATTCATTCATTGGATTATGATCTCTTGATTGGCCGAATTCATTAGATGGCACTAATTTTCTTGTCGGTCGAAATTCCTTAGTTGGATTTAATTTTATTGTTGGCTGAATTTTTTCTTATTGGCCAAATTCAATACAATCATCACCTAAGGTTTGAATTCTTGTTGAACCGCAAATCATATCAATTTCCTTTGATCACATCAATCTTGTTAATTTCTTTGACCAAATATTCCGGGGTTTCTAGGGTTCTTCGTTGATTGATCATACAATTAATCTATTGGGTCAATTGTCTTGTTGGTCATATATTATGATTCATAAATCTTTATCAATTTGCAAGATTCACATCGCCTATGATTTCTTGATTTGCAAGATTCACATGGCCTAAGTGTGGTTTCTTGGTTGCAAGATTCATTATCTTAGTATTCGTTCCATAAGTTCTGCATTAAAGTTATCAATTTGAGTGTTCTAATGTAATTTAAATTATTAAAAAAAAAAAAATAGAGGAGGTGGGGTAAGGGTAGGAAGTTTGAGCATGGAAAGGGAGTGTTGAGTGATAAACATGTGAGTGAGTGAAGTGAAACACGTGAGGGAGTATGTGAGGTTTAGTGTCTTGATCAAAACAACACCATCTGCTGGTTTTGTTACTTCAGAATCAACAACATGCCAATACTTTTTAATTTGACCTTAAGAAGTTCTCCATCAGCATACTTCGATTATCATAGCGACCGTTAAAACAAGGAATTGCTAGTCACACAAAAGTTTCAGAGGCCATTATTACTACTGCTGCTGCAAAAGAAACAATTGTGAAATAGAAATAAAGTTGCTCCTACAAAACTCTCTATCTCACAATTTAGGAGCACTCTCAAATTCACTTTTCTTTTTAGTGGTTTTTGCTGCTCTGAGACCACTAATACAAATAAAAGACTGACAAACAAATAATTTTACAGAAAAATATTTGAGAGTAAAAGAAACAAAGTTGAACTTTGAAAAACTATATTATTTTGATAAAACAAAAACCTTTTAAATAGGCTAAATACATCACCTTAGAAATAGAAACACATCTCCTAAGAAATCAACAATAGCGATAACACTTGACACTAACAATAGCACTTAGCACTAGTCTAAAACATGGACTAAACACTCAACAACTGAAGTCCTTAATAAACTCCTAAATAACAGTTTTTCACAATTTATTTCAGATAAGCATAAACAAATATATGTATATATATGCATATATTGCTTACCATCTCAAGCAATGCATCATTTGACATGTTGTCGGGTTCCTTTGCCTTCGTAGATAAGTGTTTTCCTACTTGGAAAAAAAATGAAGGGACGTTGATTGAACTATGGTACTGTTATGTTCTTATTGATGAGAACATGAAGCACATGACTTATGTTTTAATCATTCCATAGAATCATATTTGTCATTTGTTGGAATTATTTTCAAAATAATGCATCAAATTATAATATTTGCTGTCATGAAATGAGAGCCGTTGATTTAATCAAAAGGCATAATCAAAAGTATGACCTTTAACCATAAGACGTGACTTTCATGTAAAGTTTGTGACTTTTGTAGAATAGAATTATTTGAACAGTAGGATTAAAAGTAAAAGTTGTTAGACTAATCCAATGGTATAATTCACATTATAAATACTTAATATCACCTTTCGTTTTGTACAGAACCAAGTAAAGCTAAAGTTGTTTCAACTTGGCATGTTGCTCTCTCCTTCCCTTACATTCTCATTATCTAACAAAATAAATTTACTTTTATTTTATCCTTTTCTTTCATGAAAAACCAATATTCTGTTAAACTACTGTGATAGAATGTTATATCCAGAAGGGTTTATCATTGACGATATTTGTGGTTTAAGTCGTTAGTGCACAACAATTTTAAACATCCGTTTTCATTGTATCTTAGAGTATGTTTATTTAACTCGGTGCATCACTTGATTGGTGGGGATGAGTTAGTACCTTTAAGTTAGCAACATTTGTAATGTGCCTTGAAGCCATCAAATTATCACTACAGTAACTTCTATTTTGCAGATTTTTTTTTTATTAGATGCAAGTGAAAGTTGGATGAAAGGTCCAGGATTCAGTTCAGCAATTTATTAACTACATAAATTCTTGATTTATCTCTAACATCATTTATGTAACTAGAAAATTTTACAGCAGCTCCAAAAAATTTTATCCAAACTTTCCTTTTGGTTCCTCCAATCTGTATGATGTATGAGGTAGTATCTTCATTTATGTTATTGTAGTAATACTAGTGAACATAAGAGAGTAACTTCTGGAAGGCGCTCCATAGTTGTAGTCTTCATCGGAGGAGTAACATTTGCATAAATTTCTGCTCTCCGGTTTCTCAGTGCCCAGGTATTTCAATTGCTTTGCACATATTGAAGATCAATAAAATTTTCCATTGAAATACATGATATTGCGCCATATATTCCTAAGCCATGTTGTGCACTTAAGGGAAATATGGAGGTTGAATTTTCAATTTAAAGTTAAAAAAAAAAAAAGGCAAATTTGGACAAGTTTCTCTGCTCAAAATTTAAACAGACCTCTAGGGAGGTCAACGTAAACCTGAAAATGATAACAATGCGTGAAGTGGAGTTCTCAAATATAACAAAATATAAAGATGAAGCAATGAGACATGTTTGAGTTTTGCAAAGACCAGATCAAAGTCGATGCCTTTTGGCAAATAATGAGGCGATTTCATGCTGAAAATGCCCTCTATGAATCCATGTATTGCATTTGAGTCTTAATTCATTTTGCAATTAGTAGACATGGCATATACAGAGTCCCCTTGGTTCCATATCAATCAACAGTTATATTTATGTTGCTTTTTCTTAACGTTTTAATGCATCCGATATTGTGCCTTGAATAGCGTTTTACAGGAAGGGATGGCTTCTGATGTTAATTGTAAGAACAACGAAAATTATAAATGGCAATAGCTTGGCAGAGACATTCTGGAGAACTTGGGTTGATTTGTAAAGTTCTCTTCTTTTAAAATGTTCTATTTTCTTCATATATCTTTTGCTTCCTATGTTTTAAAATGTTCTATTATACAAGAAATATGACACTCAAAATACTAAGGGTTAGCAGCGTGGAAGAGACTTTAATATATATCCTGCATATCTCTTGGCCCTTTCACTGCCACTTGCTGATAGTTCCTCTAGTGCCTCTTCTACATCAAGATCCTTGGCTATTTTTTGTTGCTGCGAGTCACCGGTGCATGGTGACCACAACAATGCAGCTGCATTCTCTCTGTTCCGTGGAGACCCTGTCTTTAAAACCTCCGTTGCTATTGGAATCGGCTCAGACCGACTGATTGCTATTTTCGCCTCGGGGTGGCTTGCAAGAATGGCCAAAATTGCCAATGCTTGTTCATCCGCCAATTCACCTCCTCCAGCATCTTTCAGTGATCTCATCAGTGGCGGCACGATAACAGCCCTTATAGCCCTCTCCTGTTTCCTTGATAGATCGAGAGGTTAAAGATGGCACTGGTAGCATCCTTCTTTCCTCTTGGAGTCCCATCAACTTAATAAGCGTAGGCAGAGCGCCTGCTGCTCCTATTGTAACCTGGTTCTCATCTATAACAGATAAACTGAAAAGTGCTGCTGCTGCATTTTCTCTAGCTTCCATGCTGCCATTTTTCAACACATCTACAATATAAGGTATAGCTCCTGCATTTACTATTGTTCCTTTGTTACTTTCAGCTATAGAAAGGTTGAGTAGTCCTGTTATGGCATGCTGTTGGATCTGAGAATCTGTGGAGGATAATAGCTCTACGAGAAGTGGAATGGCTCCTGTCTCCGCAATACGTACTCTGTTGTCTGCATTCGTTCTAGCCAGCAATCTCAGCTCGCATGCAGCTGCTCTTTGTTGATCTGCATTTCCATTTGCTAATCGCTCTACCAAGGCAACAATAGCAGCTCCATCACAGTCAGAAACATTACTACTTCCCGGCTTTTGCCTCTACAAGCTGCTTCATTATTAGGAAGCTCGACACCGTGGGAGGTGTCCATGACAGGGTTCTCAACCAGCACAACGTCCTTCAGCTTTTTAAGCAAGGATGACATGTTTTCCAAGCAGTCCCCGGGGTCTCCACCGCTCGCAATGACCAAACAATGGGACTCGTTCTTGAAATCATTGATAGTCCTTATTTGCAGCTTCTCAGAAAGTCTTTTTAGTATTGCAGAGTCAGGGTCCTTTTTTTTTCAGAGCTGCAGCTAGATCACTGTCCAGTTGTGAGTCAGGTAAGTCTGGTCGTCGTTTTACTTGTTCACTTGTACTATTGACCACACATTACCGTGTTCGAGATGTGAAAGTGATGTGCGGCCATCACTTTTTGACAATGTTGATCAATGGCCATCATTCTCTCTCTTCTTAGATTGTCTTCCCATTCACACACTTTTTGTCTCTGGATCTTTTTTTTTTTTTGGCCCCTTTCATGTGGCTTAATCAGGCGAAATGTTTGACAATACTAACTTTGAGAACATTATAATCATATATATATATAGCTCCCAAGATCTACCTTAATACACATAGTTACTTGTTTAAATTTAGTGCATATATACATATATGGTTATTCTGTGGGTTTAATAATAAAAGTCAGCTTCTGTGGGTTTAATAATAAAAGTCAAAAGTCAATGTGAAAAAAGCCTGTGATTGGGTTTAATAATAGTCAAATAATACACAAGAAGCTTAGAAAACCACAAACGTTTCAATACTTGCCTGCTTGCTCCCATGATGACCGAACCAGCACTAAATGTCAAAGTCACTGTCAAGAAATCGTGTCACTACTGGTAACAATAATCAAACAGCATGCTTTGGAGACCAGATTGCAACTCAAGAGAAAAGAAAGACTCTGGGAGAATACCTATCAACTATAATGATATGCCCTAAGAAAATTTTCATACAAAAGGTTATATTATATGTCATGTTATTATAGAAAAGTTATACTAATAATAGTATACGATGTCAAATCAGCATCTAATGACAGATTTTCCCCGCACTTAGATTGGTCCTAGTAATTGATTAGAAGAACAACATACTAAAGCTCACCGACGGGGGAGGGTTTGCGCCCTTCAACTTTCAAAATTTTGTGACTTTTTCACTATATTAATTCTTTCATGCCTTTAAATGTTTAAGTTCTTATAATATTGTACTCATTCTACATCAACCATACATATTCTTTCTTTCAAATATCTTATCATCTCTCAATCTCTTGCCCGGCACGTTCTCCATTTCTTTCTCAATTTTCTTCCTCATTTCCATCTCTCTCGGCTTCCTCTCTCTCTCTATCTCTCCAATCTTTCTTTTGCGTCTACACTCTTCCTTATTTTGTCTCTTTCTTGGTTTGACTATTTGCCTAAGTCATAGCCACATCTCATTTGCCTTGCAGGACAACCGACATGTGTCCAATTTGCTTTCCATTTCTTTCATCTCATTTTTATTTCTTTATTTCTCTTTTTCTAATTAAATAAATGGGGTGTACTAAACAATCAAAAGGGTGCATTAAAACCAACAAAATAAATAATTGGACTTGCGCAGATGCTTTCAAAATCAATAGGGTGCAGTTTTAATTCTAAATGGGCTCCATTAAACCCATTTTCTCCATTAATCCGTAATTGGGCTTGAAAAAAAATTTTGGGTTTTGTTGAAAAATAACCTTTTTTGGATAACCCATTGGGAAATTATCTTTTTTTTTTTCAAACATTTCTTGATGGACCCTTTTTGGACAAGAATATCCCTGATTACATTCCTAATTACCACTAACCCACCAATCTCACTAACCCGTCGCTTCTCTCTTCAGACCTCTCCTCCCTCTCTTCTTCTTCTTCTTTCCTATTTTTTTTTCCTGAGTTGGTTCGGCGATTCACCGAACCCAAAACCCAGAACCATCTGGTTTTGGGTTGGGGGACGAGCCCAGAACCAGAGATGGTTATGGGTTCGCGACCCAGAACTAGATCTGGTTCTGGTTCTGGGTTCGCGACCCAGAACCACCATCTGTTCTGTTTTTTTTTTTTTCTTTTTGTTTGTTTGTTTATTAATGTTATGATGATTTGATAATGTTGTTGTTGTTGTGGGAGATGATGATGTTGATGAATTATGGGAGATTATGGATTTGGATATTGAAGAAATGAGAGGGCAATTTTGTTCAAAAAATAATAATAAAGTCAGTTTTGATAATTCAGAAAACTAAAAGTGTAATTTTGTAATTTTAGAAAATATCTTTAAGGGCGCTTCTTGGGTAAGAAGTGCCCTCTATGATAAATATTGTAATTATGAAACAACCCCAAAAATTTGTTTAATTACAAAATAATCCTACAGTTTTGATTTTTAAAATCAAGATTAGAAATCCCAATATAGAGGTTGAGATTCCCAACCTAGAAATGAATTTTGATATTGAAGAAATGGGAGGGCAATTTTGTTCAAAAAATAATAAGGTCAGTTTTGATAATTTAGAAAACTAAAAGTGCAATTCTGTAATTTTAAAAAATATCTTTGACCCAAGAAGCGCCCTCTATGATAAAATATTGTAATTACGAAACAACTCTACAAATTTATTTAATTACGAAATATATGTAATTGAACATTCAGGTTGACATTCTCAACCTCCAGGTTAGGAATCTCAACCTAAAGGTTGGGAGTCCCAACCTTAATTCAATATTCATATTTGAAATCTCAACTTCAAGGATGAGATTCCAAACCAGGAGTTTTGGATTCCCAACATGGATGTCAAATCAAGATTAGAAATCCCAACCTAGAGGTTGAGATTCCCAACCTAGAGGTTGAGAATCTCAACCTCGAAGGTGGGAATCTCAACCTTGAGGTTGGAAATCCCAAACTTGAATAAACATCTAAGGTTAGGATTCTCAACCTTTAGGTTGGGATCCCAACCTTAGATATTCAATCCTATTTGGGATTCTCAATCTTGGGGTTGAGATTCTCAACCTATAGGTTGGGATTGATTTAAAAAATGACTCATTAAGGGCATTTTGATCCATTCATGCTTTTTTTTTCTATTTGGGATTCCCAACCTCGGGGTTGAAATTCTCAACCTGTAGGTTGGGATTAATTTCAAAAAATGACTCATTAAGGGCATTTTTGTCCATTCATGCTTTTTTATTTGAGATTCCCAACCTCGGGGTTGAGATTCCCAACCTATAGGTTGGGATTGATTTCAAAAAATGACTCATTAAGGGTATTTTTGTCTATTCATGCTCTTTTTTGTACTATCAAAAATAAAGGGTTAGTTTTGGAGTGGGCTCTCCAAAATAGGTCAATTTATCCATTTTCTCAATAACAATTAACTAAGCCCAATTCACAATATTTCCACATTTGGATTTTAAAGTTTTGGATCTTTTAGGTATTTATTTATGTGCTAAGGTGTCTAACCCTTTCTAGGATTATTACAAAAATAGTATTGAAACTTGTTCAAGACTAAATATTGATTAAAATCCAAAATTTTAATAACATATTCGTTTTTATGTTCCTTACCTCTAAATATCCTATAAATTTATTTGTTTTTAAAATTAAAATTATCTAGTAATTTGATATTTATACTCTTTATTATAAAATTTTATTTACAAACAACTAAAAACATTTAACAAATTCTAAAATACTTCTATGTATATATATATATTAATAATATTTTATTCGTTATGTCCAAATATAGAACCTAAGCCACAAGTTCATAACGGCTCAAAAGACCAGCAAACCTTCAAAAATAAGAAAGAGTCAATACGAAGTTCATTACTTAAGAATACGTTAGCAAATATCACGCTAATAAGAACATAGAATAGATCAAATAACATTAAGACAGTAAAAGAACCCAAGCTAGTTAGGTCACATAGGATGCAGCTCAAGGTTGTAGTGATATAAGTAGGTCTCAAATACAATCAGCTCGCAATTTTTCTTAACAACATATATCAGCTCTAGAAACAGAAAAATTTCTATTCACACAAAAAATTGCTTCAAACAGGAAGCTGGCAAAATTGCATTATGATTATAATATGCACGTACTAATTACAGTTTAATTCAAATATAATATATAAAATGCAGTAATATGTAAATTAGGAAAGGGAATTTTAGTCTTTCCTATATTCACATAACCAAATTATATGTAAATAAAGAATTCTAACTCTATATAAAAGAGTTTTTCACATGTATAAATAACATGTTTAAAAGCTCATACACAGTCAGTAACAAGAAGTCGTGAAAACCCTAGCAGAAACTCTACTAAACCTAGCCTTCTCATTCAATGATAAAATAACTGTAGACGTAGACATTATTCATAGAGCCAAACCACATTAAAGATTCTCTTGTCTTTTTGGTTATTTTCATTTTACCTTATTACTGCTAATTTATTCTTGTCATTACTACCTCCATACCAATTTCATTCAATCCCTTAGATTTCACACAATTCACCATATTCACATTAATTCAAATGTTGATTTATTTTTATATCAACACTATTCATAATTAAAATGGTTAAAATGTATAGAATTAATAATATTTATATATTTAAATAAAATGAAATAGTCTCTAAATTAAATGATAGTTAAGAAAGCAACTAAAAAGGTCAATGTTTAAATTGTAATATATAATACAGTAGTTCAATCTCAAGAAAATTTGAAATAAGATATGTTTAGAGTTTCTTTATTTTAAAGATGTTTCTTACATGTATTTGGAAAAAAAAAACTGCATAATATAAAATAAAATGGGTTAGTATAAATTTGGAAATAAGTAATTTTGAGGAAGATAAATTTGAAATAGAATACTAAAAATATCATCAAGTGATTTTCAATTAACGAGTCGTTTGCTTTTTAAATCTGAAGAATGAAGACTAAATAGTGACTGAAACATAATATATGAATAACATCTTTTTTTTCTTACCTTTAAATACATAGCAATACTGTTTGTTTTTTAAAATTAAAATAGTCTGAAAACTAGTAATTTGACATTTATATCCTTTTACAATTAATTGTTATATAACTTCATTCAATTTAATACAAACAATTATAATAAATTATTTAAAAAATATTAAAACATTTTTATGTATATATTAATAATATTTTATTCATAATTAAAATATGATTAATTATTATAGTGAAGTAATTTTTTTAAATTATATATACATAAATAAATTATTATAGTAAAGTAAATTAAATATATATATATATTTCAATGAAAATAAACAAAATATTAATATGTTGAATTACTATTGCAACAAAAATTAAAATTGTAAAGTAATATATATTTTAGTTATTATAATATTTCATTAATTACATTTAAAATGAATCTATATAATGTAAAATTAAAACAAATTTGGAAATATGTTATTTTGAAAATGATAGATTTTGAATAATATATGTAATGCATCATTAAATAATTTGACATTTTGATAAATGTTAAAAATTTCAGTCTTTTCCTCTTAGTGGTTTTTGGATTGTTTTAAATAGTTTGATTACTTAAAAAAATAAAAAATAAAAATCACTTAATGACATGTAATTCAAACATATTAAGTAAAAAGTAATAAAAACAAATTACCCCTAAATTAAAAATCAATAATCTTATTTTTATTTTTTCAGATAGTTTTAAATTGTTTAACCACTTAAAAAAACCTAAATAAAAATAACTTAATAATTTAGTATCATTAAATTATAAATTTAAAAAAAAATAAAACAAAATAAAACCAAAAACCAAACAAACAAACAAACATACAAATAAACGAAAGACCTTTCAATCTTAGAGAAAGTATACCAAATGCTCGACCTTTTATTTTCTTAAATTAGTAACCAAAAACCTTTTTTTATGTTCATAATAGAAATTACAACCCAAGCAACCGCAAATTCTTGCCTTATCAACTTGAACAAATCATAACAAACGTGAAAATTAAATAAACTCTGAGATGTTGTTAGCTATATGATACAACGAATGAACCTTTGTAGAGTCAAAGCATGCAAGCTCTTCATTGGCTTCAGACACTAGCTACCTTGTAAACCTCTTCGACTCATCGACACCAATCAACTTTGGATATATGGCCTTATCTCTCAACAAATCTCCGCCAACTTTCTTCCCCAACAATTCAACACTTTCAGTTACATCTAAAATGTCATCCCACACTTGATAGGTCAACCCTACATTTCTTGCTATATTCACTCAACCCATCTATCTCCACTTCACTTCCTCCTCCTACTAAAGCCCCACAAATCAATTACGCTTCTATGACCTTCCCAGTTTGATGTCTGTGAATGAACTCCAATTCCCTCAAACTCACTTATTTTCCCTTGCTATTCATGTCCGCAATTTGCCCAACTGCAGCCCCTTCTAAGCCAATCACTGAGCATATCTCATTAATGGCTTCAATCGGGCAATTTAGGGACACGTTTTTAGTCTTGGTTGTGATCATATGTTGAATGGCAGGTAGATGAGAGCATGACAAGCAAGAATCGAGGTTGCTTCACCAAAAACCTAATAAATTGAATACCACTTATTGTTAGGTTTACAAATAAGAACAAATAATTTATAATAGAATGACATCGAATTACATTAGAACTCGTGAGAGCAGTACTAGGATGGGTGACATCCTAGGAAGTTTTAGTGTTACACCCCTTTTTAAAAGCACACCACCATTTAGTAGATATGGTTGAATACTTCTTTTGATCTTAAGAGATTAAAAGTTCAAGTCTCACACTTGTCCTAAAATACAAGATATGAATAGTTTTTTATGAATTTAATCTACTCTCCCTCACCACAATAATGAAAAAATAAATTTTAAAGAAAAAGAAGAATGAACTATCTCAAGAATGAACTATCTCAAACATGTACAATGAGGATCTTGATCTCCAATTAAATTACAAATTTTGATAATACCAAACCTTGTGGTTTACATGCATGCCTCGTCTAATAAGGTTGTTGTCCATGCAAGGGAGGTCATCTAAAATTACTGCCACAGTCGTCATCATCTTCAATGCACAAGCCATTGGCATCACTAAAGACTCATTCCCTTCTACCAACTCACTTGAAGCAATACATACCATTGGAAACACTCATTTTCCACTGGCTAGAAGAGTGTACCTCATTGCCTTATGAAGAATGATAGCATGTTTCAATGGAACTGCCTTGCCTAGTGCTTTGTTGATTTGTTTTATCTTCACGGTCTTGTATGCTTGGAATTCGAATTCGAGTGAAAGGTTGTTTTATGATTTGATCTTGAGGTTCTTGGGTTGCACCAATGGTGATTTTCAGTTACTTGTTCCGGCCACAAAAAAGATGGCATCTAAAGTGCTATTGTTGGGTTGCAAGTAGTAATTTCTTTGACAAGTGTTGTTAAGTAACCACAAACTCTTTTTACTAATTTTCTGTTTCAACCAAATATATAAGGCGTAGTTTATAATACATTTAGATATAAATGCATTTGTAATATTGATCTTTCAATTTTTAATGAGTCAAATCTAAGGGTTGAAACTTAATCTTCAACTAATAAATTAATACGATTAGATTTGACTCATTCAAAATTGAACGGTCAAAATTAGATGTATATTCATACCCAAGTATACTATAAAATGTGTCGATATATAAACCATATAAAAATATAAGATTTAGCATTAAAACATTAAAATGAAAACTAAAGGTAACTCAACATAAAGTTGTTAATTATTGAAATGAAAAAAGTTAAAAGGTAGATATGTTGAGTTTTCATGTAAAAATGAATGCAATCAAGTACATTTCTATGTTTTTGGAATCACAGCTAATTGCAAATGCAAATGTAATGTTCTCAATTAAATAATTTAGTTGGTTAAAACTCTTTTAGTAGAAAAAGCAACGGTATAGCAACCCAATCCTGTTAAGTAATCTTTGGAGGAGAATTTAATGTTCATGGGGTGGGTTGAGGTAGGCTTTGTCATGGAAAATATAAAAAAAATAAAAACAAAAACTTGCGATGGTAATAGGAGTGGGAAAATTTTTTTATCACATGAACTGCCTCATGTAATACAAGATTTTTTGAAATATAATTAAAGCTATATGGGCAAAGTCTTTTTTAAGTGGTCAACTATGTCTAAGCCTTTAGCACATTTTGTTACCGAATATTTCCTTTTAATACGAGACACTCTTTTATTGAAACAAGAAGAATTGGTGATTGTTATTGCTTTAATTGTACCAACTTTGAAATATATATATATATATATATATATATATATACCATTTACATTAATTAACTTTGAAATCTTCATTTATCAAAAAGCTCTCCTATATGGGTTAGGCTTCCATGTTGATATAATGTGTTCTATTTTTTGAGATCAAATGCAGGTGGCAAGGGATCAAGTGGAACATTAGGATTTATTGTGTTTAGGTTTTTTTTTTTTCTTAATTTTTTGAGATAAATGACCCAAAAGTTATTAAGTCAATGATTTCATTAAATCTAATCCGAAATCAATTTTATTTTACGCCATTACCATTAACTAATCTGAAAATTTACCAACATGTCATTAAATTGTTTTTCTTAAAAAAGAAAAAATTGAAAATTATTGGACTACTCCTTGTCGAAGTGATTTCCTATCGACATGATACTTTATCTCCAATGACATTTTTTCTACTTCTTCTTTCTCTTCCTTTTAATTTCTTCTTCTTCTTCTTCTTTCTCCAAGAAGCAAATTGCTTCTCATCGAAAAACCTAATCTACATATCTATAGATCTTAGCATGATCATGCACAGTAATCCTAATATATGACTCACACTATGTAAAAGGAAGCATAACTTGTTAGATTTACTCAGCATGAATCATGCTAGGAATACCATGTGTGATTGTCATGGTTGTACTAGCATTAATCATGTTAGTATAATCTGACGTAATACATGTTAAGTAACTCCAATGTAAGTTATATTGGGTAATCCCAACATGATACAAATAAGCATTTGTAGATCTATAAAGTATTCAAAGTGTCATATTCAATTTTTCAATAAAGAGCAATCCTTATCAAAAAAGGTAGAGGAAGAAGAAAGAGGGGAAAAAAAAAAGAACAGAAAGAAAAGAAACAAGTAAAATGAAGAAGAAGAAGAAGAAGAAGAAAGAGAAAAAGAGAAAGAAGGAAAAAGAAGAAGAAGAATGTGATAAGAATGTAGAGGAAGAATAAGAAAAAGAAGTGTTAATGGAGAAGTATCATTAAGGAAGTTCGTCGTAGATATAAGTCAAAAAAGATAGAGATTAAAGATGAAGGACAAAGGAGGAGCCCGAAAATGAAGACTAGAGAATATGAAAAACTATTTTTGGATGTTTTAATTTCAGCATCTTATACCATATATAAAAATATATGAAAAGTGTGAAGAGAGTGTGAACAGTGTAGAATTCCACACTTTGGATTTTATTTGAAAAGACAATTATATCTTTACTTTTCTCACTAACTCACTAATGAATAGATGAACATCTACTTTTTAAAATTATTTGGGATCCAGATGTGATCCCCAAAAAAGACAAAAATTAAAAAAAAAAAAAGAATAATTTGGTGTTTTCCATAGTTTATCACCACCTCCAAACCAATGTCATAATTGTTCATCATCACTTACAACAAGTGTTCAACACTCATCGCTCACACCACCAAATACTAAACCATCATCATCACCATTCATCATACAAAACAATCATCAAACTAAATTAATTAAATTAAATTTATTAGTGTTTAATAATAAAAAATTAAAACTTAAAAATTAGAAAATATATATATGATAAGCCTATATCTGGATCCAAATGGGTTTCCATCTTTTGGATCCAGAAGGATTTAATAGGTATGCAAAAGAGGGCGACGCCAAAGGATGAAAGGGAAAAGAGCGACATCGGAGAGTGAGAGGGAAGAGAGCGGCGTTGGAGGGTGGAAAGGGAAGAGAAAACGATGTCGAAAGGTGGAGAGGGAAGAGAGAACGACGTCGGAAGGGAGAGAGGGAAGAGAGAGAGGGACGGTGGAGGGTGGAAGGGGACGGCGATGGGTTAAGTGGTGGTATTGGTGGTTGGGTGGTGATGAATGAATGAGAAGGTTGGTAAGAAAGAGAGTGATGATGAAATTATGTTATTTATATAGGTTGATTAGATGGATGCCAAGTGTTTTCATTCAATCCATCCATCAGGTAATAGATCAATGTCAAGTGTTTTCATCCAGTCCATTTATTTTTATTTAATATTAAATTAAAATTAAACATAATATGCAATTACTTAAATGCCCTTACACCTAACAGATCCATCATTTTCTACATAGAAAGCATCAAATCACTAACATTTGGTTTATTTTTGGATAATAGTTTGGAAATCAAGTATAGTTGACATAAATTTTCATTCCAAGGGTAAAATGATGATATTTCATATTTTATTTATTGATTTTAATATTTTGTTCATTTAATTTTAAAATATCTTTAATCATAATGATAAGTACAATAATATTTTAAAAGCAAATGAGTTTTTTCATAATTCTACTACTGTCAAAGGGATAATTAAGCCTTTTCATAATGAGTTAATATTAGACTGTTAGTTTTTTCATCTATTTATAACAACAGAGAGTAAAATATTTAATATCATCTATTATCATAAAGTTTGATATCAAAGGTTTAGTTTTTTGTTTTCAAACAAATCAAAAGTTAAGTTATTATTAGCACAAGTATGTCTCTTTATATCAAATATTTTATTATTATCGACTATTATTACTTAAATAACCTGAGGACTAACAAAATTTTTTTACTTAAATTATTATCATAAGGTTTAATTATAACATTTAGTTTAATTATGAAACAAAAATGAAGATTTAATATATTTTTATCTTATATATTAGTAAAATTGAGTGATTATAATAATTACATCAAATATTTCATACTTATAATGAAGTAATTAAATAAACAAGCATTACCTCAAAAAGAAAATATATATTAAATAAACAAGCATAATAAAGAGAAAACTTATTTACAGTTAAACTTAAAATTATTATTTATGATATTATATATAATAATAATAATTTGAGTAAAAAAATATGGTTAGTCCAATAGTTAATATTTAATTGTTTTAACCTTAAAATCCACTTGATAAGAAAAACAAATATAACTTCAAGCACGTGTGTTTCATGTACAACCAAAACTAGTCTTAATAAAATTGTTAAATGAATAAAATGGAATTTTTGTTTATTCATGTCATTTGTTAACACCAATAATAAAATTATTAAGTCAAATTACGTTCTGAGTCATTAAATTTGGGTCATAATATGGAGCAATTTTATTGTTAATGATATTTCTAAACAATCCCCCAACTTTTGTCACCAATAAGAAAATACTTTCCGTAGTTTCGTAATTAGCAATTTTATTCCCCCGCCATTAGTTTCTTCATTAAAAAGTCAACTCTACATGTGTCAGAGCACTAAATGACTTCTTTATCTTTGGTTTAAACTTAACTAAAATAAAATTAAAAAATAAATATAAACTCAATTAAAAAGAAATTAAAAAAAAATCAAAACTAATAAACAAAATTAATAAAAAGAAGATCTCTCCCGTCCATCTCTTAAATGGGCAATAGACAATAGGAGATCAAAATGAATTTAACAATTTATTAAATTATTAAACAGAAATTAAAAAGATAAAAAATTAAAATATAAAAAAAAAAAAAAAATAAAACAAAATAAGCAAAAAAATGAAACAAAAAACTTAATTATTAAATAAAAACAAAGGAGATTGCCTAGGTGGTTGTCTCCTTCATCAAGGATGAAAAAGATATAGCAAACAAAGGCCACCTAGGTGGCCTCTCTCTCTCACCCACCTCTTAACAATAACACCAACAACCTATTCATCACACCAAATCCCAAACAACCCGCAAATCAACCCTAATCAACCACCGATTCAATAACCCACAAATCAACCCCAAAGCTCCTACAAATCTGTCAAATCCCAATTAATAATCAATTCAATCAATCCTAATCAAACCCCAATTGACACTAGATCTCCGAGGAAGACAAAGAAAATGAGAAGAAACAGTAGCCAAATAAGCGGCGAAAGCATCGTTGGGCAAAGGCTAATGGAGACACACAAGTTATGATCTCTTCACCGATGTCCCATCACACCCCATAATTGTCAAATTATCTGGATGCATAAATGGACCAAATCTACTCCATTGAAAATGGAGCGATTTGTCCTTTTTTTTCTGTGATTTTTTTGGGTTTTATGTGGAAGAAGCAGTGTTTTGTGTGGAAGAAGTAATGTTGATGGGGTTGTCTGATTTGGTTGAAGATGAAGATGGGTATGGAGAGAAAAGGTGGGGTGGAATGGCTTTTCTATGACCGAATTATTAATGGTGGGATGTTGTTCATTTATTTAATTAAAGCAAGAGGTTAAAATTGCTAATTACAAAACCAAGGGAAACATTTTTTTATTAATGACAAAAGTTGGGATAAATATTCCTTATTATTATTATTATTATTTGTTAGAACACCAATAGTGGCAAGCTTATTATTCTATGCATCGTTAAAATAATAAAATAGGACAATTACCAAATGAGTCCAAACGTTTTAGAAAAATTTCAAATAGTTTGCAACATTATCATTTTTTTACCAAATTAATCCCCAACTATTTATGAAGTACTGAATCAATCCCTAAAGTCAAATTTCTATTAATCAACTTAACAGTCAAAGGATGAATTAGTGTAATCCTACCAAAATAATAAATTACAAAACAATATTGAAACACAGTAATAATAAAAAATTTATAAAAGTAAAGCATAAATTAAAGAAAAGTAAAATAAAATAAAATAAGTTTTAACGCGCACACGGTTCGAATTATGGGACTCACCATTACCATGCATGAATGGTCTATGGTCTTACCTCTTCTCCGCTGGAGCTGTCCACCTGTGTTTCTAACTTTAGAGCTCTATGACAATGGTCTTACAACACTCAGCTATGCTCGTGCCTCGCTGCCCTATTTGTAAGCTCTGGTCTCCTTTTCTTGATTTGCTTATTCATTCGGTTTTGTAACTAATTCCTGACGAGATGACAACAATATTGGCCGTCTTTCTTTGTGAGTCTCTCCTTTTCAAACTTTGGGTTGATGGTCTTCTTTATCTTCAATCAACCCGTTTGTCCGATGAATCACAAGAACAGAAACCATATAACCTAAACGAAATTCTAACGGGAATGTGGATAACTACTGAATCTTTACCCGAGACATGCATGGATGCTCGAAAATGGAAGATCTCATTTAAGTTTGTCTGTCAAACATTGTGATTCATTGAAATATACATAGCTGGCGGTCAACTATCTTCATCCCTTGAAAGCTTGTCCATCGTAAGGTTGCAACTCTTTGACATTCATTGCTAGAGGCCAATTACTACCTCTGAATCTAAAGCGGATGGTGATTCAACGTTGCATTATTTTACAAAGTCTGCTGGATAAGGAAAACATCAACAATGGCAGCCGTGAGGAACACCTCTCTTCCTGAGTATTTGGATGTTGCAGTTTGTCCATCTCTCACATTATTATCCTTCGAAACTGAGTTAATTACCTGCCACACTTGAACATGTTATGCTCTGGGGTTGCTCAAATCTTGCTTCATTGACATCAAATGGGAATGGCTATCTACCTAAGGCACTTAGACAGCTTGAGGTTATTAAATGTTCAAAGTTGGAGGCAATAGTAGAAAGGTTGCTTGATGATACATGTCTTACAATCTTAGTGTTGGCAATAGTAGAAAGGTAAATTTGTTCAGCACATTATGACCAACCATTAGGTTAGCTTATAATCTAGTGTTGTTATTGTTATTACTCTTATTGAATGAATAATTAGTTCCTAATGTCATAATACAATCTTTGAAAAATAACATGTCAGTCTATTACTGTACATTTGCGGCCTGATGTTTGTTGTTCTGGTTATTGTCTTTCGATTTTGATTGTATAAAAATGTGTACCATCCAAGTTAATTATCTTGCTATGGTATTAACTTGATAATTTATGTAAATAAGCATGATGGAATACAAATTTGTAGTTTTACATAATTTATTAATAATATTGGATATCAAATCTATAATTCGTCACTTTAAAAAAAAAAGAAAAGAAAAGAAAAAGAAAATCTATAATTCTTCATATTTGCAAGCACATGGTTAACGATGGACTATAAGTTAATATTCATTTAATTTTGAGAAGGTCTTCAGTGATGGTTATTCTTTTGGCTTGAAGCTCTCACATACACTTTGAGGACCCCGATTTGTAACAAACCGAAAATGGGTTCTCATGCTGGTCTCTTCGGATATGGTTTTTGAATCATGAGTTTGTCCAACTGAAAGTTGAGTTATGATTTTAGACAAGTTAGATTAGATTTGTTTCATTTTTTCTCTGTCTCTCTTTTTTTAAAGTGAAATTAAAAATGGTGAAATCTAATAATAGAAATAGATAAATAAAAAGTTATACATATAAAATATGTATGTGTATATATATAAATAAATAAATAAATATAAATATAAAACGTACTAGTTCATCCTATCAAATTCACAAAAAAAAATTGCTCTAAATGAACAATTTTATTGATATAATCATATAAACATCAATAAAGCTTACTAAACAATAGCTAAAGGGAAAATACAATAATGATAATAAACTTAACTCCAATATATTACTTTAAAAAAAAAAAAAAAAAAATCCATCTATATTGGGATTTGGGACTATAAATCTTAATTATAATTTCAGAAAAATTAAAAAATTAAGAAAAAACTCCATTTATATTGAGATTACCGATGCATTTCAAATATACTCACCCAAACAAGCTTAACGAAATAAAACGACACTGATCAAGCAAGTTTTTGTGAAATGTTTTAAATGTTGAAAACGCTCTAAAATTGACGGAAATGTGAAAATAGGCCCTAAACGCAGAATTCTCCATGAATTTAATATGATGCATGTAATGGAGCAAAGAATTTTTCCAATCGACCAGTGCATGAATGGTTTTAAGAAGCGAGTTCTTAATTGTTTCGATTCAATTTTAATTTGATTTCTACCTATTCTATATGATTTTTCATTTTTATTAAGGATTAACAGCACAATAGATATTAATCAGATAAATAACATCAGTAAAAATAAATAAAATCAAATCAAAATAAACAACTATGGTTGCTAAACGATCATGATCACTACAGTTATGGCATCACAATTATTGGTATTGATATTATTGTCACTAAGCAATGATCATCCACAACGATTACAATTATTTATTACCATTACAAAACCATTATTTTCAATTTTTCATCAAAATATTGATTTTTTTTTCTCACTTAGGGAGGGGTTTTGAAGTCTAAATTTCAATTTCGCCTATAGATGGGGTAACTACTAGACTGTGCTTTCAATCATATATTATTTAATACTTGATATATCTATTTTCACAATCTAAATTATACAACATTTTTATTTTTATTTATTATTGTTGGATAATTCGAATTAATTTTCTTTTAACTTTATTGTAAAGTGCTCGTATAAAATATAATAAAGCTAAACAAAAATTATATATATATATTAAAAATAAGTTTTAATAACACCTAAAATTTTAAACTTCTTATTATATGCACCCTTGATGACAACAGCTTATTTCTTTTTTCACTTTCTCTCATCCTTTTTCTCCTCTTTTCTTTTTCTCTCTGTCATTCAAGTTTGGGACTCATGAATTTGGAATCAAAAATCAAGTTTTGAATATCAACAAATCAAGCTTCTTTGGGTTTTGAAATTTTTGTTAGAAGAAACTATGAGTTTAGTTTCTTAAGTTTAGAAATTCTAAAATGACGTGATCAATTTGTATAAGAGAAGTTTAGATGTTGAAATTGAATGAAAGTCGAGGGTGATGGGCAAGCCATTGAAGAGGAAAAAAAAAAGCTCTATTTTGCATTTAAATTGCAATTTTCAGAACTTATTTTTCTTTTTTCGAGACTTTTGTCCAAAACTCAATTTATATACCAACTTAGACGAATATATAATTGAATTTGCAAATTCAATAAGTGACACATTTCTAACAATTCCTTTTTTAATAATAGTATAATAAAAAATTTTAAAATAAAAATGATGAAAATAACCTTTGTACGTCTATCCAAGCACGCACTAATGAAAGTTGTTTCAAATATTAACCGTATCACCTAATGGGGGTTAGTTGTAAACGTTCAAGGCAATTTTCAGGATAAGTCGCTTTAAACATTAAACATTTAAAGCAACGTTTGCAACGAATTGCCTTAAATTTTTAGACCTTATTTGAATGACCTATTGTATTGGATTAAAATAAATTGAATGGGATTGTACAGGTGGATCACACATACAAATATCATGCTTCGAAACTCATACATAGTCGGTAACAAGAACTCATAGAAACTCTAATGAAAAATCTGTCAACCATAATTTTCCCCTTTAGTAATAGAATAACAGTGGACATAGACATTTCTCAAAGGACCGAACCACTCATAGAGTGGAACCGTGTTAAAAATGCTTGTCTCTTTGGTTAGTTTTCCTTTTACATCATTACTGCTCATTTATTCTTATCATTATTATCTCCAAATCAATTTCATTTAACCCTTTGTAATTCACTCAATTCACCACATTCGTATTAATTCAGGTGTTGACTAATTTTTTTACGTTAATACTATCAATCTTGTACTTTTTTAAACTACCAAGCTATTTTTTAATATATACACATATATATACTGATAAAACGTATAATCCATAATGACAGTATTTACACATCAACATTGAAACTTGAAAAACAGTAAAATAACATGCACAAAACGTACTTGAATTGTAGCAGATTTTGGGGCGTCCACACTGTTGTTCAACTGGGGTCGGATTTCACCACGAAATCGGATAGAAATCTCTAATCACAATGTAAAATACCTTGCCATGTTAGTGTTTTTCACTCTTTGTTTTTCGTTCTTAATTCTGCCCTTTTGCTTTTTCCTTCACCTATCAGTTTTTTCTCACTTAAAAGAACTGATTAACTACTGCCCATATGTGTATTATATATCAGGAAAAACTGCAACATGTAGTTATATTGTAACGTGCAAAAAACTGCCCTTCAAAAACTGTCAGCGGCAGTTTACAGGCCATATCCAACACTATTGGATATTGGATCCAACTGTTGGATCTGGGTTTGGGTTTTGGGTCATCTTAGGTGTACCCAACCCAAGACCCATATAACCCGATATACATATATATATATATCACGTCTCTTTTACACGTGATGAAATTATTTTATTTATAGAAATTAAACGCATTTGAAATGAGTATTTTATTAAAAATTTTATATATTTGTTATTATAATTTTTATATTATATCAATATTGAAAATTTGAATACTTTTTATTTTATTTAAATACAAATTTTAATTTTTTTTGAAAAATCCAATCTTATTCCATGATTGTCTAAACAATAAATTGTATAGTATTTAATTCAATCCAATTCAATACAGTGTTAGAATTCCTTGTTTACATACAATAAAGTTATTAAATATAGAAAAAAACTAAGATAATCTTTTCTAATTTACATGATACTACATTTAGTATTTTATATTTGAATCATACTTCAATTAATACGTTGATATTCATTTTAGAAAACAATTCTGACAGCTTCCTATTTGGGGTGATCAATACATGAAATATAAAATTTTCTATTTCTGAAACTCTATGTTGTTAAGGAATATTGCAAGTTGTTTGTGCATTGGAAGCTGCTATATTATTGCAATCTTGAGCTACTTCCTATGTGAGCTAATTGATTTGGATTGCTTTACTACTTTAACGTTATTTGATATACTACATGCTCTTATTAACGTGACATTTGCCAACATAAAGTCTGTTCTCTGTGTGCAACACCAATATTATTACATTACAAAAGAGGTTATCTATATTTAGCAATTATTTTTAAATAATACTTTGAGTCGTAATAATGTTTCCAATGAACATGACTAAAATTTAAAAAAATTACATTTATCTTTTCAATAGATATATATATTAAAGTTATTGAGGTAAAAATAACAAAAAGGGATAAATTTTATTTTTTAATTTTTGCAGTTGAAGCAAATTGCCAAGAAGCAAGAATGAAGACAGACCAGCTGCACGACTACCGAGGCAAAACATGTTTAGCGAGACTTGACAGAAACTGAGAAACATATCCACGCTGCGCACGTGCACACAGAATCAAACTCCTTCTCTTTTTTTTTTTTGGAAAGAAACTCCTTCTCCTGATATAAAATGGGCCAATTTCCACATTCATCCTTAGTTACTTTTTTTTCGAAAGAGGTAGGAGAAACTTCAATTTAACCTCTTAAGTTTAGAGAATTCTAACCTTTTAAGCCTATTTCCATTAATGACCTAAAATTTCAAACATTCCTAAATTTGGTCTATCTAACTAAATTTTTAACATAAAACCATGGTAGAAATTACAAAATAATTTTTTTTGCCCTTAACAATTTATAAACAAGATAAGAATACCATTTTACCCTCTCACGTTGGAATTATTTACATTAAAAATATATTTATGTAAAACTAAATTATTTGTAAAACTTAAAAGGAAGAGGAAAAATTTTTTTCAAAAAGATTTAAAAAAAAAAAAAAAACTAGTGGATCTCTTGTATCAAAGGTGGAGAATTTTTATTTTTATTTTTTAAAAAAAAGGGAAAAAAATTATCGTTGATGGATCCCCATCAAATGATAGAAAGTTAATATGGATATCCACCAAGAGATTCAACTATCTTTATGACTAGTGATCTCTACCGTTGACTAGAGATTTGTGATATGGGTTTCCAAATGAAAACTCATATCGACAGCAATTTGAGTTTTAGGTTTTGGGTTTTTAAATGGAAACCTAAATCATTAGGATTGTTGATATCGAAATGAAATAAGTGGTCTCCACAATTAATTTGGCTCAAACCAGATTTTGCTCTAAATTGAAACTTAGAACTAGTCATCAATCGTCATATTTAGATCAATGGCTGGTGACAATATGATTTTAACTTAAAACCAATTCAGTTTTGCTTTTTACTTTTGGGTTGAAAAACAGACTTATTCTTCACGCTTCATCGAGTAGAGATTCACTGTTGATAAAAACTCATCAACAATGAAGATTTTCACTAGTTTTTATTTTTATTTTATTATTTTTAATTGTTTCTTTTAAAAAAATAATTGTTTATCATATTTTATTTTCCACCATCCATCTTTAAAATGGAGGATGAAGATGCATTTTGTTTTTTAAAGTTTTTAGGTTTTATTTATTTTTATTAGATAGATCTCCAAAAACCATCTCGAAATTGAGTGGGTGGGGAGATCCATACTTTTTTATTTTTAATTTTCTTAATTTTATTTTAGTTAAAAGTAAATTTTTTATTGGAAATACATTTCTCTATTTGGTTTGACCACACATTTAACTAACTATAGAGACTAAATTAATGGGTTTTTTTTTTTTTTTTAATTTTAAGGATCATGGAAGTCATTTGTTGTAACATGCTTACAAAATGAAAATTCGAAAAAACTAAAGAACCAACAAAGTTTATCATTTTAAATATTCAGGACTTCTGATATTCATATTTTATCACAATGATCATACTAGTTTTAGAAATACTATATTAGTTTATGAAATCAATTCTCTAAAAATCATAATAAAAAATGTAATCTAATTGTAACTATATCTTTTATAAAAGTAGAGATTTTTAAATATATTCGAAATCAATTCATATAACTTACTTACTCTTTGTAATTAAGTTAAAATATAGGGACACAATTGATAGTCATCCTATAAAAAAAATGAAAGGAAAAAAAAAATCCCCGAAATTATCTTTTTCTCTCTTCCACTATCGACACCTGACCACCTCCTCCTCTTGTATTTTTCACCAAACCGAAACTCTTCATCTCTCTCTCTCTCGACTCCACCACTCCAAATCTCTCATCTGGCAAATCTCAACCGTCGATTCGACTCCATACTGTCTCGATCTACAACTCCCACCTCCCAGTTTCCCCTCTTATTTGTCACCGTGTCCCGATCGGTCCGTGTATGTTGCCTTTGATCCACTACGTCTCTTATTTTCTTCGCCTTCAGGTTTTTTTGTTCTTTTTGGCTCTTGAATTGTGAGTTTCTTCACCTTTCTATTCATTTTTCAGGGTTTTAGTTCATATTTCCCATCTGGGTTTTTAAGCTTTTTTAAATTTGTAGTGTCTAATATCTTCATTTAAACAAAAACAAGAAAAAAAAAAAAAAAAAAAAAGAGATGGAGCAAGAATCACAGAAGAGAAAGCTAGATGAGACAAGTCACGAGCCACAAAACACTCCAATTCTATGTGCAAATAATTGCGGGTTCTTCGGGAATGCAAACACTAACAACCTCTGTTCAAAGTGTTACAAAGATTATCTTTTGAAACAGTCCAAGAACCCCATTATTTTTGAAGAAGAAGAAAACAAAATTAACGAAGTGAGTGTTGGTCAGATTGAATCCAACACCACCAACCCTCCAAACAACAACATTGATAATGTTAATCATAATAATAGAAGTGGTGGTGGTGATGAAGGGGCCTCCTCGGTGAACCCAGAGAAGCGGCCTGCCAACAGATGCAGCTTCTGCAGGAAGCGGATTGGATTGACGGGCTTCAAGTGTCGATGTGGGCAGACCTTTTGCTCCTTCCATCGATACTCTGATAAGCATAATTGTGTCTTCGATTACAAGACCGCGGGGCAGGACGCTATTGCCAAGGCCAATCCGGTTGTCAAGGCTGATAAGGTCGAAAAGATATGATATAATGTGGTGGGGTGGGGTTTAGTGGTTAGGGATGGTGGTGATTTGGTGTATGAATTATTACATGGTTGTAGGGAATAATAAGTTGCTACTTGAATTTTTATTTTTATTTGTGTCTCTTTGTACAGTTTGGTTGCTATGTCATTGCATAATGAATTTGAATGTGGAAACGTTTGGTTTATATATCAGTTGCTGAATTGAATTTGGTTCTGTTTGTGTTCCATTGTTTTTTCTTTGGTGGTTCAATTGGCTTTTTGCGTTTGTTAATCGTTCTGTTTGTAAAGATGTTAGTTAAATTAAGAATACAATGATTAAAAGGATGAAGTTGTATCAGTTAGCAGCATGTTATGCTTGCAAGTTCAATTCTAGGATCGAAATTTTTAAGAGTGAAATAATTTTTAAGAAAGTAAGATGTGTTGCGCTTCGGCGTGTATTGATTTACATATCTGCAAATGAATTGAGTTGTTTGCATTGTTTTACGGGGGAATGATTGGATTAATATTACAATTTAGTTGTGATTTGACTATTTCTATCTGGTTGTGTTCATTTCACCTGGTGGCCATCCTAGTGTTTGTTTTATGAGGGCATGGTTTTTGTGATGTGGGTTCTGCATTGATTCTGCGTTGGAGTTTGGTTTTGTATATGTCTAATTGCTTTTTTCGTATTTGTTGATTGCTTTAGCTTGTTTGTTCTTGATTCTAGACTTCAAGTATCGGGTCATTGCTGTGTCTCTGAAACATATTTTCCATGTACAGTGAAGATGTGAGTTGTATTTTGAAACTGATATTAGATAGATGAAAGGGTACCGTATCATCTACTGGATTCTTGCAATAGATAGCATTTTATGACCATGACTTCTGTTTGACAACTGGGATCCTCTTGATGCCTATTCACTAGTTTAAATTAGGTAACATTGTTGCATTGCAGGCTAGAATAACTCTTAAGAACCTTCTCAAATATGTTTCCAGACAGCATATGATGATTTATGTATCGACATGTAAAATGAGCTTCCTTCTTGTTTCTTGATTGCATAACTCTATGAGATACTTATAGTGGAGTGATCCGATCATCACTATAGTGTTCGCTCTTGCGGAATCTATGGCGGGTGGTGCTCTTTGCTTCCTTTGTGTGTGATGATTCCTTGTTCTGGGAGGCAGAGGCTATTGTTATATGGCTGCCAAGGTTCCACAACTCGCTTCTGCCTCTGCTTGTTTGTGATGCTTTTCTCTGTTGCCATCTCGAGAAGTCGTGATTATAATAGGAACCGAGTTAATATTGTCAACCTCCTTGTATCGAAAATCAGTTGTGTTTATAATTTCATACAATGTTATCATTTGGTACTTCTTTCAAATCTTTGCGTAAATTTCTAAAATCGATCCAAACCCTCCTAAAATTCGTGTTAAAAGCCTTGTTGGAAGATGTTTCCAATGAATTAAGCAACTATAGGCCTTACGCTGTCACATACGTCCGCTGCATTTGATATTTGTTCTACTCCATTGTAAATACTCGCACCAATAATTCTATCGAAATAGGACGAATATGTGAACGAAAACGACTCAATTTCCAAGTTCATCCGTAACCAAACGCATCCGAAGGTACTTGTCAGATCAAACTCCACCGATAGATCCTTGCAAGTTGAAAATGTGTTAATTATTAAAGGTCAAGTTGCTTGTCCCACAATGAATGTGATCTTGATCAACAGACATCAGCTTATTTGCTATTGTCATTTTGATTGTCGGGTACGGTTGAAAATGCTGTTGATGCGTTGTACACGGCATACTAGTTTTGTTTGATTTCTTATTTTACTTGGTTACATGTGTTACATGCTCTAGAGACAAATTTTATTGACGTCCATGTTCTGAGATCTTCCAATAAAAAAATTTATCTTTCCCATCTTAGATATCGTGTACGTTTGGTACAGCTTATCTACTGGCCAAAAGTACTTTTTTAATGCCAAAAGGTCTACTTGATTTTTTTTGCATCGTTTGATTGACATCCTAGTAGAGCTTTTGGAGAATTAAAAAAGCTGAAAAATGTCTACTTGGAGAAGCTCAAATTTTAAGTTTTTCCAAGTAGACCTTTTTGAGTTTTTTTTAAAATATTGAAGTGTCTAATATATCCCTATTTTATTTTGTTAATTTCTTTAAACTCTTATAACCCTATTACACTTTCATTATAAATATAAACATATAGCCTCCACATTCATTCATTTTTTATTTCATCAAAACTTTTGAGAACTCTTCTTTAACCTATAAGTTTTCTATATTTTGTGTTTTTTTTTTTTCAATTGGTTTTAGTTGATATTACAATTTTTTTATCTTATTGTCATAAATATTATATGTCATATTTGTAATATATATATATATATATTGCAATTAGTTTTGTTATTGGTTTATTGAGATACATATATATATACACTGTAATTTGTAATTGATTTTGTTATCGTGGTTCATTGATATATATATACTACAATTGATTTTAATTGATTTTATTATTATTGTTCATATATATATATAGTGTAATTGGTATGTATATATACTGTAATTGACACACTGCTGTTGCAGTGTGTATATATATACATTGCAATATATATATATATATATATATATATGTATTGCAGTGTTCACTGTAATTGAAGTATACATACTTCAATTACAGAGTATACATATGCTGTAATTATATACTCAAAATTGCAGTATATATATATTATATACTCAAAATTGCAGTATATTTATATACTACAATATATTGCAATTGCAGTGCAGTATATATTTACTGCAGTTGCAGTATATATATATATACTGCAGTTTATATATATATACTGCACTGCTGTGCAGTATATATATAAACTATAGTATATATATATATTGCAGTGCAGTATATATATACTGCAGTTGCAGTTATATTTTGATTTTTTATATATAATTTTAAAAATGGTATTAATTTTTTATTGAGTTGCTTTAAAGAGAATGATTTGAAAAGTCACATGATATTTCATTGATGAAATATTAATAAAAATTTAATTAGATCAAATAAAATTGAAGATGTTAAACTTCACAAATCTAAATAAACACTTCTCTTTTGAAAATAAAAAATAGATAAACAAAATAATTTTACATTTATTTTATTGAAAATCTATGTTTTGAAAATAAATTTACATCAAATAATTATTAGTTGTTTGATTAATTAATTTTTTATGATTAAGGTTGAAGCAATTACATTTCAAGAATGAATATATTATTCATCTCTCTTATACCCTTTTTGGTAAATTAATAATCTAAAAGTGCTTTAAAAATAATTTAACCAAACACTCTACAATTTAAAAGAGCTTTTTTAATTGACAACCAAACAACCAATAACTTTTTTCTAAAAGATCTATTTTAAAAGATCTATTTCTAAAAGATCTATTTCTAGTAGATCTATTTGGAGAAGCTGTACCAAACGAAGCCATCATAATAAATGTCTAAGATTTTCTTTCTAACAAATGATTGACATATTTATATTTCGATAATTTTCATTTAACTTTTTAGATTTTCGTGATTTATCTTAGTTTTAACCACGAATACATTATTAGAAGTGAACAGTTTCTAAAATTTACAAAACTAATTAAATTGGTCTCTTTTAACGAAAGATTAACAAAAATTTAGGCCATGTTTGGTATACCATATAGCACTGCCCTAGATTGCACTTTATAGGTTTATATTGGATTCAATATTGTCTCGTGGTTGGCGTTATATTGTGTTGGATTGTATAATGCTATTTTTAATAAAAAAATTATTTTTAATATTCTACAAAATTATATTAACAAAAAATAATATAAACAATTAAAACAAATTAAACATCTAAATCACATTAAAAAAAAAAAAAAAACCATTTTTTCCCTATCATCTAGTGAAAGGAGTAGATATCAAAGAGCTCGACTTTTGCAAATTTACATCCAATAATCTTAGGTGGCAAAGCGAGTATTCGGTTGAGAATATTTCTATCCACGGGACTAAATAATTGGATAAAGGGAGGATAAACTTTTTCAATTGGATGAAGTAATCAAGTCAGCTATTTTTATCCAACCTTGAACGATATTAAATTAGTATTGATTGATACACTTATTTAGTCCAATACGGTGTGACAAACAAGACCTTAAGGGAAAATTGATGAGTTAAGGGACCAAATTGATGAATTTTGAAAATTTTAGGGATCAAAACTTTTAATAACCCATTTATAGTAAAAAAATTAGATAAATCTAAGCATAGAGACTAATATTTTTTAAGGTTTGCTACAATATTAGCAAACTATGAGAGAGACTAATTTTTTTTTCCCAATATTCTATATATATATTTGAAAATTTTGACTTTTTTGAATTGTTGGGTTTAAATCCAATCAAGGTTTAAATCCAATCAACAATAATTGCGATACAGCTATACTAATAGCATGAATCTTATTATTTATCAACTTCGGTGTTGGAGATGCCAAGATGTCTTGTTTATGCCTCAAATAGTAACTAAAGCAATATAAATTTATTAACAAAATTAGAATGATTTTGACAAAAGAAGTGAAGTACTAAGAACAAAATATTCAAAATTTAACAAAACAACAGAATCTTTAAATGTAAGTTTCACCTGCATATCCATTCATAATTTAAATTGTTTGTGCACTTTATTCTTCACATTTATGAGGGGGTCAATGTATATTTATCCAACATTATTGGGGAGTTAAAGAAAGTAGATATTTTAAGAATATAGTTTCTAATCAATGTTATGGAAGTAGATTTATGACTATTAATGTCAGTATATATTCTTTGGGCTAGTGTCATCACAATAAATTTTCTAATGTTATGAGATTAAGTTTTTGAGTGGGTGTTATAGCCGTGGATTGCCGACAAATAGTGTTAGTAAAATCCCCATTATCTTGCATTTATGTAAAATAATAATAATAATAATAATAATAATGTAACTTCCACTTTTTTAGTAAACTCCCGTTCAACTTTTGACTATTATTAGATACATAAAGGAAGATATGTTTCTTTTAAAAATATCCTCTAATTTTAACACAGTTAGGATTGTTGATAGATTGATTTTGGTTTGATAATAAAAGGAATGTTGTACACCCTTCACTAAAAAAGGATAATTATCGTTTTTTCAATGCTATATATATAGACATAATTTTTGATATAATTTTTCAATCATTGGATTAAAAAGAATTGAATGATATAGATTAATTGTTAATTTGTAATTGATACATTTCATCCTATTTTATCTTTACTTTTAGACTAAATAAAAAGATTATAAATCCAATTTTCATTTAATCATTTTTCTTTATTCAGTTAACTAAATCATGCAAATAATATATGAATTAGAAGCTCTTAACATAAACTTTCAATCAAAATCCATATTATGTACGTTTAAGCAAACATATTGATCAAGATAATATAAAATCAGAGATCAACTAAAAAATAAATAAATAGAGGAAAGAGAGATTCCTTGCTTATTGAGTAAAGAGAGAGAAATTAGTGCACATAGAGTTAAATGGTGTAAAACAACTCTTCTCTTCTCCAAAATAAATAAATAAATAACAAATCTGCACCATTTAATGCCTTCTAATCTAATAATTAAAAAATCATGTAAAAAATTATATCCTCTCAATCCTGTCCCATATACACATACACACATATAAGGAGACAACTAATGGCCTTCTAGTAAAGAAGGAGAATTAGATTGGATATTTGTTGGTGGATAAAGATCTCTATAAGTGATCGATTAATAAAGAATGAATTTCTATTGCCATCTACTATTAATATAGATCTTAATTGGATCTTCATTTTTTATTTTAGGTACTTGATATTCTTAATTATTATCTCAGGCCATTTTTATCTTTTAATGAAAATGTTCAACGGTTCACCTTAATATAAGTAGATCGACTATTCATTGGATTAATGTTTGTTTTTGAAAAGCATGTAATAACTCAAACCTTAGGGATTTTCCTGAAATTTACTCGTTTAATTCCACAAAATGAATCACTAGATTATCCTTCCATGTCAGATTGAATGTGGAGGGCTCAGATCTACAGATTAAAAATTTAAAACTCGGCTAAAAACAAATAACCACAGTATCGCCACCCGCAGAGAATCCCTCTCCACACGCAAACGTTATGCAGCCAGGATTAAAAACAATGAAATTACGAAAACGCCCCCGACATCGCTCAAATGTTGCTCCGTTACACTTGTCCTGAAAAATCGACCTGCCCTCCCTCTGTCAATTATAATTTGTTTCTCTCGCTTCCCGCACAGAATCTTCAGAGACGAAAACATAAGAAAGTGTTTTCATTTTCATTTTTATTTTACAAAAGGAAAAAACCTTAGAGAGAGAGAGAAAGAAAGAAACTGGAAACCAAAACAATCTAGAGAGAGGAAGTGAGAGAGAGCACTGAGAGGACGATTTGGGGAGAATGAAATTCTCCGATTGAACGAGCAAATCCTGTTCGAGGCTTCAGGTTTTGTGTCGCGAACCTTCTTCTCTCGCATTTTCGGATTTCAAATTTGAAATTTCTGTGACTTTTAGGGTTTTGATCGGTTCTGTTTATGTGATTGTGAGATGATGTGACTGCAATTTGATTTTTTGGCTCTTCAACTGTTCTATTAAGTTTTCACCAGCTTTGTTGTTGTTGTTATTTTATGTATGGGCTCCGTTTGGTTTGCTAGAATAAAGTGAAGGAAAGTTTTGTCATTTAGTGAATTGGATTGATGAGTAGTGGACTTGTTTGATTGTTGTCCTGTGTATTGAAATTTGTTATGATGATAGGAAGCTGAGGTTTTTGCTTTTACGATTTTGATTGTGGTGGAGAGGTTATGTTTTGAGTTTGGACGTGTGGATGATCGGTAGAGAGGAGGTTTTGAATTCAGTTTAGGATTGAGTTTTGGTTGATTGCTAAAGAGAGAGTTGAGGTGACTAATTTCGATGATTCCAATATTTTTGGAAATAATAGTGAATGAATGATTTGAGTTGAATTTCTTTCTGAGATTATCGGTACTGATATGCATTGAAGCATGAACGTGTAGGAGAATGTTGAAAATTGTGATAACAAAACATAAACCGATTGATATTTTAAGTGTAATGCATACGTCCACTGTTAGAATTTATATAGTCGATTATAAATGATTTCGTTAGTTTTTAGGTGTGTAATGCATAAGTCCGGTGTTGCTTATTGATTGCCAAGTTTTGTGTATATGCTAAATGAGTTATGACTCCTATCTGATGGATTAACTCATCTCTGTATAATGTGCATATGGATTCAATTATGTTTATCTCACTTAAATGTGTAGTTTTGTCTGATCCTACTAATGGGGCTTTTATTTTTATTATCTCTCTAGCCTGTCCAGATTTTGTGAACAAGCTTAATGCTGGCTCTGCTGTCTGAACTTCTCATGTATTAAAGTTCTGGTTCCTTTTTCACTTGTAGGATCAAAATGGAGTGTTCTGTTGGAGGTGAGGGACCTGCAGTACTGCAGTTGCACAAATGGGGCCCCTCTCAACCCAAGTTTGACCTGTCAGAATTTCGTGAAGCCTTTATTTCTCCAACAAGGGAGCTAATATTACTGCTCTCTTATCAATGTGAAGCTTTACTGCTTCCTTTGATTACAGGTGAGTCTTACCTGATCTTTATCTCCCACAATGGCACTTTGCCACTTCCAGAATGTCAGCATTTGATTATATGTGCTTCTGGTGAACATGCACCTATCCATGTATATATATATTTTTTCCTGATGGGATCTGTCCATGCACATGTTACCTGAATTACTTTGTTACTATGATTTTTTCCTCGATGTATTTTCTGTCTGCAGGGGATTCTGTAGACAGCAACATTGCAGAAAATAGTTATGAAGGAAGCCTTCAAGATCCGTATTTAAATGCTCAAAGTAGGTCAGATTCAAAGGATAATACCCCATGCACTTCTGGATCAGTAATGGATTTTGATAATGGTTTTTCTCTTGAACATAATTTTTCAAGATCTAATAATTACCCTTTTGTTTGTAATGTGAAATCACTGGCTTGGGGTGTATGTGGGGATACCTATAATCAGCACAAAGATGCTTTATTTAGAGAGCTTCTTTTTGTGTCTGGTGACCACCATGTGACAGTCCATGCTTTTTGTCATTCTAATGATACCAGTTCAATGACCAGACCTGCAATGCAGGCTGACTTTGGGCAAGGGAGGTGGGTGGAGTGGGGCCCTTCTTCTATGTCAGCACTTAATGTGGAGGCAGAAGAGACTTCTAGTTTGTCTTGTGAAGCTGATTTCCCTGGAAATATTGAGGATATATACAGGACCAATGGAAATAAGGAAAGTTCACATAGTATTTGCACAGAATCTGGAAATGATGAGTCATCAAGAGGTGTTGGTTCCAGGAGGTGGTTACGATCTTTTTTCACTAAAGCTGAAACTACCAAATCCGATGGTGATGTTTGGACTAGATTTCCACTAAAGTCATCATTTCCTTGCTCAGCAAAGGTTGTTTCGTTTACCATTTTTGATAGTAATTTACCACTTAGGGAAGTCCCTGCTGATGGAGACTCTGTGTTAGATAAGAAGAACAGGCAAGAAACTGCTCTGAATATGGAGACACATTCGCCTATGAATTCTCATTGGGATTCATCTAGCCTAAATTTTCAGCCTGATCTGTTGGTTAACTATTTAGGTATCGACAATAACAGTTCATACAAATGCACTAGAGTGTTTTCCAGCTGTTCCCATTACTTAATTGGATTTGTTTTAACATCTTTGGGTTCTCTGTTTGTAAATATTGGTGGTGAAAGTGAGACAAGCAAAAACGTAGTTCTTGTTGCTAGGTTGAATAGTTGGGGAATCAAGTGGGTCTGTGCTGTGAAGCTTGAGGATAGTCTTGAGTGGACAGATTTCTGCTTTTCTGATAATCTTCTTGTTTGCCTTAACTCTTCTGGGTTAATATTTTGTTATGCTGCTATGTCTGGCCACTATGTGACACATCTCAATATCTTGCATGCCTGTGGACTTGACCCGGGTAAAAATTTGCGGGAGCAAAATAATTTGTCTGTAGGTGCTGATATGGAAATAAAACAAGTTGATGAAATATGTGGCATGTCAACTCGTCAACAAGGTGGAATTTTTGGTGGAAAGAAGTTTAAAAGGTTGATTGCGGCTTCATATACATCTCTCTTATCTGTGGTTGATGAATTTGGTGTAATATATGTTATATGTGTTGGTGATCACGTTCATCAACAGTATAACCAATTTGTGGAATTGCTTCCACATTTTCGTCATTTGGGACTTGGGGTGATGGTTAGTTGGATGGTTGGTGGTTCTGATATTGGCCACCAAAGGGCAAATTCTAATTTTTTAGCTACTTCTGGTAAGAGTTCAGGTATTTCTTCTGAAATGAATGAGAATGTTTCCATCTCTAACAATGTTGGAAGTAATGTGCTTCACGAATGGCAAGAGCAAAACCTTCGTGGAAAATGGGTGTGGTATGACATGTCTTTGAATGGATTTTCTGCAGCATCAAAGAAGTCAGAACAGATTTTTCATGATTCTGAAGTAAGGTTGCACCTTATGAGAAAAATTTTTCTTCCTACAGGTAGATTTAGTAAGGATGATTGCATTTGTTTTTCGCCTTTGGGAATTACTCGTCTCATGAAAAAGAATAACATTACGGCTCAAAAGAATGCTCAAATTGTTCACTTGGATCTGCATACGAATTTAACTGTTTCGGATGACAGTTCTTTAAATTCTGGGTCTGAAGCTCTTTCTCCAGAACAGAGGAAAGAAACTTCTGTTGGAGTTGCAGTTGGATGCTCTTTTCAGGGTTGTTTTTATTTGGTAACTGAGGATGGTCTTTCTGTAGTTCTCCCTGCTGTTGCAGTTCCATCAAATTTCCTTCCGGTTGAAACTATTGGATATCGACAGCCATGTCTGATTGCAGATATAGGGTGTCTGCGAAAGGGCAATGTGGAAATGAAAGAACTAAAGCAGCCCTGGTCACCTTGGAAAGTTGAAATTTTGGATAGAGTTCTTGTGTATGAAGGCCCTGAAGAGGCAGATCGTTTATGTTTGGAAAATGGTGAGAATATTTCTTCAATTTTCTTTAAATACGTTATATTCAATTTGGTTGGTGTTTTACCTGTGTGTTAAATCAATATCTAATATTTGATCAATTTGTCTCCTACCTCAGAATTTACAATTTGTTTTGAGAATTCTAAGTCAGGGATCTGAAGTCACCAAAATTATCAGTGCTGATGTTAATGCCTCAATGTTTGCCACTAAACTAGGTGGACTAGTATAACAAACTTATATTTTAACACTAATAGAGTTGATTAAACATAAGAAACCTCAGTTTTTACTCTAGACGTGTGATTCAAAAGTGATAGACTCTGTGTAGTGATAATAATTCATGGACACAATTTTGGCTCAATGCTGGGTGTTGGAAGTGGTAGTACTAATTTGGGATTATGGTGGCGGGACTTGTATTTGTTTGGAGTAGGTGTCTTGAGTACAGGGTCCGGAGAGTATAAATGGGATGATTATTATGCTAAAATAAGGTTATTTATTTTTATTATATATATATTTTTGTGGAAATAGCTTAGTTTGTTTCTTGAGACATACTGGCTTAAAAGAAGGTGAACTAGACAATTGTTTAAACTAGTATTATCCGGAGATTCTGTGGACGAGTCTGATTTGCTGTTTGCTTAGTTAGTCATAGGTTTCATCTGTCTAATTTTGCTCTTGAGGTATTCAAAAGAATGACTAAGATTGTACATTGTAGATGCAGCTTGGTGGTAATGTTGAATGCAGTTTAGCAATTTTGACTTTCCCATTTAGTTTAGTGCCCATCACTTTCAGTTCCTATGTTAAATGACACCCTTCTAGTCAGGAGTGAATGATTGGCCTCTCACATTGATTCTATATACAAAAGATAGAAAAATATTAAAAATAACATTCAACATAATGATATCAATATGATTACTGCTGTTTGTATTAGGATGGTAAGCCCTACTATGAACACATAGCAGAGTGAAGCGATGGCCAGTCATGTCAAAATGTTTATGGCCATCAAGTAGAGTGTGGATGCTTGCATGAATCGATGGTAATCTTCTATAACTTGTTTGAATCTAGAAGCATGATATATGAGGTTGAATTGAAGACAAGAAAAAAGAATAAAAAAAGGAAGATTATTATTCCTTTTTGCATTTTGCTTGTCCATTAATTTTTGACATATTTAAATATGAAATTTAGTTATAATCTTAAAGCATATTTCTGTCATTTCCCATGGTAGCCTAGGCTTTTTCTTGCATTAAATTGATGAACGTCTTTTCTTCTTTTAACAAAAATTAATTTGTGACAAAATAAACAGTACAAAAAGTGGACAAGCAGTTCACAAATAAAACAAAATAAGATTACTTAATTAAAAACTAGACAAAACAAAAATTATCAAGTAACAAGCTTCCAATCAAGCTGAATAAAAAAATTGAGAAGCATTCTTGAATTCCTTTGATTAAAAATTTTGGTAACAAACTTTATAACATAGAAAGTTTCTATCCTCTGTCTTTCAAAAGAAAAAAAAAAAAAGTTTCTATCCTCCGCTACAACTCGATCAAAAATCTCCTGTCGCTTTCTTGCCAAATAACCTAGAAAATATAGTAAATTTGCAACAAAACCATAACACCATCGTTTTCTACTCACCCATAAAAGCTTCAATGTTCTCAAAACGAAGAGAGACAAGATTTTGGAGTCCTCTCTACTGTTGACAATTTCAACTAAAAACAATTTGTTCTACAATTTTAATGTTACTTAACCATGTGGATATGGATAATCCTACCATTTGTGAGATAAGTATGGATCATGCAAAAAGTCAAAACTTGTATGGTCAGCTTTATATAACTATCTTGGTGAGCAGTTGGAGGAGCAGCACCAGGTTGCAAGGCACTAGTGGACTTATGATAAAATAATTGATTAGCAGTTTGCGTTGGCTGGGATTTGTTGTGTGGTGGTAAACTGCACCCTAAATTTACTCTTGATATATTTTGTGCTACTGTTGTAATGAGTGCACAAGCAGTCGTAAGTTAATGGAATTTTTTGATAGGAAACATAACGTAAGTTAATGGAATCACTAGCCATTATGGCTATGGAGCTAATATGCTAACGATTGAAATTCATTACATTAAAAGTAATTAGGCATTTTTGTTTTATGAAATTGTTGGAAGCTCCTATGATGTGCTTCTTGCCATTTAAAACCATTGAGCTAGCAAGTCTTCCTACCAACGTTGCATTTATGTGGAACATCAACTTTGGATCACCTACGACAAAGAATTTTGGGTAATAGGAAATAATTTATTGTTAGTTGGTGCTTGATGTGCAAAGGTGATGGGAAATGTTTGATTGCATGTTACTTGTTTAGTAGCATGTTTTTACCTTTTTAGGATAGAATCAAATATTGATAGAATCAAATATTGAACTTCCTTTTGGAACTCTCTTTCTTTAGAATTTCAAGGGACTTCTTTTTTCTTTACTCACCTAAATTAGGAAGGAGTGGTGGGATAATTTTGTATATTGTGAAGCTAGATTTTATTTTTATTTTTATTTTTTTGAATTGTGCCTCTGGGTCATGTTGAGGGTATATAATACTTGAAATACCTGTGCTAAATGTAGATATTGTCCATTTTGGACATATTATTTCACTGGTTTGTTGGAGGCTTGACAACGCAAAACACATTTACACTTTAAATAGCTCATATGGTTCTTAAAGTAGTCAAGATATTTTGCTAGAGGTGTAAGATCCGACCGCCCACACAAATCTCACACGGTTTCCACAATAGTCATTTTATGTAGTGTGTGTTGGCAACTTCTAGGTCTTTGCCTGATCTTGTGGACAACCTTTTTACCTTATGTACTTCAATTTTTATTAATAAAGTTATTCTTTTCATATAAAGAAAGAACTAACAAGTGTTTTTGGATATTTGGGAAACGATTTTCCTTGATTGGGTTAGTGGGTTGGAGTAACCATAATTGTCAAAGGTGCACCTAGAGGGGCCTCAAGGTGCCACGATTGTGCCTTTTGGTAGGTGCGGTGTAACCCTTTCACCGAGGCTCGCACCTTATCGGCCAAGGCACAAGGTGTTGCCTAGGAGTGCCTTGTGCAACCTTTATCTCCGTTTTGATGTTTTCGGTGACGTTTGAAGGTTTCTGAGGAGTTTTGAAAGAGAAAACACATTGTCGGCGACCTTTAAAGGCAAATCGGAGCTCACTTCGACAAATATCACCTTGATTTGATGGTTTCTAATGAGTGCCAGTGAGTTCGGTGACTTCTGGAGCTTTTTGGTGGGTCACTAGCAAGGAAAAATGCTTTTTGGTGGGTTGTTGGTAAGGAAAGATGCTTTCTGGTGCGTTAGATGTGGTGGCAACAAAAGTGAGTGGGAGGGGGAGGGTGAGGGTTGTGGTTGGGATCAGGGTTTACTAAGCAAGGAACTTCTATATATATATATATCCATGTAGGAAAATTGTAAATAACCTCCCAACTTTCGACTAAATGCCCAATCATACCTTTGGTTTGAAAAATAAATAAAAAATCCCTACAATTATAAAAATAAAAAAAAATAAAAAATCCCCAACTTTATGATTTTATAATATTTTGAGATTTTTTTTTTTTAAATAAGAAGCATGCCTTGTGCGCTTTCGGCTCCAAGGCCTGTTGCGCCTCACGCTTTTCACAACTATGGGAATAACTCATGGTTGTTTAAACTTTAAAGACATGTAATCTCCTACTTTCTACATCTGCAACATTCTATTGAAGTTATTCTTTTGATTCTTTGTTGCCCCTTTCATTTAGGGTAGGTTTTTTGTTTTTGGAAGTTTTGGATGCTATCTTTTGCCTTTACATTCCTTTTGCCTTTACATTTCTTCTTTTTGCACTCCATCTTTCTTGGTGTAGGTCATGTATACTTAGTATGAACTAGGTTTGCATGCCTTTAGACACTGCTTTGGAGAATCTAATTCTTTTTCTTCTTTCTTCAGCTTGAAAATGGAACCAAAAAAAAAGGAAAAAAAGAATGGTTATTTCATCAGTTTTACAGTTTGATATGGCTGAAGTTTGTCATTTATAATGTTAAGTAGTGAATCCTGTAATTTCGTTTTGGTGAATGACTTGATTTATGGAGAAGACCAGTGTGATGAATCTTGATTCTTTTTAATAGGAAATGAATCTTGACTTTAAGTTGAATGTAAATTCTTTATTCATGTCTTTGTGGGTATTTTCTGGATGGGACGGATGGATTGTTGTTGCCTGCAAATCTGTCGGTAGAAGTACATTTTTTTATCTTAACTTCAGGAGGAAATAGCATTAGTTGCTCATCATCGTTTGCTTAATTCATGAGGAGTATTCCTAACAGGGAATAGGAATGTAATAGTTGTAATTATCCTCCTGGTACTAAACTTTGGGATTGTTTCTTATTCATTTTTCATCACTGTCTGAAGCTTGAAATATATCAAAAATTGATATTTTGGAATGGATAATACGTATTGGAGTGTGACCTATAAAGCTAGTTATTAGGTTGTAAGTCCACTATTTGTATTAATTGTTCTTTTTAAGCGTACTTTTTGATGGAAGATTTTGCTCTTACATGAGTTTCTTCACAGTTTCTAAATTTAATCTTGGCCTTTGTATTACTATAATCTCAGGATGGGACCTGAAAATTTCTAGGATGCGTCGGCTGCAAATGGCACTGGAGTACTTGAATTTTGATGAAATAAAGCAGTAAGAATCTGTACGCGCTAGCACCCACACATTCACACACCCATTCTTGTATATGTGTATCTAATATTGCTTTGTCTGCTTAAAGAAAGAAAAAGAGAGGAATTTCTAGGAAAAACAAATTGCATTAATCTGGTTTCTTGAAGTAGGAATGAGCTTAATTGTTAATTGGTTTATATACACACAACACATCTCTTTTTTGTTATAGTTTTCTATTTCCTATTTCATATAATCTGCTTCTTGTGTTTCTTCTCAAAAAAATGAGGGAAAAGCAAAATGAATGGTAGATACTTAGGCTAATAATTTGCTACTTGTTTATAATAAATCTCTTATAAATCCTCATAAAAATTGTGGGCCTAAGTCCAAACATTTTCAGTGTTACGGCCTTACAAGATAGTGCACGTTCTCTCTGTAACTTGACCTGGTGAATTGAATAACTCAGACAGATGTTATCCTTGAGGCTTGTTATCTCAGGGGGAGTACATTGGTATCAGTTGATTTCTGAATAATTACATTAATTTTTTTTTCCCTTTTATGAATGTCATCTTGTTCATCTTGCATATCCTACCCCTTCAGACTTATAAAATAAAACTTGGTGAGAAAAATTCTTGTACTGTCTTCGGAAATCCGTAGCATTCCTCGCCATTTTACTTCATGTTGAGCATCTTGTGTGCCACATGTAAAACTGAGGTATAAGTCTGTTGACAATTTGTCCTGGTTGATGAACAGATCTTTAGAAATGCTGCTGGATCTCAATATGGTTGAAGAAGGGATTCTGAGACTACTCTTTGCTGCTGTTTATCTGATGTCTCATAGAACTGGCAGTGATAATGAGGTTTCTGCTGCATCAAGGTGAAGATCTATTCACCAATTTTCATTCATTGGTGTGGTTGTGCACTCGTGCTGAGTATTGTATTTGTTTTTTTCCATTTCTGATACATGCTAGAAGAAATTCACATCACCTCCTCAAGATGACCGTACCATTTTTTTTCCTAGAAGTATATCGATGACTTTATCAATTAGTCTTAATTTTCTGTTGAATTTGGAATAGAGAGATATTCCATCTCCAGGTAATGATTTAAAATAATGGTAAGATATATGATGTTAGGCCTAATTTGCTTTATTTTAATTTTTTGTTGCTGCCTTCTGCTTCATAGGTTATTCGAGGTTGTCTTTGAAGGTATGGATTGCAGAATTAGGAGATAGGCAATCAAAAGTCCATCTAGGGATAGTACCAATCATTAGAGTTTAGATCTAGGCTAAGTGAGTCGAGAATAAGGATGGCAATGGGCCGGCCCAACCTAACCCGACCTATGCCCTAAACAGGTTGTAACTTTCCGTCTAAAACCCAAACCTGAGTGGGGCGGCTTGCCCCAACCTCGACTTTTTGACTTGATTTAGTTTTTAACAAATCACATAATTAATATTTAAAAACTAATATATGAATAAAAATAATGATTTAAACTTACAATAATTCAATGTGAACTCCAATATAACATCACTTCTAAATGATTATCAATATAAAATTCATAGACAACATAAATTCTTTAAATACAAATACTAAAACAATTAGTACATAAAAAAGTTTCATTATAAATATTAAAACACTTACTACATAGATGACAAAGTTTCATTATACACATCAAAATATTATTGTTATATAGTAAAATATCCTCACAAATATAAAAAATAATAACTATAATATAACAGTGTAGACATCTATATGGCAACAAGTCAGATCGGGATCGGGTTGGTTTGCCCAAACCCGATTACTTTTTGCTCCAAACCTATCCCAAATGGATTGGTGTCTTGCCAGTTTGAGTGGGATCAGGTATTTTACCATCTGTAGTTGTGAACTTGCTTGCAGGAGAGACTGATTTCATTTTCCTCTTCTCTCCCTTTTTACCTTTTTTCTTAGTTAATAATATTGAGTTAAGGGTAGGTTTTTTTTATTTTTTTTGTTGTTTGAAGGCTGAATAGTGCTGAGGCTTATTGAAAGACTCAATAGTCACTAAAATATAAAATCTGAACAATATATTTGTTTTTGTCTTTAATTCTGAATTTATTGTAAACTTGTTTATTTTTTAGTTAAAATGGTCTGAAAACTAGTAATTTGATTTTTATACCATTTATACTATTTGTTGTGTCATTTTAATTAATTTAATACAAATAATTGAACATAAATAATTTAATAAACTTTAAAACATTCTTATGTACATATTAATATTTTTGTTCATAATTAAAATATGATTAAAAAATATAGTGGCATTAATTATTTATATATTTAATATATTAATATAATTAAGAAAGCAACTAGAAAAATAAATGTTCAAATTGTAAATTAAAATCCAATAATTTAATTTCAAGACAATTTGGGAAAAATGTATTAGGTTATTCTTCTCAAATATATTTTTGTGAATATCAAAGGAAAAAAAGAAAAGAAAATTTGAGTAGTATAAAATTAGGATAAATTTGAAATATGTTATTCGTGAAAGATAGACTTGGAATAAGATTTTTTAAATATGTTTAAATGATTTATAATTAAGTGAAAAGTCAAAACTTCTAATTTTTTATTTTATTTTATTTATTTATTTTTAGTTGTTTTTTGGTAGTTTTAAGTGGTTTGACTACTTAAAAAAACAAACAAAAACAACTTAATGAGTGCAATTTAGCACCATTAAGTTATAAGGGGAAAAAACAAACAGCCTTTTAGTTTCTTCTATGACACTAAAATTAGTTTATGTTCCTTCTTTTTGGAAGAGTTTAAAATCCTAAGAGGAGGTAAAAGGGTTATTATTCTTTGAAATTGTGGAGTTTTCGTCACTTTATGGGTGATTTGGGAGGAAAGAAACAGGAGAATTTTTGAAGAAGTGGAAGAGGTGGAGAATTTTCTAGGAGATAAAGCGTTTTATTTAGCTTCCCTTTGGGCTTCTTCTAGTGAAGATTTTAAAAATTTATCATTATTTTTCATTATGCTTGATTGAAAGGTTGCTGTTCTTTGATTGTTTATTCCAATCTTGCTTTTTAGTTTCGTTTTTTTTTTTTTTTTTTGGTAACTTCTGGTTCACTTTTGTATCCTTTTTCTTCTTTAATAAATTGTTGTTTCCTATTAAAAAAAAAAAGTTTGAGTTATAAAACTAGTACTGAAGTATGAAAATGAGTTTTTTTTAGCACTAATTAGTTTGCGAATGAAGGAGACAATATTTAGCTAATAAAGAAATAGTTTGCACGTGAACTAGCACTTAGTTCATTGACAAAGGATGGTGGTAAAAAAATTTATTTTCATAGTTTGGTGCTTTTCAAAATTCATACTAATTTTAGTATGTTTGTTAGGATTTTCACTAAGTAAATATGGCAAATTGTATTTATTTAGGTTCTGCTTCTGTCCTTTTTGACATGCCTTCCTTATAATACGGATTATAATGGATCTACATTACCACTTATTCAAAATCAAAACCGACTGCTAGATGGTCCCATTGTGGTTCACATTAATTGTGGATTAACTGGGTTCTGTTTTACAGTTTATATGGTTAGAATCTGGGATCTGTTCTGGTGAGTATGTGCAAGTAGAGTCTGTTAAAGATCCATGAGTTTGCATGTCGTAATTGAATAAGTTATTCAATATATAATTTCGAATTCCAGTCAACTGTTTTTATTATTTCTAAAAGCAGTTTAGATTTCAAGTGTTAAAATCTTGTATTAAATTTGATGAGTTGATTTTTTTTTTTAATACATATTTTTAAGTACTTTTATTTCACACTTATTATTTTATTTCTTGTGGTTACTCATTTTAATTCCATATTACAGGCTTCTTGCATTAGCCTCTGGCTTTGCTACAAAAATGATTCGTAAATATGGAATACAACAGCATAAAAACGATGCTTACTTACTGCGGGGCTTTAATGGAATACTTTCTCTTCCCCCAATTATACCAGACAAAGTACAAAGTGAGATGGAAACTACTAGAAGGCTTCATGAGATGGCTCACTTCTTGGAGATTATTCGAAAGTTGCAGTGTCGACTTAGTGCAAAATTTAAAAAGCCCGGCCAGGGATCGGTATGCTGTAGTTTCATTTTGCTTCTCTACGTTTTGCATTAAATCTTGCATGTTATCATTATATTGAATCAATGACTTTGAACTATGGTACAGGTGGATGATAAGGAGGAACTAAACTTGATGGATCCAAATTTATCCCAGGAGGAGTCTCAGCTGTCAGCTGATGTGGTCTCACTGGAGACTCCAAATGAACATGAACTGCCATTTTTGGGGTCCAATGATGCTAAGAAGCTTGCTTTGATGCCCAAGGATTACTTGAACTCTAAAGTTCAATTGGATCGAGAGGATTCTGGTGAATTATCTGTTGTTGTGCCCCAAGGAGCTATTCTACGAAGTAATGTTCTTCCCTTGGAAAATCCAAAGGAAATGATTGCACGTTGGAAAATAGGTAATTTGGATCTGAAGACTGTAGTCAGAGATGCTCTCCTCTCTGGTCGTCTCCCTTTAGCAGTTCTTCAGCTGCATCTTCATCGTTCAACAGAGCTTGCCCCTGATGAAGAGCATCATGATACCTTTGCTGAAGTTCGTGACATTGGAAGAGCGATTGCTTATGATTTATTTTTAAAGGTAGCTTAATGTTGGTTTTTAAAACATAACTAAAGTTATTTGTGTTTCTGCACTAATCTTACTTGAACATTAGGGTGAAACTGGGCTTGCTGTAGCAACATTGCAAAGGCTTGGAGAGGACATAGAAATCTGTCTCAAAGAATTAGTATTTGGCACGGTGAGGAGATCCCTGCGAGTTCAAATTGCTGAGGAGATGAGAAGATATGGTTACTTGGGACCATATGAGTGGAAGATCCTGGAGACGATGTCACTCCTTGAGGTATGCAGAATTTTTATATTTCGTTTGTTTCAACTTTCAAGGAAACATGTTCTGATTTTGAGTTTGGTCTGGTGACTTACTGATCCTTACCCTCTCTGGTGGAAAAGAGGCTTTATCCTAGTTGTAGCTTCTGGAAAACATTTCATGGCCGACAAAAAGGATTTTCAACTTCAAATTCATCAGGAGGAATATGTTTGCACCTATTAAATTCAAAATTATTCGGCAATCTTATCATCCAGTGTGGTGAGATTAATGGAGTTGTTTTGGGTTCATGGACAACTGTCAGTGAAAGTTCATGTGACCCAGTTGTTGATGAAGATAATGCTCATACTGGATATTGGGCTGCCGCTGCAGTGTGGTCTAATGCATGGGATCGAAGAACCATTGATCGTGTAAGTTGATACTCATGCTTATTTATTTATTAAGCTCATGTAAATCAATGCTAATATTTGTTTATTTGTTATGATTGTGTAAGTTAATACTCATAGTTATCTATCCATTTTTTTTGTTCCTTCTGATTGGAAGCTAAATTAATTTATCTCAAAAAATTAGAGAAAATGCTGTTTCCTGTGTCCTGCCTTTCAAAGAAAATTATGCTGTCTTGTGTAACATAATGCTAAATATAAAGAAGATAAGATATGTTTGTGTGCCAATGTTTTAAAGATCAAATAAATAAATATAAAGTAGTGTGCAGTCATGAACTGCTAACTAATAATGTGATTTACCAGTTTATTTCCCTTCATCTCTGGTTGTGCTTCCTGTGGGTACATGTTGGTTTGATTCGTCTGCTTGAAGCCTCGAACTATTAGAATTGTATCTCTAATGGATCTCCACTGTGCAGATAGTGTTGGATCAACCCTTCCTTATGGGTGTTCATGTGTTGTGGGAATCGCAATTGGAGTACCACATATGTCATAATGACTGGGAGAAGTTTTAAAACTTTTGGATGTTATTCCTGCTGTTGTGCTATCAGATGGAAGCCTTCAGATCGCTTTGGATGGTTTGCAACCTGCTTCATCTATCAGTCGCAATAGTGAATGTTTTGAGACTGGCAATTATTTATGTTCCGTTGAGGAATTGGATGTCGTATGCATGGATGTTCCTGATATAAAAATTTTACAGTTGCCTGCTCATGTCATGTGCTCCATGTGGTTAAGGATGCTCTTGGAGCAGGAGCTTGCAAAGAAATTTATCTTTTTGAAAGAATACTGGGAAGGCACCACAGAGATATTAACTCTTCTGGCCCGTTCAGGCCTCATTATTACTAGCAAAAATAAAATCTCATTTGAGTATGATTCCACTGAGAGTTTATCATACCTGAATTTATCAAATATTGATGGACGATCTCCTACTGATAACGTGCAAGCTTTGCATAAATTATTTATACATCATTGTGTGCAGAATAACTTGCCAAACCTTTTGGACCTTTACCTTGATCATCACAAGTTGGTTCTTGACAGTGATTCACTTTATTTATTACAAGAAGCTGCAGTAAGTTTTCTATTAGCCAGTGAATGTTATTATTCTTTATGTTGGATGTACTTAGTGTGTTTTATTGGTTACGGTTTTGCATCCACATGTTTCATTGATTAGGTATGCCTTTAATTATCTCATTCTTGTATGGTGATTTTATATGTAATTTAACCTTTCTGACATGAAAAGTCCAAATCTGTGTAGGAGGGATAAATCTTATTGTTCATTGATGGATGAAACTGTATTCTCTCTATACTTGTATTGTATCACAGAGGTTTGTTTGAAAGCTTAAATGACAAATCTGCTGTACTATATAGAGGAATATCATTATTGATTTTAAGATGGTTTATGATCTATGTAACTTGCAATTTTTTAAGATATGAGTTTAATAGTTTGTTCATAATTTTTCCTCAACGTTAAAGTGTTTAAAACGAGTTTTGCAATTCTATATCCATTAGGCCAAGTTATTTTTTAGATTAAATTAATTACCTACTCCTTAGTCTTCTTCAACTTTCAAGTGTGATTATTTTCTGGTTATGATACCATAAAAGCTTATATTAATCTTCACTAAGGAGAAATGACCAATTCCTTCTTGCTGAAGTGATGTCTTAGTTATCTGAAGGTAGTGGTGGTCTTAAATCATGGAGATTCCAATAAACTGATCATGCGCAAGGATAAAAGCTATGGAATTCTGGCTTTAGTGAATGTTTTCTAGACTAATTCTTGAATTCTTTTTCCATCTTTATCAATCATTTTTTGCCAAGCAAGCTCAAAATGCAATTATTTATTTTATTTGATGGAATGTAAAATGATTGTTTTGCATCAAACGTCAATTTTGCTAAAAGTGAAGGTGATTTCTCAATTTTTATTGCACAATCTGAACTATGGAAGTTCTCTGACTAATTAGCTATACTAGGAGGGAAATCTTACAGAATGCTGCCTTGAATGAAATCAGCTTTGATGTCGCCTTCGATTCCGTCCTTCTGTTGAATGATATTCGGAAACTTACCTTTCTATCGTGGACTAACACTTGTTTTATAACATCTTAAATACTGTCTGATAATTTTTATCTTGGATGTGTGATCTTCATCTTTGTTTTATCTACTTGATCTTGCCCTGCTTACATTCATTTATCATGTGTAGTCTGTCATGCTTTGAACTCTCTGATACCATAAAATGTTTTGCTATTGTATCACATAGTTACAGCCAATTTGACACAGTTAATAGTTTGTCAGTGCACTTACCTGTAGCTTTGTTTTATATGATTCTTCCGTCCAGGGAGATTGTCAGTGGGCAAGGTGGTTGCTTTTATCTAGGATAAAAGGGCACGAATATGATGCATCCTTTTCAAATGCACGTTCGATAATGTCACGTAATTTAGTTTCTGGTAGAAACCTCTGTGTTCTGGAGATTGATGATATCATTCGTACTGTTGACGACATTGCGGAAGGAGCAGGAGAATTGGCGGCTTTAGCAACTTTAATGTATGCTCCTTCACCAATTCAAACTTGCTTAAGTAGTGGTGGTGTCAATAGGCATAGTAGTGCTTCTGCACAGTGCACATTGGAGAATCTGAGACCCTCCCTGCAACACTTTCCTACATTGTGGCGCACTCTTGTAGCTGCATGTTTTGGACAAGATGCGGCTGCCAATATCTTGGGCCCTAAAGTAAAGAGTGGTTAGTTTTATATCTCTTATTGTCTGCTGGTTATTTATTACATCATTGCCTAAAAATTAGTCCTAGGGTGATTTTGGTTTGTCGTAATATAACTTCTCACCGGCTATTGTAATTCAGCGTTATCAGACTACCTTAATTGGCGTGACAAAATCTTCTTCTCATCTGGACGTGATGCTTCACTTTCACAAATCTTGCCATGCTGGTTTCCAAATGCTGTGAGAAGATTAATTCAGATTTACGTCCAGGTCTTTCTCTCTTTCTCTTCCTTTTGTATTGTTGCTCTTCACAGTATCATTGTTTTTCAAAATTGTCTTTCAGGCTTTGGTCAAATATAAGTATGATGTTAGGTTTCTGAAAACCTGGTAAAAAATCTTAGAATTATGTCTTTAATTAGGTTTTCTGAAAACCTGGTAACAAAAGTCTTAGACTTCACCTATAAATGGGTGGAAATGGTTTTATCTATTTCTACTTATGAATTATGTCTTTATTTTTGTAATACTATAGTTATGTGTTATCTTCTTGGACAATTGAGATAGTGTTTGCGTGGAATCACAGGGTCCTCTTGGATGGCAATCATTTTCAGGTCTGCCTACTGAATCCTTGCTACATCGAGACATTGATTTTTTCATTAATATGGATTCTGAGGTCGATGCCTTCTCATGGGAGGCAACTATCCAGAAGCATATTGAAGATGAACTTTACGATTCTTCAATCCAGGTAGGCTTGTTTTTCCATAGGGTTTCAATTCTGTTTGTATTCCTAACTATTGAATGTATTATATGTATTTTGCTATCATATGAAGGTGACTCTGAGGACAAGCCTAAACAAAATTTAACATGCTTGCCTTGCCCCCATTGGTTGTCACTTGAAGATATGACAACATAGAACCTAAATTGCCACCATTGGTTGCTGCATAAATAAATCACTCGACTTTCTCTCCATGCATGCATTATTATTACTGTAATGTCTTTAGCTGCTATGGTATTATCTGGATAGTATTGGCATTAGTTAAGGTTGCTCATTAGCTGCCTGCTTGTTGCTGATGACTTGTATTAACCTTAGGAAACTGGACTTGGACTAGAGCATCACCTGCATCGTGGTCGTGCGCTGGCAGCTTTCAACCATCTTCTTGGAGTCAGAGTTGCAAAATTGAAATCAGAAGGTCGATCCAGTTCAGTGCGTGGACAAGCAAACGTTCAATCAGATGTACAAACACTTCTTGCACCTATCTTAGAAAGCGAAGCATCTCTTCTTTCATCTGTAAGGATCAGTTTTATCTATCAGCTACAATTATTCACTTAAAAATATCTAGTGTACTTCAGTTGGATTTATTTTCTATTTTAAAAGCTGTTAACGAATAGATTTTTATGTTAATGATAAACCTTGAAGTCAAGATTTATGCTGTCAGTTTAGTCTAAATGATAGTTTGTTGGTATCTCACGGCACTTAAATTTTTAGGTAGTGCCACTTGCTGTTTCCCGTTTTGAAGATTCTGTGTTGGTTGCATCATGTGCTTTTCTGCTAGAGCTTTGTGGTTTATCTGCTAGCATGCTTCGTGTAGATTTAGCAGCCTTGAGGCGGATTTCTTCTTCTTACAAAGCTAGTGAAAGTAATGAAAATCCTAGGCAACTTTCACCAAAGGGTTCTGCATTTCATGCATTATCCCGAGAAGGTGATATAACAGAGTCTTTAGCTCGAGCACTGGCAGATGAATATTTGCATGATGATATTACTGTCAATGCTAAGCAAAAGGTGACACGAAATATGGTGTCCGGCACACGGCTTCCAGAGCTCTCATGCTTGTACTACAGCATTTGGAAAAGGCTAGTCTTCCAGTGATGATAGAGGGAAAGACGTGTGGATCTTGGCTATCAAATGGTAATGGTGATGGGGCTGAATTGAGATCTCAACAAAAAGCTGCAAGCCAGCACTGGAGTTTAGTTACAGTTTTCTGTCAGATGCATCAGCTTCCTTTAAGCACAAAATACCTTTCTGTATTAGCACGAGATAATGATTGGGTATGCTCTCTGTTTTCCTGTGTTCTGCAGTCTGACAAATGCTTTCCCAAGTTAAAATCTCATGGTGCTTTTGTCTTCTGTAAGGTTGGATTTTTGTGTGAAGCTCAGGTTGGAGGATACCCTTTTGAAACAGTGGTCCAGGTGGTAAGTCTTCTTTCCCTATTTTTTATTTAATATTTATAGTTTTTATACTACGTTATTCCTTGTTAAAATTAACATCAATCATTATATTAAAAAAGAAATTTGTTTTATGTTCAGGCAGCAGAAGAATTTAGTGATTCATGTCTCAAAATTCACATATTAACAGTTTTGAGAGGCATGCAGTCAAGAAAAAAGGCTAGCTCTTCCCAAACAGATGCTACTGAAAGGAGTGAAAGTTCCTTTGTAGATGAAAATTTATATATTCCTGTCGAGCTCTTTAGAATTTTAGCAGATTGTGAGAAGCAAAAAAATCCTGGACAGGCCCTCTTGATTAAAGCGAAGGACTTATCCTGGTCCTTGTTGGCAATGATTGCTTCATGCTTTCCAGATGTGACTCCATTGTCCTCCCTTGCAGTTTGGCTGGAAATTACTGCAGCCAGGTTGGCACTAATAAGATGAAATTTCTTAGATCTAATATATATTACCGTTTTTTCAAAATTTGAGATACTTGAGAGCTTTTCTATAGGAGTCAGCTAATGATTAATGGAAGTTTTATAACAATTGGACCTTCTTTCTCTGTTATCTAGGAGCACCTTTACTCTTTTTAAATTCATTACATTTGCACACTACTAAGGCATGGATCTGATTATAGAGAATTGTTAACAGGGAAACTTCATCCATAAAGGTGAATGATATTGCTTCCCAGATTGCTGATAATGTTGCAGCAGCTGTTAAAGCTACTAATTCCTTCCCAGAAAGTGGTAGAGCAGTTTCATTCCGTTACAACCGACGGAATCCAAAACGTAGGCGGCTTATGGAGCCCATATTTGCAGATCCCTTGGGTGCCTCATCTGATGTTACACCTGATGTTACACCTACTTATTCTAGTGGAGGAACATCTATTCACCAAAGCATTGCTGTAGAGGATGGAAAGATAGAAGACAGTCAACATATTGATGATATTAGTGATTCAGTTGGAGAGCCTCTGTCTTTGTCCAAGATGGTTGCAGTGCTCTGTGAACAACGTTTGTTCCTGCCTTTGCTAAGGGCATTTGAAATGTTCCTTCCTTCATGTTCTTTGTTACCTTTTATCCGTGCTCTCCAGGTTTGTGCGCAAAATGAAGACCTGGCATTTCTATTCCTCTCTATGATCCTTTTGACTACTGCTTTTTCTGTATTATGAGTTTCAATCATGCCAGATGAAATCTATACCCTTTTTTTTCTTTTCTTTTTTCTTTTTTCTTTTTTTTTTCTCGAGGCACTTATCTCCGACCGCCACTGGCACGTTCATCCTGATTTCTTGGAGGCAGGTTGCTGGTTCTGTTCCCGCCACTGCCTTTAAGTCTGAACCATGCATAGTACTGTCCTGTGGGCCCAAAAATAAACATACATTAACATGCCTATGAAGTGAACATTAATGAAAAGTACTTTGTCATAGAAATAAAGGTTGAAGAAAAGGGATGCCTAGAAAGGAATTTACACTATTTTTCCTTTCCGAGTTTCTGCCTGCTAGAACATTGCAATATATATTTTTTATGCAGGAGAAGAAAGTTTTAATTAGACTCATTGACGTGTTCTTTTGTTTTTTAAATGATGAATACAAAAGTTTTGTTGAGCTATTGAAGCTCATGTTCCTGTTGACACAGCCAAACTTTAGACTTTGTGGTTACAGTGTATTCATTTCCAACGTTATGGAATTTATGTTACATTTTCACTTGGATTAGTTTGGATGGAAAATTTTGATTATTAAGTCTTGAACGTTTCCAATTTATTAGGGTTTAAAGAACAAATGGAAAAGCTTCAATGTTGTCAAATGTTTTACTAACCAGTTACTGCATACTCTGTCCCCTGCTTTCGCTCTCAATAAATTTTAGTCAAATATTCTAGTGTAGATACAACAGGATTGATATCGAGTTGTTTGAGTTAAGAATTTTTAATTGTGATTAATTCAATTTTGTTTAAATTTGAGATTGAGAAAATCATTTTCAAATACAAACTGACTTTAATTTCTCTTCAGGCATTTTCACAAATGCGCCTATCTGAAGCATCAGCACATCTGGGTTCCTTCTCTGCCAGAATAAAGGAAGAGCCAAACTATTTACAAGCAAATCTGGGAAAAGAAGGGCAGATTGGGATTTCGTGGGTCAGCTCAACTGCTGTAAAAGCTGCTGATGCAATGCTATCAACTTGTCCATCTCCTTATGAAAAAAGATGCTTGTTGCAACTTCTTGCTGCTACTGATTTCGGTGACGGAGGGTTGGCATCCGCCTACTATAGGCGATTGTACTGGAAGATTAATTTAGCTGAGCCCTCATTGCGAAAAGATGATGGTCTACAACTAGGGAATGAGACTTTAGATGATGCTTCACTTTTAACAGCATTAGAAAAGAATGGGCATTGGGAACAGGCACGTAACTGGGCCAAGCAGTTGGAGGCCAGTGGCGGACCTTGGAAATCTGCTGTTCACCATGTTACAGAAACTCAGGTAATATAAATGGAATTTTAATTTTCTGCTCTTATCTCAAAGTAGTTTGTAGGATTATTGAACTTCCCTGACTCAGATGATTCCTGGTGATTTGAAGCAATAGAGGGAATAACTATTTTATTGTTCTGAACTGTCAAGCCTAAGAAGCCAAGAAGTGTGAGATTGATGAATTTAATTTGAAGTATTTTTGCGTGTAACTTCTATAGTAAGGTTTACTTAGACATTTTTCCTGAATATGAAATAGCTGAAGGTTGTCTGTAGTTTGCAGTCGCATATTTAAAAAGAATTTCTTAGTTAGCCGTCTGGGAAATAGTACAAGTAAAATGTTGGAATTATAATGTTGTTGATGTATCATTCAAGTTGCTGTTGAGACCTCTTGAGTATTTAACTTCTTCAAAAAACTGGAATTAGTGTCCTTGGATGTCTGTTGTTACTAAAGCTTAATAAAATAGATAGTTGTGTGTTTCGTGGAGCTTAGATAATTTACTATTACATTGTAGCTTAGTTTTCTATGCAAAAATATTTTCTTTATATTTTAGATTTTGTTTGTGTCAGCTAGCTTGTATATTTTTCTATTCTTGAAGCTGCTCTTAGGGAATAAAAATTATGCATTGGTACTACAATCTTTAGATGACATGTTGAAGTAAAACCCAACGTTAATCTTTGGATGTTCTGTTCTTGTCAATAGCTCTGCATGATTGGTTGATTCTAAGTTATGATAGCATTATTATTAATTGAGTAAATTACAATTTAACTATTCAATTGGAAACTAATTACAGGCGGAGCAATGTTTTAAGTTTTATTACAATAAACCCTCCGGCCGTTAGGAAATTCTGTTAGAGTTAACCGTGAGCTGATAAAAAGATCAAAATGCCCTCATATTTTAATTATTTTTCAAAAAAAGTAAAAAAATAAATAATTAAATAATTAAATAATTTTTTTATCATTTTGTAGATTAATTCGAAAAACATTAAAAAATTAAATAAATATTTTTTTCATTAGATTAACTTTAAAAAAATAAAAAATTAAGAACAATGTTCTTCTTCAATGAAGAACAATTGTTCTTCATTCTTCATTAACAAATACCAAACAAAATCATCATCGTTAATCAACAAATAATAAACAAAATCATCAATAAATAACAAACAAAAATCTTACCAAAAAAAAAAAAAAGGTGTTCAGGCTTGCTTAATCAAGAACTCATCTTCATCTTCTTCGTCAAGAACCCATCCTCATTAAGAACCTAGAAACAACCCGGAAACAAACCATTTTGATCAAGCCAAAAAATCATCTTCATCAAGAGCCCATTAATAACCTACAAACAAACCATCTTCATCAATGCATACAAACCATTTTCATCAAGAACCCAGAAACAAACACACCATTGATTCTGCATCTTCATCAAGAACCCAAAAACAAACTCCCAATTTAAATCATCCTTCAAACACTAACACCTCACACCCAATTCAACCCAATCAAACATGCAATTTACATCATCCATCAAACCCTAACACCACACACCCAATTCAACCTAATCAAACAATCTATTTAGCCATTTTAATTGTGTTAACCAACGATCAAAACCTACCTAAAAGTTGTTGCTCCAAGCTTCGGCCTGTTTGCCTGGTGGCATCATCGTCGAAAAGTGGTCTGCCTTGAGACTAAAGACACCGTTGATGGCAATTCTGCCGATGAAAGTGGGGAGGAACTTGGATGAAGTTGGTGACACCATCACAACCCTCTCATCCCATCATCGAACTGCAACCCTCTCATACCATCACCATAGATCGGAGAGAAGAGAATAGCGAAAAAAAAAAAAGGAGAGAGAGATGTTGAAGTAGAGAGGTCTGAATAGATATTGATGTTGATTTGATACCAAGAAATGATGATAAGTCTGAATGTTGATCTAGGATGGCAGCTTGATGTTGATGTTGATTATGTTGGTTGTTTATGATGGGGGTGGTCTGAACATAAGAGAGACTAGAAACCTAGAAAATAGCAAACTTATTTTTTTTAATTTTTATTTTATTTTTTAATTTTTTTAAATTAATCTCCATCGTCCATCTTAAGATGGACGATAGAGATCAATTTTAAAAAAATTAATAATTAAATAAAAAAAAAATTTATTTTAAAAGAAAATAAAAAATAAGATCAAAAGATAATTTTACCTCTTAATCCATTAATTTTAATGGAGATGGGTTAACGGTAGGGGGGTTTATTGTAATAAAACTCAAAACATTGCTCCGCTTGCCAGTAGTTTCCAATTGCGCAGTTAAATTGTAATTTACTCTTATTAATTTTTAGTTTTGGCTGTGTTTGATGGAAACTCTTATTTGTTTTGTTCACTATTTACTCCCTTTGATACTCTGGAATTGTTCAGTTTTGATACTTGTGCTAATATTGTCAGCAATATATCCTATGCATTTCTCACGTTCACCAAAATAATAATAATAAAAATAAAATATATGCATGATGGCATGGATCCTTCAAAACTGCCTTTTGTTTTAAGCATCTGCAGGTGTTATAATTTGAACTTCTCAATGCCAACTTTTTGTTTCTGTTTCCCACTGATAGGCTGAATCCATGGTCGCTGAATGGAGAGAGTTCCTTTGGGATGTTGCAGAAGAAAGAGTTGCCTTGTGGGTCCACTGCCAGACACTTTTCATCAGATATTCTTTTCCTCCACTGAAGGTATGATTTTTTGTATAATCAGCAGCAGCTAGGTGGAAGTGGAAATAGATCCCAGCAATATGCATTTTTTATGTTTGTTGTCTGTTGATGATCCCTTGTCATATGAAGTGCAGGCTGGATTATTTTTCCTTAAACATGCAGATGCTGTGGAGAAAGATCTTCCAGCTAGAGAGCTTCACGAGATGTTGCTGCTTTCACTACAATGGTTAAGTGGGATGATAACCCAGTCTAATCCGTAAGTGATTTTATAGCAGAGCCAGTTGTTGCTATGCGTAGTAGTATGTCAACATCTTTTCTGACCTCTGTGATGGTTTTACCAGAGTTTATCCATTGCATCTTCTCCGAGAAATTGAGACTCGAGTGTGGCTCCTGGCAGTTGAATCAGAAGCTCAAGTAAAGAGTGAAGGAGATTTTAATTTGACCAACTCTAACCGGGAAAATACTATTAATATTATTGACAGGACAGCAAACTTAATAACAAAAATGGACAACCATATTAATACAATGAGGAGTAGAATTGCAGAGAAATATGATGCAAGAGAAAACAATTATGCCCATTACAAAAACCAGGTATTAGATGCTGTCTCGTCAACCGCAGCAATTGGGGGAACTACAAAGGCAAAACGAAGAGCAAAAGGATATCTGCCACCAAGACGACAATTAGGGGATTCAGTAGATAAAAACAACGATCCTGAAGATAGTTCCAGCTCTCTCAACTTTAGAAATGATTTGCAGTTGCAAGATGATAGCTCAACTATAGAGATGTCATTTCCAAAGTGGGAGGAACGAGTTGGACCTGCAGAACTGGAAAGGGCTGTTCTTTCACTGCTGGAGTTTGGACAAATTACGGCTGCCAAGCAGCTCCAACATAAGCTGTCTCCTGCTCACATACCATCTGAATTCAGACTTGTGGATGCTGCTTTGAAGCTTGCAGCAATCTCAACTCCTAGTATTGAAATATCGTTATCTATGGTTGACGAGGAAGTACTTTCGATTATTCAGTCATACAATATAGTGACTTATCAACATTCTATCTATCCATTGCAGGTTATTACCAAAGTCCTCAGTTTCTTCTTCTCACTGAGATTGTGTTATGTTTAAACAGTGCTACATTTTGCATAGTAGATATATAAAAAAGTCTGTCATGTTAATGGGCTATTTTTAGTTTCTCCTTTCCTCTCTTCTATTGGCAATTTCCTCGTGTCTCTTTGATGGATTTTAAGGCTTATAATATGTGAATTTAGGTGTTGGAGAGCTTATCAACATTTTTAACTGAAGGTAGTGGGCGGGGTCTCTGTAAGCGAATAATAGCAGTTGTGAAAGCAGCAAACGTCTTGGGTATTTCATTTTCAGAAGCATTTGACAAGCAGCCAGTTGAATTGCTACAGCTTCTTTCTCTTAAAGCACAAGAATCGTTTGAGGAAGCATGTCTCCTTGTTCAAACTCATTCTATGCCAGCTGCAAGTATTGCCCAAATTCTTGCGGAATCCTTTCTTAAGGTGTGCCTTATTAATTTCATTTTCTTTGGAATTCCCATACTTTGAAAGGAGATTTTAGGCTTTTGGCATTTCTAATAAGAACTTGTGATTTGGGTTGGACAAATGAGGGGGATGTGACTAGTACTTATAATGCATCTTATGCCTGATGTTGGATTGGAAACTCATGACTTCTAATCTATTATATATATGAGCAAATTTGGATCCAAGCCAAAACTTGGGGGAAATTGCTGCCTTAGTCTATAATAAGTTGTTGGTAACGATATTCCCTTATACTCTCAGGGTTTATTGGCTGCACATCGCGGGGGATATATGGATTCTCAGAAAGAGGAAGGACCGGCTCCTCTATTGTGGCGATTTTCAGACTTCTTAAGGTGGGCAGAGCTTTGTCCCTCTGAACAAAAAATTGGCCATGCACTGATGCGGTTGGTGATTACCGGGCAAGAAATACCACACGCATGTGAGGTATCATGATTATTATTATTACTCTTACTACTACTGATACTTAAGGTTCTCCTACTCATCTCATATAATCGAACTTTTAAAAGCATTAAAATTTTAGGTTTATATCTTGATAGCAAATCTGTTATAAGTGAACTGTGTGCTGATGAGGATCATCATCATCACTGTTTCGTATAAGGAATTATCTACTCTTTATGTCATCTCTTAGTTTATTATCATCTGCACTTTATGTGCGTAAACATTTTACACGGCTAAATTATCTATACAGGTTGAACTTCTCATTCTCTCTCACCACTTCTACAAATCATCAGTTTGCCTTGATGGAGTTGATGTTCTTGTAGCCCTTGCTGCCACCAGGGTTGAAGCTTATGTGTCTGAGGGTGATTTTCCATGTTTGGCTCGCCTGATAACTGGAGTTGGAAATTTCCATGCCCTTAATTTTATTCTTGGCATTCTTATAGAAAATGGTCAGCTGGATCTCCTTCTTCAGAAGTATTCTGCTGCTGCTGATACTAGCACTGCTGAGGCTGTCAGAGGATTCCGAATGGCTGTTCTGACATCATTGAAGCAATTCAACCCCAATGACCTTGATGCATTTGCCATGGTTTGTATATGTCTTCTCGATATTGTGAATTATCTTAACTTACAACTTAATTTTTATTTATTTATTTATTTTAATATACTTATGCATGTTAGGCAGCAGTTCTTGTTGATTGGTACTTTTCAACTGTGTCACGGGTGTTCCTTAGCACATGTTGGCTATGAATTTATCATTTTATACATTTGATCACTTGTTTTCTTCTCGAATTTAGTTTTACAAAACCTTTCAGTCTTCTGATCTTGAGGATCTTGGAGAATATTAAGTCTTTGGCTCTACCAGAATAGCATTATAATTCATATGAAAGACCTGCACGAAACAATATTTAATTTAATGATTACATGAAGATATTTCTGGGAGCTTGTCTTGGCTCAAACATTGAATTAATGTCTTTTCTGCTTTGATAGCCTTACTCACATATGTTATTGTTGAATTTATTTTTTCCTGGGAACTTGGTTATGTCTTGATCCTCAAATTGATGTTATTTCTCCTTTGCTAGCCTTACTCAAATGTGTTTTTGTCATACTTTCTTTTCCTATTGTGCATCTTGGTCATGCATCAATAATCTTGTGTATGTTTTTTGTTTCCTTACAGGTTTACAACCATTTTGACATGAAGCATGAAACAGCTGCTCTGCTAGAGTCACGAGCGGAGCAGTCCTCCCAGCAATGGTTTTACTGTGCTGATAGGGACCAGAATGAAGATCTACTAGAATCCATGCGCTATTATATTGAAGCTGCTGAAGCTCACTCTTCTCTTGATGCTGGCAATAAAACACGCAGAGCTTGTGCCCAGGCTTCCCTTGTTTCCCTACAGATTCGAATGCCAGATTCAAAGTGGCTCAACTTGTCTGAAACGAATGCCAGGCGAGCATTAGTTGAGCAATCTCGTTTTCAGGAAGCTTTGATCGTTGCAGAAGCCTATGGTCTTAACCAGCCTGGTGAATGGGCACTGGTTCTTTGGAATCAAATGCTCAATCCAGAGCTAACAGAAGAGTTTGTGGCTGAGTTTGTGGCCGTACTTCCCCTCCAGCCTTCCATGCTTGTTGAACTGGCAAAATTCTATAGGGCTGAGGTGGCAGCCAGGGTTGACCAGTCCCAGTTCTCAGTCTGGCTAACTGGTGGTGGCTTACCAGCGGAATGGGCTAAATATCTGTGGAGATCGTTTAGATGCTTGTTGAAGAGAACTTGGGATCTCAGATTACGGTTGCAGCTGGCTACTGTGGCAACTGGGTTTAGCGATGTGGTTGATGCATGTTCCAAGGCATTGGACAAGGTTCCTGAAGCTGCTGGGCCACTTGTACTGAGGAGGGGGCATGGTGGTGCCTACCTCCCACTGATGTGATCGTGAAGCCTAATTGCAGGGCTATTACTATGATTGTGGCACGATGGCGCCAAGGATTGTTATGATTATGAGGATGCTAATGCTCACATGGCAGTAATACAACCGCGATCACGATGGTAATGTTAAGTTTCTCATATTCTCTTTTGAAGAATTAGCAACAAGATGCATGTGAAAATTTGCAGAGTTATAGATTAGTTGAAGAGTTGGAAATTTTGTTTTATTCTCTCCGATTTGATTGGACACATAGGCAGCAAGCTATGGGCTTGAAGAATTTGTTCAGATTACTAGGTCTCAATTAGTCGAAGGTAGTTGCAAAATGGTTTGGTACGTTTTTTTTTTTTTTTTTTTTGACAATGTTTACTTTTTGGGATGAAAAATCAGGGCAAGATATATATATTCCATTCAATGAATGTTTAGCTGAGGGGTTATACCAATTTTGTAAGAAATGTACAATATGTAAATATTTCAATAGAAAAAATCAGTTTAGTTTTTTTCAGAAACATCATCCATGGTATAGCAATTTGAACTTAGTATATTGTTAGTTTGAACAAGTGTTTTTTACCATCAAACTACATTAGGCTGTGATAAAAAATCATTTGAATTGGAAAAAAAATCGTTTCTTTAAGGGATGATATTTTTGTAAGATTAGAACGTTCTGGTGTGTGTGTGAGTATTTATCAATGTGCTTTATCTATTTAAAACAACTAGAATTTAAAAAGAATAGAGAGCCAAAAGAGTTTTTTCTTTATGAACTCACAATTACCCCTTAAAAAAATATAAATAATACAAATTTGGAGCTAGATATCTTGAAAAACAATTATTGTAATCCTTAAATTTTAAAAAATTATTTGTGGATCTAGTATCTACATTATTTTGAACATCTAAGCATGCAACTTATTTTAATTTCAAGGGATTTTAGTAAAATACCTTTCATATTACATAAATTGTATCCGTATCCCACGGTTGAAAAGTGGAAATAAATAGCAAAATTGCCCCAAATTTTCAAAAATGCCCTTAAGCATGCTACTCCTACATTACCGTTCATGAAGTGAAGTTCTCTACCCATATTGGATACAATCATCTTTAAACTGGGTTTCTTGAGTGACAAACGTTAGTTTCTTTCAATCTATAGTAACCTTGTCTTTTCTTTATGTTGGTTTTTGTTTAAAAAAACAAAAGAAATTGTTTTGAAGGTTTGTTTTCATTCATGTATGTCAGCTTTTCTTGTACATGTTTGACAAAGACAAGTTTTTAAGAAAGAATTATATCCTTCTTAATTTTTATCTAACAATTTGAAACTCCAACTATCATAAACTTTTTAGGAAAGTAAATATTTACAAACCATTAGTAACTTTTAATCTCTAACACTCCTCATCAAACTGGTGAATAGATATATGTCATTCTCAACTTGAATGTTATTTTTTAAAATAATGTGCTCAGTAAATCTTTAGTCAAAACATTTGCAAGCTACCCTTTAGTCGAGATATAAGGTGTACATATCAACACACTCTCTAGTTTCTCTTTTATCCACTTCAATGTGTTTAGTTCTGTCATGTTGTACATGATTATGATCAATACTAATGGCTGATTTGTTGTCACAATACAACCTCATAGGTTTTTCCCACTTGACTCTCGAATCATCTAGAATAATTTTCAACCATAATAACTCAACCTCAGCACTTGATTGTGACACCACATTTTGGTTTTTAGCTCCTTTACGTGACTAAGTTATCACCGAGGAAAATACAAGACCTCATATCCATTACGGACCTTATATAGGTATAAGCTTCCAATGCTAACCTTGAAATTCTTCTAAATAGAATTCCATTTCTAGGACAACCCTTCAAATATTGTAGGACTCGATAGATAGCTTGTAAGTGTACTTCTTTAGGGTTGTGCAGGAATTGGCTCACAACAGTAATTGTGTAGGCAATATCTAGCCAAATGTGTGAGAGATATATAAGTCTGCCAACCAGTCTTCGATAAATCTTCCTGTTAACCACTATTTCATCCATTGCTTCACCCATTTTGTGATTCACATCAATTGGAGTAAATACTGGTTTACAATTAAGCTGCCCTGTTTTCTTTAAGAGATCAAACATATTTATTTTGTGATAGAAAGATTTCATGTTGTGAATGAGCTACTTCAATCCTTATGAAATACCTTAGCCTTCCAAGTTCTTTAATCTCAAATTCTTTTTTCATACACTGTTTCAGAACTTCTATCTCCCCTTTATCAATCCCATTATATCATCAACATACACCAATAACACAGTAACTCCCCATGAATTTGAATGTTTAATGAACAAGGTATGATTACCTTGACTTTGTTTATAACTTGGCCGATTGCCATCAACATTTTTGTAAACCTCCCAAATTGCTTCAGCCTATGCTGTTTTTTTTTTTTAGTTTACAAACAATCCCTACCTCCAATTTACTCTTATATCCAGGTGGAGTTTGAATATATATCTCCTCCTCTAGGTCTCCATGAAGGAAGACATTCTTCACATCAAATTATTGAAAAGGCAATCCGTAATTGGCTGCCAAAGACAACAGTGCCCTCACAATGTTCATCTTTGCCGCTGGTGCAAATGTTTGGTGATAGTCCACCCAAATGTCTGTGTATATCTTTTCACTACCAACCTCGCCTTATAGCTTTCTAGCGACCCATCTGCCTTATATTTAATCATAAATACCTACTTACAGCCTACTGCTATCTTCTCTTGTGGCAGCCCTGTTAACTTTCATGTATTGTTTTTCTCAAATGCTGCAATCTCTACTTCCATAGTTGTCTCCAATTATGATCAAATAGTGCCTCAAAAAAAGTAGAAAGAATGGCTATAGTGTTTAGAATGATCAAGAAAACTTGATGGGATGGAGATAATCCACTATATGAAACAAATTTTGAGATAGGGTACAATGGCTATTTTATACATTCTCTGGTCCCCTTTATAATTGCAATAAGTAATATCAGTTGTTGAACCGGTACTGTTTGAGAACCTTAACTTGGTTTAGATTTTTGGACCTGCACAAGATCAAAATTTAGATGCTTTGCGTCCATTTTTACAAAAATTTTCACGGAGTTTTTCTTGGTTTTGAGCATTTCAAAAAAATAAATTCACCTGCATTTTTAATCTACCAATCTCATAACAAAATCCAATACAAATAGAGACTTCATCTATTTATAAATTCATTTTTGCAGCTTAAACCATTACATACTTAATCAAGTACTCACACTTTCCATAATTTATAAAATAAATATCTAAATTCTAAATAATGCATATGGAATTATAAACCCTTCACAAATACATAAAAAAGAAAAGAGGGTTATACAAATTAAACTATTCACCTGAACAACTATAGAATAACATTCACTAGCTTAAGAAGAGATCATGAACTCATCGACCACTATCACCTAGGAAAAAAAAATTAATGGATGCTTTGATTTTCAATTTTTGCAAATAGCCAACCACAAGCTTGATTTCCAATTTTTGCTAAAAGCCAACCAAAAGATAATGTGTATGAATTCTATGTTGCTGTAGGTCACAAATGAAATCAAGAAATTAGACCTATGACAATGTGCAAAAAGACATTGTGAATGAGTTTTAGATGTTAGGGTTTGTACCCTAAGAGCTTATAATTAATAAACATCTAAAATAAATAACAAATAAAATATGTTTGTTTTATTTAATTTATGTGTATTGATTTGATATTTGTTTCATACGAATATCATGTAGCATCCATGATTATTTATGTAATCTTAAACTAAGTATATAAGAGTTATATACAAGAATATTTAGTTTGACATCAGTAATTAAAAAGTCCATAAAAAGCAAACAAAACTGAGTACTTTGTTTGTGATAAATTTACAGTTGTGGTTCATTTTGTATTTGATATGATGATTTTATCCGGGATCGTTCATGTGGTGACATAGAAATGAGGCACCTTATATAATAAAAATTAACTAGGACTAGATCGCGATAAAGATGATTTTCTTATTAATATCCATTAAACAAAAAATTCATATCTATCGATCTGATAATCATATATGCATTGATTTTAATCCTAAATGTATTATGACCTCTTATCTGTTGAGTCGTGTCTTTTGATTTACATGGGTGAGACTATTATATATTTACAATTAATAAGCTTCTTACTTTTGAGATATGGTTTAATAAGTGATTAAAAACATTCTATACAATAGTGGAATCCTCTTCTTCTTGGACGAGAAGTAGATGAGTAGTTCTGTTAAGTGTTACTTTGGGTCTTGAATAATAAGAGATCTTGACTTTCTATTTATGAGTAAATAAAAAGATAAAATTCATAAGTTGTTATGAATATATTATTCATTAAAGAATCAGTGGTATTAAATAGAACATGATATAATCAGAAAGGTATAATAAACTTTATGACCTATTTTTAATTATGAATTATTTGTGGAGGATCAAACCATATGAAATGATTGATCAATAGACATTGATAAATTCATATTATGTAAAATATCTGTAATTTTGAAAGTGCAACTTAAGGTTTTAGTGGAGTAACTCTAAGGTTAATAATAATAAATTATTTAATTAAAATTTTTATTAATAATTTCAATGTTATTGGAGCTCAAAATTATAGATCCATTTGGTTCCCTTGCTAACTCACACTCACTATAAGAAACAGAAAATAGAAGAATTAATTGGAGTGTCCAATTATGTGTTATATGTGTGGCACAAATACGTTCACATGATTTAAATATTGTTGAATATTAAATTAATAATTGTGAATTCTTAATTATTTAATTATACATTCAAACATGTTATGGGCTCAAATCCATGTGGTTACTAAAGTAATTAATTTATTTAAATAGCCATGTGATTTGATTTAAATTCAAATTAATGAATTTAATTGTTTCTTCATTAAAGTAAGAAAACTTAAGATTCAATATTCTAATTAATGAGATGAATTCTTTCTTCATTGAATTATATTACTTTAAATTAATATTCTAATTAATGAAATAAATTGTTTCTCCATTGAATTAGAAAGTTTTGAATTGAATTTCTAATTAATGATATAAGTTGTTCTGTCATTGAGTTAGAAAACTTTGAATTGAATATTCTATTTAATGAGAAAAATTGTTTTCTTATTAAATTAGAAAACATAAAATTGATCAATATAAAATGTGTTTTATATTGAGAATTAAGATTTGATTTTGAATGAACTTTCTATTTGCCCTAACTGTTCAATACACAGAAAAGAACACCAAAACCCAAAAAGTTTAGAACTGGTTGAATACCATCTAGAAAAGAAGAGAAGTGGTTGAATCCTCTCTTGGTTGTTACTTTCACCATTTCTTTTGTTGCACATATTCTTTTGAGAGAAGAACAGTGATCGTAATTCTTCAAGATCGTACTCACACATGGTTTCTTGGTAAAAAGTCATAGCAAGGAATATCAAGTGGTGAAGAATCTATAAATAAAAAAAAGGTCAATCAATTTTCATGCAATGTAAAATTCGATCTCATTAGTTTAGTTATTGAATTGTTATTACTAGTATCGACTAACAAGTTTTTTGTTTGAAAAATTATTAAAACCCACATTTCCACATTAACCTAAAATTCAATTTTCCCTTCACTAAAAGGTTGTAGTTCACCTATGGCTACGTGCAGAGAATGTATGTTATGGAAGAGATTTGCAGCAGGTTGCATCACCTTACACGTTACTAACATGTTGCACGTTGCTAGCAAATTGCAGCTTTACACGTTACTAAAAGCTATAGACCTGCACGTTGTTAAAAGGTGAGTTTTTACCAATGAGTAAGGTTGCAAGTTGCTAAAATGTCAATTTGTAGCAAAATGCAAGGCCGCCATGTTGCTAAAAGAATGATTTTTTTTGCAATGTACATATTTGCACAATACTAAAGGGTGGTTTTATAAACATGCAACCTTGTATGTTGCTAAAAGATGAGTTTTTATCTTATAATTGTATGTTAAAGTGTGTGAACATCAATCATATAGGGAATATTAGTAGGAGATGTAAGAAAGACAACAAAACAAAGTGAGACAGAGAAAGTGATTGTAGTAGATTATTTTAGTTAGTGTCTAACTTTTCTTTCTTTGTCATTTTCTACTATTTATTTGTATCTAATCTATGGTACGTTAATGAAATTTAATCTGACGAGTGAAGGGGAAAAACAAAAAAACTTTGTTTCCTTGGCTTAAACTTAAACCTTTCAAAAATTTTGATAAAGTTTATTCTGTTTTCAAACTTCTTAAAAAATGATTTCACTTGCATTTTTAAGCTACCAATCACACAACAAAATCCAATATAAACAAAGGCTTCATCTCTCTACAAAAACATTCTTAGAGTTAAACCGTTACATACTTAACTAAGTACTTACACACTCCATAATTTACAACATAAGTATTTGAATTTTGAATAATACATATGAAATTACAAATTCTCTACAAATACATAAAAAGGAAAAACGGTTATATAAATTGAACTGTTCGCTTGAACAACTATAGAACAAAATTCACTAGTTCAATAGGAGATCATAAAGTCATTGGCCACTATCACATGGGAAAAAATTAATGGATGCTTTGAATTCCAATTTTCACAAAAAGTAACTATAAACTTGATTTCCAATTTTTACTAAAAGTCAAACTAAAAGATAATGTGCATGAGTTTTTTTATTGTTGTAGGTCATCTATGATAATATGTAAAGAATGCATGTTGTGGAAAGAGTATGATAGGACTACATCTTCTTACACATGACTAGCATGTTGCTTCGTGATGTTGCACGTTGCTAGCATGTTATAGCCTTGCATGTTGCTCGTCATTTTGAGCTAAGATTATAAATATGATCAATTATGTAGTGATCAGAACTATGATAAAATCAAGTGATGACAGTGGCATCCTTTGAAAAGGGAGAAAGACTGAACTTGTTAGAGTTTCAACTTTTCAAGGGTGAATTTAGACCTACAGCTACACACACAAAAAATCGTACATGAATTCTATCTTGTTGTAGGTCATCTCTGACAACACCCAGAGAATGCATTCTTATAGTCTAAACCATTACATAATTAACTAAGTACTTACGCACTTTATAATTAATAACATAAATATTTGAATTTAGAATCATGCATACTAAAGGTGGGCGTGAAAACATAGAATCGACCCGAATGACCCGAACCAAACCAATCCACTGGTGTTCGATTCGGTTCCCATGTTCAAATTAAGAGTGTTTGGAACCCATGGCTAGAAAACACAATGTTTCATGGAACAATTTGATTCTAGGTATCTAAAACCGACTCGACTCTCGAAACACTAAACATAAAGGGCACATGTATCATTTCCCAATGACCATATATAAACCCAGCTCTAAAACCTACCTTAATCTCTTGCACTCTCTCTCTCTCATCAGCCACTTCACATCTTTTCTCTCATCTCTCTCCTTCATCTATTCTTTTCTTCTCTTTCATCTCATTGTTTCGTGATCTCTCTCAATTTTACAAGTTCTAAACTTTGATAACCTCAATATTGAATCTTGATGTCAACCTTCAATTCCCTCACTCAAATTTTACTTCAAATAACCCATACAAGAAACCTAAAATCAATTAAAAAAAACTACATGCCCATCTACTTAGAATAAGCCTAATATTTGTCATTCTCAATATTCACAGCAAACTCGTCTTCTCGTACACAACATGTCCCCACAACAAAACCCCCCTCAAAACCATTAAAGAGTGATTCAAATTCATAGGCCCCATAAACCTATTTCCTTTCAACATTCTCTTATCCAATTACCACTGAAATAGACTTGCTTTATTTGTAGTCAAAACGCCATATTTCATCCATGTTCATGGGATCTTTTTAGATAGTTATAGTCTTTGTAGTGCCTTAATGGCCTCATCTTCTATAAAAGATGTGATCTTTGGTCAACAAGTTCATGTTCATGTTATAAAGATTGGTTTTTTGTCTAGTATTTATGTGGGTAGTGCTTTGATTGATTTGCATGCAAAATTGTCCACTGTTGGGGATTCTAGGAAGGTGTTTGATGAAATTCTTGTAAGGTGTAGTGTGTGCATGAATGCAGTTTTGTTTGGCTATTATGAGCGTAAAATGTGGGCTGAGGTGCTTGAATTGGTTAGATTGATGCTTGTATTGAGGTTGGAGTGTGACAAATTTACGTTATCAGAGATGCTAGGTGCGTGTGTTGGACTAGTGAATGTTGAGTTTGGTCGACAAGGCACATTGAAAAGGATTTATTGGTTTTAATTCATCCACTTTCTTGGTTTCTCAGTTTTTTTTTCTTTGTTTTCATTTGGGCCAAGACCGAAAATTCAAACCGAACTAGGGTGTTCAGTTTGGTTCTATTCTTCTCCCTTAATGGACCATATTCAGATCCAAAAATGGAGAATTGAATATTTTTCATGTTCGGTTCGGTGCCAATAGAAAATGAACTGAACATGGTAATGCCTACCCTTAATGTATATGGAATTACAAATCCTTCATAAATACATAAAAAAGAAAAAGGTTTATATAATTATAGAACAAAATTCACTAGCTCTAGATGAGATCATAAAGTCATTGGCCACAATCATTAGGAAAAAAAATTAGGTGAAATAATTAATTTGGTCCCTAACATTTAGCCAAATATTATTTTTTTTACTAACGTTTGTATTTTGAATTCTCGTCATCCCTAACGTTTTAGAAATGTATCAATTTAGTCATTCTGTTAGTCAACCTTAACAAAGAGAAGGTTACTTTGGTCATTTTATTTTGAATATATTTACATATATTTTAATGTATATTTAATATAATATATATTTCAATATTTTTAATTTAATATATAAAAAATATTTTTAAATTATATTAAAAAAAAAAAAAAACAGTCTCCATGGGAGACCGGGTCTCCCATGGAGACCCCCCCATTCCGGCGAGACCGACCAGAAAACTGGTCTCTCTCACAGAGTGGAGACCAGGTTGGTCTCCACTCCGACCTGGTCTCCACACGCTAGAGACCAGTAATCTCCAGCGATGGAGACAACTGTCCATCGGTCTCCGGCGATGGAGACTAGTTGGTCTCCATCGCTGGAGACCTCTCCAGCGAGGAGACCAACACTAGTCTCCATCGCCGGAGACCAGATCTGATTTCCGTCGATAGAGACCAGAAGGTCTCCACCGTCAGAGATTGGTCTCCGACAGTGGAGACTGGTTGGAGATGGCAATGCCATCTCCAATTTTTTTTTTTTTTTTTTAAATTTACATAAGCTTTTTTTTTTTTTTTAAAAAAAATTTTTTTGCATAAACCTTTTTTTTTTTTTTTAGAGTTGGGAGATATTGGTTTGATGTTGATGTTTAATTTGGATGATGTTAGTTTGATGAAAATGATAGAGATAATGATTTTGAGGAATGTAGAAGATGAAATTGGAGATGAGGAAGATGAAGGAATTTTTTTTTTTTTAATATTAAAAATATATTTTTTAGTTAAATATTTATTAATTGTAAATTGAATTAAAAAAATTTTATTAAATGATGTGTCATAATTTGATTGGAGGTGATCAATGGTAATTTTGTAATAATAGAGATGATTATTTTGTAATTATCAAATTTTATAAGGGTAATTACGTCATTTTAACTATTTTAAATTATATCAAGGGTAAATCTGTCTTTTTGTCATTTCTGTCATGTTTGACTATCAATTTTTGGTCAAAGGGACTAAATCGATACATTTTCGAAACGTTAGGGATGAGAAGAATTCAAAATGTAAATGTTAGTAAAAAAGTAATATTTGGTTAAATGTTAGGGACCAAATTAATATTTCCCAAAAAATTAATGGATACTTTGAATTCTAGTTTTCGCAAAAAAGCCAACCATAAGCTTGATATTCAATTTTTGCCAAAGCCAACCAAATGATAATGTGCATGAGTTTTATGTTGTTGTAGGTCACTTATGATAAGTTGCAAAAAATGCATGTTGTGAAAGGGGTTTATGATAAGGTTGCATCTCTCTACACATGGCTAAGATGTTGTTGCATGTTGCTATCACATTGCAGCCATGCATGTTACTTGTCATTTTATGCCAAACTTATAAATATGATCAATAATATAGTGATCAGAACTATACCAAAATCAAATGATTTACAATTGCATCCCTTGTAAAGGAGCAAAATTGTACTTTTTTAAAAGTTTCATGTTTTTTAGGGATGAATTAGACCTCTAATAACATGTAATAGACACCATGCACGAGTTCTATGTTGTCGTAGGTCATCAATGAAAACACGTAGCAAATGCATTCTTACAATTTAAACCATTGCAAACTTAACAAAATACTAACATACTCCATATTTTATAAATAAATATTTGAATCTCGAATAATACATACGGAATTACAAGTACTTCACAAAAATAATAATAAGAAGAAGAAGAAGAAGGAAAAAATGGTTTTGTGAGTTAAATTGTTAGCCTAAACGACTATAGAACAAAATTCACTAGCTTAAGAAGAGATCACGAAATCATTGACCTTATCATCTAGGGAAAAAATTAATGGAAGTTTTGAATTCTAATTTTGGCAAAAAGCGAACCATAGACTTGATTTCCAATTTTTGCTAAAAGCCAACCAAAAGATAATGTACATGAGTTTTATGTTGTTGTAGGTTACCTATGACAACATGAAAAGAATTCATGCTATGGAAAGGGTTTACGACAAAGCTACATCTCCCTACATGTGGCTAGCATGTTGTTGCACGATGTTGTACGTTGCTTGTCATCTTGAGTCAAGATTATAAATATGATCAATAATATAATAATTAGAACCATGCCAAAATCAAGTGCTGCACAACTGCATCCATTGATAAAAGAGAAAGACTGAACTTTTTCCGTAGTTTCAAGTTCTTCAATGGTGATTTTAAACCTATAGCAACATGCAAAAGACGTCAAACATGAGTTCTATGTTGTCATAGGTCACCTATGACAACATGTAGATAATGCATTTTTACAATTTAAACCATTATATACTTAATCAAGTGCTTACATACTCCATAATTTATAACATAAATATCTTAATTTTGAATAATACATATGGAATTACAAATCCTTCACAAATATATAAAAAGGAAAAAAGTGTTATATAAATTAAACAGTTCACCTAAACAATTATACGACAAAATTCACTAACTTAAGAGGAGATCATGAAGTCATCAACCACTATCACCTGAGGAAAAATTAATGGATGCTTTGAATTCCAATTTTTGCAAAAAGACAACCTTAAGCTTGATTTCTAATTTTTGCCAAAAGCCAACCAAAAGATAATATGCATTAGTTTTATGTTACTATAGGTCAACTATGACAAATGATAATGTGCAAAAAATGCATGTAATGGAAGGGGTTTATGGCAGGGTTGCATCTCTCTACACGTGGCTAGCATGTTGTTGCATGATGTTACACGTTGCTAGCACATTGCAGCCTTGTACGTTGCTTATTATTTTGAGTCAAGACTGTAAATATGATCAACAATATAGTTATCATATTTATGCCAAAATCAAGAGATATATAGCTACATCCATTAAAAAGGGAGAAAGATTGAAGTTGTTTAGTAGTTTCAAGTTTTTTAGGAATGAGTAGACCTATAACAATGTGCAAAAGACACTGAACATAAGTTCTATGTTGTCGTATGTCATCTATAACAATGCGTAGAGAATGCATTCTTATAGTATAAACCATTATATACTTAACCAAATTCTTACATACTCCATAATTTATAACATAAATATCTAAATTTAGAATAATACATACGAAATTATAAATCCTTCACAAATACATACAAAGGAAAAGAAGGTTATATAAATCAAACTGTTTGCCTAAATACTATAGAAGAAAATTCACTAGCTCAAAAGGAGATCATGAAGTCATCGAGCACCATCACCTCAGGAAAAATTAATTGATGCTTTGAATTTCATTTCGTGAAAAGCCAATGATACGTGCTTTCGGTAATATACTTTACTACATAAAAATTCATACAAGTATACTCGGTCTCTATGCAATACAATGGTGAATTAAGTTCGATCTCACAGAGATGTTTCAAACTAGAACTAATTATTAAAATTGATTTATGTAACTTTATTCAAAAATCGATTAACAAAATTAATTAAAAATAGAATTGTGAAAACTCAATTAGCAAGAAACTTAAATTAATTTGCGGCAAACACTTAAATAAAATATATAAGGAAATTCAACTTTATTTATATTTCATTACTCTCATGTCATTTTCCTTAAACAAAATATATTGATTTCATGTAGTACTTGATCGGATATGCTATTGTCCCACGAGCCTCTTTGAATGGTCTCATAAGTATGTTCGCATTAAACATCCAACTATATTTTTATGCTGGATGGTTAATACTAACTCATTACGATCAAATATCCACACACGATCACACTTGACAATTAGATATATTTCTATTCTAATCAACAAATGTCATTTTACCAAGTTGTAAGCATTAATATCTCTTTCAAGTATACTAACACCACAAGATCTATCAATTGACTAGGCCTAAAATCAATCAACAACATTAAGCATTAGTAATACAAAATACTTAATCAAGAAATCGTTAATTAAAGCATCAAAAATCATCCATGAGAATAGATCTATATCAAACTACATTGAATCCCTTAGAAATAAATTAGTTCTCCATAGATCTATATAAAATCAAGCCAAAAATGAAAGAACAATTTAACAGCATAATGATTGAAACAAGAACATAAGATAACATCATGACTTCACCACTGCTCTTGCTTTAGAGTCCATCCAAACCTCTTCTATGTTGCTCTTGAATAACTCCAATGAAGTGTTGAATGAACCTCTAATGGAACTTGGCTTGAATCTATGAAAAATGCATGTAAAAATCAAGAAAAATAATTTTCAAAGTGTTCTGGTGTTTGCTACACAATTGTTGCAATGAGAAAATCATGTATTTGTAGGAGAAATCAGATTAGGGTTGGAGAGTTCCTTCCATGCACGTCTGATGTCAATTCACAACTTACATCCGTGAGTCACTTTTCTCAATCGCGATTATCGAAAATCCCTAGAAAACAATTGTGACTGGCATTTGGCGAACCGCATTCAGTGAGATCATGTAAATAGTATTTCGTGATCCCAGACTGCAAGTTGTGATTAGCGAACACTCTTCGCGAAAAGCTCCAGCTCCCTTTTAAAATTTGATTTCTTCCACCATTTTCTTCCATCTTCTCCTAAATAACCTTACAAACACAAACACTAGAAAAACATATTAAAATAACAAAATTTACTCAAGAAGTTCTCATAAAAGCTAAGATTAAACATATAAAATCATGCCTAAAATCGACATGATTAGCCAACCATAAACTTGATTTCCAATTTTTTACTAAAAACTTACTAAAAGATAATGTGCATGAGTTTTATATTGATGTAGGTTACCTATGATGACGTGTAAAGAATTCATGTTGTAGAAGGGTTTTACGACAAAACTGCATCTCCCTTCATATGGCTAGCACGATGTTACATGTTGCAGCCTTGCACATTGCTTGTCATCTTGACCCAAAACTATAAATATGATCAATAATATAGTGATCAAAACTATGCCAAAATCAAGTGATGCATAGCTACATTCGTTGATAAGGGAGAAAGACTGAATTTTTGTAGTAGTTTCAAGTTTTTGAATGATGAACTTAAACCTATAGCAACGTACAAAAGACGTTGTGCATGAGTTTTATGTTGTCGTAGATCATCTATAACAAAGTGCAAATAATGCATTCTTATAGTTTAAACCATTGCATACTTAACCAAGTACTTACACACTTTATAATTTATAACATAAATATCTTAATTTCAATTAATACATATGGATTACAGATCCTTCATAAATACATAAAAAGAAAAAGAAGGTTATATAATTAAACTACTTACCTGAACAACTATCAAACAAAGTTCATTAGCTCAAGAGGAGATCATGAAGTTATCGACCACTATCACTTGGGACTAGAGAAAAATAAATGGATGCTTTGAATTCCAATTTTCGTAAAAGGCCAACCATGAGCTTAATTTCCAATTTTGGCCAAAAGCCAACTAAAAGATAATGTGCATAAGTTTTATGTTACTGTAGGTCATGTCATAGAATGCATGTTGTGGAAGGGATTTACGGCAGGGCTATATTTCCCTACATGTGGCTAACATGATGTTGAATGTTGCTTATCATCTTAAGCCAAGATTATAAATACAATAAATAATATGGTGATCAGAATCATGCCAAAGTCAAGTGATGCATAGCTACATCCATTGGAAAAGGAGAAAGGTGAAAGTTGTTTAGTAGTTTCAAGTTTTTTAGGGAAGAATTTAGACCTATAACAATGTGCAAAAGACATCGTGCATAATTTTTATGTTGTCGTAGGTCACTTATGACAACACGCAGAGAATGCATTCTTACAATTTAAAACCATTACACACTTAACCAAGTACTTATAGACTTCATAATTTATAACATAAATATTTAAATTTTGAATAATACATACGTAATTACAAATCCTTCAAAAATACATAAAAAGGAAAAGAGGGTTATATAAATTAAATTGTTCGCCTGAACAACTAGAGAACAAAATTCACTAGCTCAAAAGGAGATCATGAAGTCATCAACTATTATCACCTGAGGAAAAATTAATGGATGCTTTGAATTCGAATTTTTGCAAAAGGCCAACCATAAGCTCGATTTGCAATTATTGCTAAAAGCTAACTAAAAGATAATGTGCAAGAATTTTATGTTGTTGTATGACAACGTGCAAAATAATATATCTTGTGGAAGAGGTTTACGACAGGGGTGCATCTCCCTGCACGTGGCTAGCACGTTGCTAGCATGTTATAGCTTTGCATGTTTTTTGTCATCTTAAGCCAAGATTGTAAATATGATTACTAATATAGTGATCATATCCATGTCAAAATCAAGTGATACACAATTGCATCCATTGAAAAAGGAGAAAGACTGAAGTTGTTAAATAGTTTCAAGTTTTTCATGGATGAATTAGACCTACTTCAACATGCAAAAGGCATTGTGCATGAGTTCTATATTGTTGTAGGTCACCTATGACAATGCGCAAAGAATGCATTCTTATAGTTTAAACCATTACATACTTAATCAAGTACTTACTTTATAATTTATAACATAAATATCTAAATTTTGAATAATATATATAGAATTACAAATCCTTCGTAAATACATAGAAAGAAAAAAAGGGTTATATAAATTAAACTTCTTCCTTGAACAACTATAGAACAAAATTCACTAACTCAAAAGGAGATCATGAAGTCATCAGTCATTATCACCTCGCAAAAAAATTAATAGATGCTTTCGAATTTCAATTTTTGCAAAAAGCCAACCATAAGCTTTTTTCTTTTTTTTTTTTGGGTAGGAAACAAAATTTATTAAATAAAGAAGAAAAACAAAGATACAAAAAAAGAACCAAAAGTCCTCCAAAAGAACCAAAAAAAAAAAAAAAAGGAAACAAAAAGCAAGATTGGAATAAGCAATCAAAGAACACAGCCTTCTGATCAAGCATAATGAAAAATAATGATAAATCTTTAAAATCTTCACTAGAAGAAGCCTAAAAGGAAGCCAAATAAAACACTTTATCTTCTAGAAAATTTTTCTCTTTTTCCACTTCTTCAAAAATTTTCCTGTTTCTTTCCTCCCAAATTACTCATAGAGTGGCGAAAACTCCATAATTCCAAATAATACTAGCCTTTTACCTCCTCCTAGGCTTTTAAACTCTTCTAAAAGGAAGGAACATAAAGAATTTGGTACAGCCCACTTTAAACCAACTAAAGAAAATAACTTGTTCAAATTTTTCTAAAGAAAACAACTTGGAAATCAAGCCAAACATAAGCTTGATTTCCAATTTTTGCTAAAAGCCAATCAAAAGATAATGTGCATGAGTTATGGCAACGTGCAAAGAATACATATTGTGGAAAGGTTTTATGATAGGGTTGCATCTCCCTACACATGACTGGCACATTATTGCACAATGTTGTGCCTTGCTAGCACGTTGCAGCATTTCACATTGCTTATCATCTTAAGCTAAGGCTATAAATATGATCAATAATATAATAATCAAAATCATGCCAAAATCACATGATGCATGGCTACATCCATTTATAGAGGAGAAAAATTGAACTTTTCTTGTAGTTTCAAGTTTTTTAAGAATGAATTTAGACCTACAGTAACATGCAAAAGATACTGTGCATGAATTCAATGTTGTCTTATGTCACCTATGACAACGCACAAAGAAAGGATTCATACAGTTTAAATCATTATATACTTAACCAAAAACTTATATACTCCAAAATTTATAACATAAATATCTAAATTTCGAATAATAAATGTAGAATTATAAATCATTCACAAATACATAAAAAGGAAAAGAGGATTATATAAATTAGACTGTTCGCTTGAACAACTATAAAACAAAATTCACTAACTCGAGAGGAAATCATGAAATCATCGACCACTATCGCCTGGAGAAAAATAAATGGATGCCTAGAATTCAAATTTTCACAAAAAGCCAACCATAAGGTTGATTTCCAATTTTTGCTAAAAGCCAACCAAAAGATAATATACATAAGTTTTATGTTACTGTAGATCACCTATGACAACGTGCAAATAATGCATGTTGTGAAAGGGGTTTACACAGGGTTGCATCTCCTTACACATGGCTAGCACGTTGTTGCATGATGTTCCACATTGTTAACACATTGCTTGTTAGCTTGAGCTAAAACTGTAAATATGATCAACAATATTGCAATCTGATCTATACCAAAATCAAGTGATGCATAAGTTGCAGGCATTGAAAAAGGAGAAAGACTAAACTCATTAAGTAATTTCAATTTTTTTAGGGATGAATTTAAACCTACAACAACATGCAAAAGATACCATGCATGAGTTCTATCTTATCATAGGTAACCTATGACAATACGCAGAGAATGCATTCTTACAATTTAAATCATTACACACTTAACCAAGTACTTATATACTCCATAATTTATAACATAAATATCTAATTTTCGAATAATACATATGGAATTACAAATCCTTCAGAAATACTAGACTGAATTAGCCCTTATAGATAAAGACTATTCAATCTTATGCCTTGGCAGAATTTTCTTTTCCCACACTATTTTAACTATACTAGCCTGGAGCTTTATGGCAGAATCAAATTACAAAGTAGTAAAACCACGCACTGGCCCACTTAAAGCTTTGTCTTAAATGTAAACAATGAGAACTTGGCAAAGAGAAACATACTGCTTAAAGCAGACAGCATGTCCCCAGTAAAATGATTTTTTTTACAGGAAGTTGTTTCTCTACAAAGAATCAACCCAATACACATGCCTCTCTCAACTATGTAACTTAATACTCCATTTAAGGATGAGTCTCTTCGAGAATCGTAATAGAAATGCTGCCACGTTGAAAAGGACTTATAAATTCCTATCTGATCCCCTTTTTTTCTTTTGTTTTTCCCACAGGTAAATGAAACTTCTCTGTGAAAGTTTGAGGTTGTAAGCAATATTGAAAAAAATTGGATGACAAATAGCGTAAAAGGGATCAGGGTCGTATAAGTTAATCCTACTTGGATTTTTGATGTGAAGCGGACACCACTGAGCAAGTATTTGCTTTGAGTTTTCAAAATTTAATCCTGCTTTGATTGTTGACTATGCGAAGGACGCCTTTGAGCAAGCATTCGCTTTGTGCTTTCCAGGACACCAAAGAAGATTGAACCACCAATTCCTATCCAGAGTACTCTTGGCCCAATGCCCTGTAGTGTGCAGGTATATTAAACATACAAAATTTAAGAAGGGCAAAATGTACTTCTAGGGATCATCAACACTGTCAATCCCTTATAATCTTACCAATTTGAAGGCTGTTAACAGTTTCTGTGCACACATACATACACACATATTTACACACATGTTTCTGACCTTGGGTTATTCAAGTTTGACACAATCAGAACTACGGATATGACTTGTGTATTTAAAGATCAATTACCGAGGTAGGGTCATGCCTTGGATTATTTTAGAGGCTCTATTATTGATTGACCATACAGTAATAATATTATTAAATAAATAATAGAATTAAAAAATAAGAAATCTGTTGCACTCATTGATTCACTATCTCAAACTTCCAGATTTCATCAGACAAACTACTAACTCAAATTCTAAAATGAGTGCCTGTATATCTCAAAGAAATTTGAAAATCCAAGAAAAAAGGGAAAAAAAAAAGAAAAAGCAAAAGAAGAAAAGAAAAGGCAATTCAACTCAGAATTTAATTTCCTTTACTTCTTTGCATAGCCAAAATATATACTAAGCTCCCATTTTCAGTTCTGGCATATTTTTAATCTAATGATGTTCTCTTAATCACGAGAGCCTATCTTTATTACTATTTATCGATAAACTCAAATATATCCTCAAGTCCATAGAGTCATATAAGCTAAAGCTTTATTTAGTACCAATTAGAAAATTTTCAACTGCTTCAATCATTCAGAATAGAAACCAATTAGTTGCCATACTCACTGAGCTTGAATTTCATCCCACCTATTGTCACTCTTTGTAATATGGGTAAAAATACTGAAATGAGCTTTACACATACACAACGATGACACTGCACTAATGCTCTAATATGAAGGGGTGGGGAGGGGGGGGGTGGGCGGGAGGAGAGAGAGAGAGACAGGAACCACAGAAAACTAATACCTTAAGAAGAGCGCGGGGTCCTTCTTCTCTAACAATAGTTTGAACACAATCAAAGATCCCTTTGTACTGGTTTGCTGATCCCTACAAAGAAAAATAAAAGTGAGTTGCACAACAGCCTGTTTATATAGAGAAAAATGGCAGAAAAAACATTGGCCATACCTGAACCATTAATCTAGTCTTAATCACATCGAGGGGAGTCGTTATAGCTCCGGTTAATGCACCTAGAAGAGAGAGAAAGAATAAACAAGAGACTATCATACACAAAAACACCAGTACTCTTTATTACTCCATTTTGCACTTATTATTAGCCAGCTATACTATTGTTGGGCCCTCCTAATAGCTTGAACTTTTGGTTTACATTTTACAGCATGGTATCAGAAACCAAGCAAACCTGTGTTTCCCATCAGGTTACCCAGTTTGGTTCAATTTCAGATCCACATGTAAGCACATTAGATCTCAAAGAAGTATGTTCATTCAGCCTGCATTTAAGTGTCAATGTACTCCACTTGGATCAAAATTGGAGTCCAATGTAGCTACCTATATTACAATTGGATTCTCTAACACACTCATTAATTGTCTATTTATCAATTATTTTTTAATACACACCATCATTAGCATAAATCCAATGATTATTGTTTTTCTTTGCCACTGTGCCGAAGTTTGATGAGGCAGGCTAGCACTGAGCTCCAACAATTTAGTTTGCATTGAGTAAAACTAAATTTAGTATACAAATTGGATAATGGAGTAACAAAGGGTAACATGATTATATACGTATGGACATGACAGGATTCTATTCTATAGCTGAATGATATGTAAAACATCATTGTAAGAATAACCAAGTGATTGATAAGATGTAATTACCAGCAAAGGCACCAATGACTGCATTCTCAGGATCGTTCAGATCTCTACGTGCCTAACAGGGAGGAAAGAAAAAGCATAAAAATTTATCAAATCAACCAAATTCATCAAGAAAACTACTAGTGTAACCCAAATGGCACATTAAGTTCCTCCCAAACAAGGTAATAACTAATGTTTGTGATTATCTGCATATTTGTTGTGCTTGTTATACACTAGCATTAAAGAATAATAAGTTTTACTGTGTTCTGTCGGTCATAGAGAACAAAGCAGAAGCCATAACAAGTTGTCAGATTAAAGATAACTGAAATTAGTAACTATTGGGGAATAGCGCGTTGACTAAATTATGTGATATAACTTCATGTATCTGTTGGTCCTTTTCACTTAATAATTTAAACTTTTGGGAGGGTTTCCCCATCATGGTATCAAGGCTTGTCCATAGTTGGCCCTTTAGTAGATCCTCATCCTATTCATAAAATATAATGGTAAACCAGGTCTTTTGAAAGGGCTGCACATGAGGGGTACTGGGATAGTCCAAATTTACCAAAACTTTTGACTTGGTTTAACATACTTCCTGGTTCTTCCCAAAGAACTAGGATTAAGAAGAACCAAGAAGTAAATGATGCATAAGTTTAGAAAAGATACAGGCTAATTGGGTTTTAAAGTGACAAATTTAATACATACGTGGTGACAAATTCAACTTACTTTAAGATACAGGACTACTGGATTTGGCACAGCAAACCGCATGTTGAAATAAAAGGATGTGCTTAGTACTAATTTACATTACAATTGATGACAAGCAGACAAAGTTAGCATGGTACTTGAAAAAGAATATAGATGGGTGTTGCGGTACATAAAGTAATGGAATTGCTAAGGGAAATACATATTTCTATTATTTCGAATTCCATGTACATGAAGCATAGCAAACAAGATAAAATCAAAATTCTCGTCCAAAAGACTTGTCAAATACAATGCTTAAAAATTCAAATTAGAATTCATAGACGTCAGGCTTGGTCCAGTTTTCAACTGAATAAGTTAAGGATGTACCTGAACCCAAATGGAAAACACCTAATTACATAGCCTATGCTCTCAGGGTTAAGCTAGTTTTAATTTCAGAGAGTGTTTTCTTTGTTTCTTGTATAAACTTAAATTTTTTAATGTTTTAACATCAACACATGATAACCATTAATACGATCCTATTGTTTGGCAGTAACTGCGCTCAAGAATATATAAGAAACAAACTCATAGCTCCTAGACACATGAAATAGTAATTAAATCACCCCTTGAATTAAGCATTTAAGCAACATCATTTTTGATACATGAGGACATGGTTAAATAATTATAGAAATAGGGAAAAAAAATCCATCAAGGAGTATAATTGCAAAAATGATGCACAGCAGGAGCTTACTGCTGCTTTATATCCAATCCGAAGCTGCTCATAGATGCAGAATTGAATTGCATCAAAGGGCAAATCCCGCAATAAAAAAGATCCATATCCCTGCAATGGCAAAGATTACAGTCAAGTCGCTCATGTACAAGTAATTAACAAAATGCAATGACTACAAGCTTGCAGTCAGTAAGGGCTAAGAACTATTTTGTTCTCAAACTAAAATGCAAAATTACAATCTTATACCACATCAAGTAAAATGGATCAGATTAGACCATGTCAGGTGGTGGGACAGAGAGGCAAGGTGATCACTTACTGCATAGAGACCCTTAAGTCCTTCCTTAGCAACAATAAGGCGAACAGCATCAGGAGGTGAAGCAAACTGCCCAGTCTGCATCCTTTGCTTAACAACCTATGGATTGCAATTGTTAAAGGAAAAATCTATCAAACCAAAAAAAAAAAAAAATTGATGGCTAGTTAAGCATTCTAAATATGAAATTTTTAGGTGGGAACACTACCTCTGTTGGAACACGGATAAGAGAAGCAGCAACCCCTCCTATGGCACCAGCTGTCTGCACAAAGTTCAACAATCTTATTGCAAGAAAAGGACATATATAAAAGAAAAAATTTACAGGATTAAGTTTGGGTAAAGTTAAATTTAAGGAGTTTGAAGAATTCAAGATAGTATTGGACAAATAATTCAGGATGATAGATGGGGTGGATTCAGTAGGAGATTGATGTAACAGGAAAAGAAGACTATTAAACTGGGAGGAAGTGGTGGAGAGCAAGAAAATGTAATGGAGACTTCAAACACCTTACTTAAAAGGGAAAATATATTTGTTATGACAAGCATTGAAGCATAATTACACAAAATTACAAGCTTGCTTTTAGAGCAAGCATCAGCCACATGACAAGGCCCAACAAAAATGAAATTGAAGATCTCTTACCAGATGAGCAACAGCACTAAGATTTTCAGGGAAAAACTTCAACAATTTCTGTTTTGTAGGTTCATACACACCAACAAATAAGGCAGAAGCGCTGTACATAAAAGAGGAGGGGTTATAACCAGCCTACCTATTGTAAAAAAGCTCATACACTACCTGTACATTACAAGCATATTGAATCAGATACATAGCAAAGAAGCAAACAAAAGAACCAACATCAAGAAATTATCCAAAACCCTGAATAGTGAATTTGAAACCACCAAGATTTTGAGCTTGAGAAAGCAAATACACAGATGTTAATTTCCAAAGCTTCATTATTGAAATGACAAACTTGATCATTTTACTCTAAAGTACAGAAGACAACATATCTATGGGACCATCAGGTCACAGTCTACTTTATTAAAGGACATAGAACAGAGAGGATAGAGAGAGAAATCAAACAAAGAACAGAGCTGAGTAATTTGATACTAAGTATGCTTCAGAACCATTTCAACATTTATAATAAAAGTAAACATATAAAAATAGGAGGCTGTAATATGATTCCCAGCAAAATTCCTGGAAAATTAATGGAACTTACGGTAAGACACCAGCAAGATTTCCGGTCAATCCAGAATAAAGGCCCTTCAAATCTATTTTTCCTCCACCACGAACAGCCTATGAGACAAATGGTAAAGTTTCAGAGGGATTTAAAATTTACAGGACAAAAGGTAGTATTGGATTCACCATTAATGGGTTTCTGGCACTCTTTATAGGTAAAACTTAGACTACAATGCTTTTCAATCTAAACCAAATTGAAGAGGAAAGAGAAAGAGGGCATAATACTAGTCAACAAAGAAAAGGCATTTTTTCATAAGTTAAGACTGATTTGTATAGAACTCAATTTAAATCATTGCCGTCGTCAATACATAAGACGCAAATAGTATCAATTGCTTAACTTACCCACAGAAAAATAAAACACAATGTCACAAAACAAGCAAACATCAGCCTCAGGAAAATGCCGCTATGTAAGCAGATATTTTTACAGAAAACATTCCAATAATCTTCTCTTTAGGAAAACAGGACCAAATATATACATACATATATATATATATATATATATTCAGAACTGAAGAACCTCCTATCTAGTGATTAAAGCTGAATAGTCTCTTGATTCACAAGACCAGCGAAAACATAAACTACTATGTAACTGTATGGTTGACCCACCTGCAGCCGGGTCTTTATGGTATCAATTGGGTATAAAGCTGTTTCCACGACAACACCAGCTGTACCTCCTGCTATAACTCCCTCTGCAAATTTTGGCTGACTAATAAGAATACATGGCAAATACATGTGATACTACTAAATTCAGAATAATTTTCCAAGAACAAAGCTGGAACTACCATTACTTTCACTCATTTTAACGAACAAAGGAGTTACAAACTCCCTGGAAATAGGCTCTCAAACATTACCAACTAAAAGATACATATTTTTTCCACTAAGATCCTCTCTTTTCCACTTGCATGCTGCAATAGTACAATAATTTCACTTCCTATTCTTTCAATCTAGGTTGAATGCTCAATTTTCCGATATAGGACTAAGGATAAAGCCAACTATGTAGAAGCGGCAGCACTTCAGCTGTGAAATTCATAACCACTCAAGGATTGGAATTATTTGTTATTAATTTCAGCGTTCAATTCCTCTTCTACAGCTTTTAAGATTTTAGAAACACATAAATATGCAAAAACCAAACTGAAAGCTCCACAGTATGAAAGTCTAAATCTATCTCACAATACACAAACACAAAACCGAATACAAAGATCTCTCACGAAGACTAGCAACAACAGAATTTCCTACTAGTAGCAGCAGTTGGGCTCACATAAATACATTTTCAACTACATAACCACCATTACAACTCCAACACATTTTATATTCAACCAACAACTTCACAAAGTCATCACAACAAGACACCAGAAAGTAAAGTGCACATACCGAACATAATGCGAAAGAAATCAAAAGGCTTTTCCTCTCCATTGCTAACTGATGCAAACGGGTTTCTCGTTTTCCTAAACGACACCTCTGCACAAACAAATCACCTGTTCAAAGAATAAACAACCGCAGTGTGCAAACAAACAAATGCATAGAGGTAGTAAAACATTACATAACAAATTCCACTAATTACTGTTGCCATTCACTAATACTATAAAATTAACAACACAAATTGATACCTGAAGGAGGTGGAGAGGAGGTTTTGGCATCGCCGGAGAGAGTTAGACGACTCATTGAGCTCCTATATTAACATAAACAGCCTCGTACTTCAACATAGCTATAACAACAACGTGACAATTATTATATAAGTGATGAAGAATTGGTGCTTACCAATGATAGTTGTTGCAGAGCCGAATTCGGTGGTGTTTCAAGAAACACTCTTGAGAGAAAAGATAGAGACCTTTCGTTTTGGGTAAAAAGTCATTTGAATCCATAAGTTTTGGAAAATGATTAAATTTTTTACCATGTTTCCAAAAAGAACAAAATCAGTCCTAATATTTCGATAAAATATCCAATAAATCCCTTCTATCAATCAAATCTAGCTGTTAACACAATGGGTAGGGGATAATTTTGTCATTTTCAATCCTAATTTAGGATCTTGACACATATATAAATAAGATAATTAAAAAAGAAGAAAAATTAGAAAATAAACAATTAATTTTTTTTAAAAAACAATTAAAAAAAAAAAAAAAAAAAAAAAAAAAAAAAAAAAAAAAAATTTTTTAAAAAAAAAAAAGAAAAAGAATAAACAAAGTTATTAAGTTTTTCATAAACATTTTGACTTACACTTTCTAAATGTTTTTTCAAAAACATTTTAATATATTTTTTTCAAAAAATTCATCATCATATGAACTTCTTCACCTAGTGATGAATCAAATGAAAGATCTAGTTCATCATTAGATTGTGCCAATATGTTTTCAGATCATACCTCCATCATCACTCCTCACTCTTTTCTTTTCTTCCACCACCCATCTCCCTCACTTTGCACCTTCTCTACTCGCCAAAAACAACCCATCAGCTCCCCAACAACCACCCATTCCTCCAAGCCCTCTGCGGACTCCTACCATAACTTTATCCGCCTCAAAATCGCCATCATCAACTTCCGCAACTACGACCACTTCTTCACCAAGGCCCTCATCTCTCAAAACCACATCGTCCTTGCCCACTCCAGATCCGACCATCGTGCTATCGTAAAAAAACCATGCTTCTCCTTCTTCTTTAACCTATATGACCTCTACGAAGAACACCCAAATGTCATTTTATGCTACATTTCCATCATCTCCACCTAACAAGTTCATCTTGTAATAGAATCAGACCAGATCGCATCTATCTAGTGATTAGCTAGATTTTTTAAAAAAATATTATTTTAATTTTAATTTTTAAAATATTGTGAAGATTTATTTTATTTGTGATTTTTTTCTTTATATTATTGTGGTTTTTAATTGATTATTTATTATTGTGGTAATGGATGAGAGATCACATTGATATTATGGGTATTGTTTGAGCAAAGATAAAGATTGATGTGGTGATTGGCTTGAAGATGAAGATGTGAGGGTTAAAGTTTTTTTTTTTTTTTTCCTCTTTTGTCGACATCTAAATCTAATCGACCCAAGTTCTTAATACAATACTGCAAATAAAGCAAACAAAAGCAAAAAATGAGAGAAAGAGAAGAGGAAGAATGGCGTGTGCACAGTGAGTTTTACGTGGTTCGGCCCAAAAAGATGCTTACGTCCAGAACTGTTTCTTTGGTTATTTTGGCAGAGTCACAGTATCTTATTATTTATTATTATTCCATGTCGTTACAATGAATTTTCAACATCTAATTATAGTGTGAGGTGTTACAATTTAAGTACAAATAAAATAGGAAAGAGTTCCACATTAATTACACTTTAAAAACCGGTGTCCGTAATATTAGGGATAGATTCCACCGACATAGTAGTTTGATTTTATTTCTAATTCTGTTAGTTGACTCCCTCAATTTAAGCTATTGTTTTTTTCAAAAAATTCCTTTAATGAGCACTTCGAGCTGCGAGCTGAACCTTACTCTAGACGACCTTAAGATGAGTATAAGTTAATCTTGACCATAGTTGACTAGCGACCTGAGAATTGTGACAACGAACTGAGAGCTCATTCCTACGAGTTGAGTGTTGGCGAACTAGGTTTTCGTCTACTGGGTTAATCTATTGGATCAGTTTCTTGGGCTTTTACTAGCCTACTTATGCGGTCCCAAATATACCCATAACATTAGCCCCCCAACTTTCAGTGCGATCTGCGAATTGGAAGCTCAAGATCTTTGGTAAAAGCTGACGTGTCACAACCTATCGTGCTGCCTTTTTAGATTTTATCCAATCATGTGACTTATGGCGACTCTTCAAGTAACTGCCCCACTTGCACGTCTCATTTTATGTGCATTTAATGCATATGTTTCTCAACTAACAGCTTATGATGACAAGTTCCTGAACTTACGCTGTACCGTTAGATTTAAGGCGATTGATTAACTCTTAAATCTAACGGTTATGTTCTTGCACCTATATAAAGCGGAGGCCCATTCCTTTTCCCTATTATTTTGAAACTCAAGTCTCCGAGCCTTCATTTTCTCTCTTTTCACATTCTTGTGGTGGTACGTCTTGAAGAAGATCAGCATCTTCCTTCATAGGCAGTTAAGCTTTACTGCGTTTACAGTAAGTCTTCATAATCAATTTTTTTTTTCTTTTGGTTTCCATTTTTTGTGTGCGTTGCATTGTATTTTTTCTGGATCTGGTACTAGCTTGAATATTCTATGTTCTTGGTGTTGCATGTTTATGACAATTCGTTTCTTTTTATTTGATCTTGTTAGTTGACCTTTTACGAACTGTTTGTTGTTTATGACACTACATTTGTGAGTTGTAAGATAATGTATTTGTAGGTTATCAGCTTGTAAGTCGTTAGCCCATAGGTTGAGCTCCTTATATTCTTAGCGATCTATATGATGTTTGTGACCTATAGACTAGAAAGTCCCTTGTTCGAGAATAGAAACTTAGATTTTTAACCATGGTCTGCATGTAGCAACCTAACTGCTCCCTTTTATGTGTAGATGTATTCAGATCGCAGACGCCAATCATACAGAATAGAAGATGGTGACTCTCCCAGCTTTGAGGAGCTCAATGTAGGGGAAGTTCGCGTTGTTGAAGAAACGACTTCTTTGAGTGGTGAGGTCGCTGAGGACTTCCTAGCTCGAGCTAATCCCATTACAATCTGTCAGACTGCCGAGGAATGGCGAGCTCACAAAGTGTTTATGCACTATACCTCAAAGATAAAGTATGAGGAGTTAAAGGGAATTGCTTTACAGTATCGCCTTTCCAAAGGTTGTTGTGTCATGTTGTCCTCACCTAACGACCACGTAGCCTATCCTCTCAAGGGCTCCGTTACTATCAGTACTCATCACCTTAGGCATGAGGCTCAGATTTCCGATTCTTGCCTATCTTATCAACCTTCTGAATAGGTTAGAACTTAGCCTTTTTCAATTAACCCCTAATTCTCATTTCCAGCTCACATCTTTGACCTTAATCTTCAAAAGAAATGGCTTTCCACTTCCAAACTCAAGAATCTACTACCACCTCTTTAGTATCAAAAGTGTAGGCGGCTTAAAAGGGGGAATACAAGATGAGATTTACTATCTCGCAACTCGAAAAACGGGCTTCAAGGATCTTTTGCCTCAGGGAGCGATACAAAGGGTAAGTCCAACATAGGTGATTACAAGACGAGTTGGTTTTATATTTCTTACCTTTCCCCTAAATAGTTCCACAATCTCTCTTGTAACGTCTCGATATTTACTTCCATATAAGTAATATTATTAAATCTATAATATAATTGCATTAAATGGAATTAAAATTTTGTATATTTATAATTAATATAATTAGTGAAATAATATAGTTAACTATTAAAAAATTTAATAGTTTCTTTAATAATTTATTTTGAAAATAATTTTTTTTTTTAGAAAAATGACTTAATTGGGAATTAAGAGTGAGTAGAATGATGAATTGTATTGATTATCCAATAGGAAAAGGGCATGTGTAAAGGTTTTTGGGCTTAATTTGAATTCTAGAAAGGTTAGGGGTCAAGGTAGAATTTTGGGAAGTTATTTAATATAAAAAGGGTCAAAATTTTGACCAATCCATTTTCATCTTCTTCCTCTTTCTGCTGGTCTGTTCTTTTTTTCCCTCATTTTTTCTTCTCATTTTAAACATCAAAACTCAACAATCATCCTACCTTTACCTACCTTACCCATTTATGATCTCATTTCTTGCAAAAATCCACTAAAAATCAAGTTGTATTTTTGGATATTAAGGGGTAACGTGAGGAATGTGCTGTCTTTTGAGTTTTCTTGTGTTCAAATAGATGAATGAGCAAATAGATGCATCCATAGACATATATATAGTGAGTTTTACATTTAATTAAGTTATTTCACTTTTCATGGCTTTAAAGTATAATTTTTAAATCCTAGGTGATTAATTAGGACGTGAAGAGTCTAGCAAAAGCAAAGAGAAGCTTTAAACTTCTAATTGGAGTGCTAGAGAATGTGGGTGAAGGCTCAAAGAGGTTGTCATACATTTAATTTCGAATTTGAATTTTTTTAGTAGTGAAAATTTTAATATTTTGTTTCGAAACTTTGCAATAATACGATTTTTATATAATAAGTTGTTATTTATGATATGTATGTGTTGGTTGGATGTTGATGAAAGGGATTTTATGGATCAAAACCAAGTAAAATAACATTTTCGCTTAAAAATCTCTTTATGACCGAATTTCAATTAAATAAGGATCTAGGGGTATTTTCATCTTTTTAAGTTTATTTACATGTCTAATGAATGATATTGAAGTGATTTGTGACATGACTTTTGAAGACGAAATTAATTTTCGAAAAATATACCCTTTGACTGAATTGAAGACCTTAGAAAATCAAGGGACATTTTTGTCATTTAGTTTATATTTACATGATATTTCCATCGTGTTGTGATGAGATATGTGACGAATTACGATTTTGAAGAGAGAAATTTGAAACCCACCTCTTGGAGTCAAGTGAAAATATGAAACGAATATAATTATGTAATAAAGTTTTTATTATAAAATCAAGAGCGAAATAGTCTTTTGATAAGGGCTAAAAGGGAGGTTTCAAAATATTTCGAAACGTGAAAGTAAATGAAAATGTTTGATAATAAAGTGATTTGTAAAAATTTAATCGCAAACGATAATTTTCGTAATTATTAAAAATATCAAGAGCCTGAGTAAACCTGTACGTTGGTAGGTGGGGATTGGTAATTTGCATGCCAATAAAGTATTTGTTAGCAATACTACGTCGTTTCGCTTATATACCGAGGTGATTAACCGATCTCTAGAGGCATCGAGTGTCCGGTCTTTAAATTGATACGAATATGATGTTAAGCCCGGCAGGTAGGCACCGAGTGTCCGATGTTGGAGGGATATGTGAAATTCGTTATCAATCCATGATATCGTGGCAGTAATTACGAAAGGCTCTTACAATATTATATAAACTAATAAACGACTTATCTTGAAGATATGTGCTCAAAAAGTGTTTTATGTAATTGGGAATTATTGTATGAATAATATGTTATGTTGATTATCAAATGATTTGTGAAATGATATATTTTATATGTTATGTTTGTGGGATTTTATGATTGATATTATTTTCTGTATACTAACTGAACTATTTTGCTTATCGCATTAGATTTTCCATGCGCAAGTAGTTGAGGGGAGCTGAGTTTTTTAGCAGAGTCTGTTGGGAAGATAGTCCCCAGTACGATCCACGAGTCACAGTTATTCTCCGATCTTTTTGATAGACATTTTTGAGGTGTATATATATATTTATAGAAAACTATATATATAATTTCAGAAATTATATTTTATATTTGCATTTGCATGTTTATGGGAGGTTTGGAAAAGTTTAAATGTATATGGGTTGTATTATGTCTTAAATATATATATTTTTAAAGAGTGAGAAAACTAGAAGTTGTTGTACTTTAAAGTAATTGTGTTTAATTTTGTTTCGAAATTATATGTGAGGAAAATGTATGCTCACTTTAAATTTGTGTGTTGAAGTGATTTGGGGACGGACGGAGTGTTCGATTATAAAAGTTGAGAAAATGGAAAATATATTTGAAGTTTTTCTTTGATTTTACAGATTTTAAAAATTTTGGGTTTCTCAATAAACAGGGGAAATTTTACCGAATTTTTCAATAAATTATACTAAATTAGTAGATGGATTTTGTAAATAAGTAATGAAAATATCGAAACGTCCTCCGCCTCGGTTATCAATGTTCACGACACCGAGGATCGATGGGAAGGTGTTACAGTTTTAGTGGTATCAGAGCTAAAAGTCGAGATTTTCTCAAATTTGGTGATTTTGAAAAAGAAATGTTGTATTTGAGTGTACATGCATTACATATAGGAATGAAATAGGTGAATGTGACTCTGATGTGCAGATTTCTTTTAGTCTTAAATAGGTTAAAAGATGAACCCCTTAGAGGCTTAGAGAGTTGAGGGTAGTGATGGGAGTAGGCCGGGTAGTCCTGCAAGTGTAGCCGGAGGTGTATCCGGTGGATCGTCCAGTCGAGGGACGTCAGTACCCGAAGCCTAAGGTCAGTCGGCCCTTATACAACAGATGGCAGAGTTATTTCAGCAGATGGCCTGAGCTGCGCCGATGAGATTTGTGATCGAGAGGCTTGCTAAGTATAAGCTTACAGATTTCTATGGTAAGAAAGATAAAGATGCGTCAACAGCTGAGTTTTGGATGGAGCGGACAGAGCGGATTTTGCAGCAGTTGCACTGCACCCCTGAGGAGAGTTTGGAGTGTGCAGTTTCATTATTACAGGAGGATGCCTACCAGTGGTGGACGTCCATTTCTCAGTCTGTGCAGCCCACGGAGAGGACCTGAGAGTTCTTTCAGAGAGAGTTCCGAAGGAAATATGTCGGCCGTATTCATATTAACAGCATGAAGAGGGAATTTATTAATTTGAAGCAGTGGCAGATATTAGTAACAGAGTATGAGCGAGAGTTCATCCGGTTAAGTAAGTATGCTAGAGAGATAGTGGCGACATAGGCTGATAGATGTGGGAGGTTCGAAGATGGTCTGAATGATTATATTCGTTTCCAGTTGACAGCCTTGCAATAGAGGACTTTCCCAGATTGGTATCTGCAGCTCTGAATGTGGAAAGAGTAAATAAAGAAGAGCAGGCTAGAAGGATCGGAGCCAACAAAAGAGAGGACTAGGGCAGTCCAATTCATTTCAGTCATCCGACAAGAGATTTAAGGGTCCTCTAGCTAGTAGTCCACCATTGCCGCAGAGGCAAGGTTAGGGGTCTTCTACTAGGCCAGTGCCATCAGCAGCTTTGGTTGCCAATGCCCCAAGCAGTGCAGTTAGGGGATTAACCTAGTCTTTATGTAAGCATTGTGGCCGGAGGCATTCGGAAGAGTGATGGAGGTTGACGGGAGCTTGTGTCAAGTGTAGGTCTCGAGATCATTTTCAGAGAGATTGTCCAAAGAATAGACCTGCACCAGTTCCTCAGCCAGAGAGACCAGCTTCTGTAGCTTCGAGAGGGCGAAGACCTAGTCAGGCAGGAATAAAGGGAAGTGCTAAGAGAGGGGCTCTAAAGTCAGCACTCAGATTAGAGGTTTGTGCGTTAGTTAGAGCCTATGCCATCAAGGCTCAGGAGGAGCAGGATGCGCCCGATGTGATTGTTGGTAAAATCTCAGTCTTTGATATTCTTGTGCAAGCATTGATAGATCTAGAATCTACGCATTCATATCTCAGTATTGCTATTCCGAGAGAGTAGAGTTTTCAAGTAGAGTCTACGGATCATGAAGTGTTGGTTAGTAATCCCTTAGGTCATAGTGTGGTTGTGAATAGGGTGTTTAGAGAGTGTCGATTTGGATTCAAGGTTATAAGTTCTCGGGTGATTTGATGGAGCTGCCATTTCGAGAGTTCGATGTAATTCTGGGTATGGATTGGTTATCCAGACATTAGGTGGTGATCGATTGCCGTCTGAAGATGATCGCTTTTAGGAATATCGATGGGAAAGAGATAGTAATGGTGGGTAAGAGGTTGGATTACCTCTCTAATGTCATTTCAGCCACAGTTGCTAGAAAGTTGATCAGAAAAGGGTGTGAGGCGTATCTAGCTCATGTGATTGATTCTTAGAGGCTTGGATCTAGCCTTCAGGACATACCTATCGTGTGTGATTTTCTAGATGTATTTTCGGATGACTTGCAGGGTTTGCACTCAGAAAAAGAAGTAGAGTTTGTGATCGATGTAATGTCAGGAACTGCTCCGGTAACTGTTACCCCTTATAGGATGGCACTTGCTGAGTTAAAGGAATTGAAGATTCAGTTGCAAGAGTTATTGAACAAGGGATTTATAAGGCCTAGTGTATCTCTGTGGGGAGCTTCGGTATTGTTTGTGAAGAAGAAAGATGAGTCTTTTAGGTTATGTGTGGATTATCGGCATTTGAATAAAGTGACGATCAAGAATAAGTATCCCTTGCCTAGGATCGATGATCTATTTGATCAGTTGAGAGGAGCTAGTGTTTTCTCTAAGATAGATATTCGATCAGGATACCATCAGTTAAGGGTAAAAGAATTAGACATTCCTAAGACAGCTTTTTGGACGAGATACGGATATTATGAGTTTGTAGTGATGTCAGTCGGGTTGACGAATGTGCCTGCAACTTTTATGGATTTGATGAATCGTGTTTTAGATCAGTTTGTGGTGATCTTTTGTAAGCCCTTACCCAAATTTATTATTTTATGGTATTAGAAATCTTCGAATTGAGTTACGGTCGAATCCTATAACTCCAGTAATGTTATTTGAAGTTTATTATATTTTCGTATCGTAAGTCGGATGTCGTTTGGTTGACCCCGGTACGATTACAAAGTGATTAGAAATGAATTATATATTTTTGGGCATTAGTAAGATTATTGAAAGTTTGAGATGATTAAATGAAATTTTCTTGAGGGACTAATTTGTAATTGAGCATAAATATATATAAAAGTAAATTTTGTCTCATTAGGAGACATTTTTGATCGAGAACCAGAAAGGAAGAAAGAAGAAAAGAAAAAAAAAAAGAGAGAGAGAGAGAGAGAGAGAGGGGGGGGGGGGGGGGGGGAAGATCCGATCCGATTTTCGTCGAGGTTTCTTCACGAAAGTTGTTCCTCGTCATCTCCTCTAGCTAACCCAAAAATTTGAAACGAAAAGATCACCTAAATTGGTGAGTTATTTCAGTTAAAGTTTGATATTTTATGTTAAAACTCATTCTCTCTCTTGTTTCTTTTTCAAATTTCAGTTTAAGGATGATAAGAGGGACTAGTGAGAATGATTTTGGTGTGATTTGTGAGTGATTTGGTGGAAGAAAAATAAGTGAAAAATAGAGAGAAAGTAATGGTCAAAATGGGTTTTTATGAGATCCAATTTCGTTTTCAATTCTAAAGCATTAGATAGGTGTTTTAGAGGTTAGAAAATAATCTTATGAAGTTAGATTTCGAAAACGAAAAGTTTAGGATCGATTTCGGAGCTAAACGGACGAGTTGAAGGGTATTTTCCGAAATCCTTCCAAATGCGTTCGTTTAACGTTCGAACTCGTTTATTTAATCATAATTGAGTATTAGAACACTAGAGAATTTATTTTTGAAGTTGTCGGACGTTTGAAACGAAAAGTGATTTTCATTAATAAGCGCAATAGAGCGAATTTCGTTCTAAGCATCCGATGATGAAATTGAGTATATTGACGTATTCCTAGGAAAGAATAAGTAAGATCTATGTAAAGAAAACGAATTTCGAAAACCTCGATTGAATAGAAATTGAGATCCGAAAGTTTAGACGTTAAAGGGTATTAATAGAGATAAATGAGATTTTTATTAATTTTGAATGTTATTTGAATGAGTTAAGTGAGCTTAAATGGATATTTGATGTTTTAGAGTAAAAGCGGAGAGTTCCGGAGGCTTACGGAGGAGGATCGGATTATATCCGAGGACGTGTAGTGAGTTGAACTACGAGTTTTTAAAGTTTATATTTTCTTAAAGTTTATTTAAAGTTAAAAGAATTTATTATAAATAGTTATTCATTTATTAATTGAATTTATATTATAATTCTAGCATAAAGATTTTAGTTTATTATTTATGTATATGAGAATGTGCTAGAATTAAAGATTTTAGGCTTACTGCCTTGAGATTTAGAATATTTTAGTATATTAAGAAAAAAAGATTTTAATAGCCTATGGTTTACCCTAGCCCCAGTTTAGTATCCGGCCGAATGCCCTATGCGTAATACGGTAGATGAGAGGAAGTCAGTCAGTGAGATTTGAGTCTAATCGACTCTTGTGTGAGCGAGGCATGAGTGATCCATATACACGTATAGGGTAGTGTAGTCGGTCCGCAGCGTGGGCCCGCTTTCGGTGACTACACATGGTAGATTCTCACTCCTAGTGGTTAGCTAGATTTTATATGCTACCACGCCAGGAGTAGATATTCCCTGGGTTACCATTTAGGCAAGCATTAGAAAAGATTTTAAGAAAATATTCCAGAAAGTGTTTTAGAAAAGAATTTTAGAAAGTATTTTAGTTTTAAAAATTGTTTTGGAAGAATACTTTATATAGAAATGAATTTTAATATATATAAATTATATCACTCACTGAGTTATACTCATAGTTTTTTTTAAATGTTTTTCTTAAAAATTCTCCCACAAGCGTAGGAGCTAGTCGTCCAGCCGACGAGGTTCATTTAGACGTGCAGGCGGACGCATAAGACGACACCTACTACATGTATATCTTTTGTTATTTTGATCATGTATATGTTCATGTATATAGTTGTAAATATTTTAAAGAAATAGTGGATGCTTTAGTTAAAATGTTTTATTTAGGTTTTCTGAAATTCAGTTTTCAGATTTTATTCACCTGTTTGTGGTTATGTTGTAAGAAATGAGCCGGAGGCTCTGGAAGTTGAGAAATGAGTGTCATAGAAGTGTTTTTATAAACTGTATTTGAAAATTTCAGGGTAACATAGTTTAGAAAACAGACGGTATGCTGTCAAAATTTTTATTAAAAAAACGAAAAATTTTTATTACTGTCACCTTGTAAAAGAAGTTAAAAGGATCTAGCTAAAGGATTTTTTGGTGCCCTGACGGGGTTCCTTCGTGCTAAGTATAAGATTCGTGGGAATTCTTTCGGGGTGCTACAAGATCTTTCTCGAGTCCAGAGGAGGGATTCGGGAAGGGTCTCGTCATCTTTATTGATGATATCTTGGTGTATTTGCAGTCTCCAGCAAAGCATGATCAGCATCTTTGAATTGTGTTGCAGATGTTGAAGGAAAAGCAGTTGTATGCCAAGCTGAGCAAGTGTGAGTTTTGGTTGAACGAGATTTCTTTTCTTAGGCATATTGTGTCTACTCAAGGTATAAAGGTCGATCCGAAGAAAATTGAAGCGATTGTAGAGTGGAAATCTCCCAAGAATATTGCCGAAGTTCGAAGTTTTCTGGGTTTGGCTGGTTATTATAGGCGGTTTGTGAAAGGATTTTCTTCCTTGGCTGCTCCGTTGACCAAATTGCTTCATAAGGATGTCAGATTTGAGTGGACGGATCGGTGTCAAAGGAGTTCTGATAAGTTGAAGGAGATGTTGATTTAGGCTCTAGTTCTTACTTAGCCCGTATCTAGTAAGGATTTTGTGATCTATAGTGATGCCTCTCTTAGTGGTCTCAGTTGTGTGTTGATGCAGGAAGGGAAGGTGGTTGCTTATGCTTCCAAACAGTTAAAGAATCATAAGAAGAATTATCCGACTCATGATCTAGAGCTAGCAACCATAGTCTTTGCTTTGAAGATATGGAGACATTACTTGTATAGAGAAAAGTGTTATATCTATATTGATCATAAGAGCCTTAAGTATCTGTCCACTCAGAAGGAGCTTAATTTGAGGCATAGGAGATGGATGGAGTTGCTGAAGAATTATAATTGCGTCATTGACTACCATCCAGGAAAAGTGAATGTGGTAGTTAATACGTTGAGTAGGAAGTCTTTGGTTGCCTTGAGAGTGATGAATGCTCAGTTGCAAATCAGATAAGATCAAGCTTTGGTAGCTGAATTGCAAGTGTGGCCCAGTTTCCTTTAGTAGATTCAAGAAAAGCAGAAGCAAGATGAGAAGCTAATAGCAATCTATAGATCGATTCAAGAGGGGAAGGAGACTGAGTTTGTGTTAAGAGGAGATTGCTTGTGCTTCAGAGATCGAGTCTGTGTTCCTACTAATGCCGAGTTGAAGAAGGAGATTCTGATGGAAGCTCACAGTAGTCCGTATTCGATGCATCCAGGTAGTACCAAGATGTATCAGGATTTGAAAGCTCAGTATTGGTGGCCTAGTATGAAGAAAGATATTGTGAACTATATGAGTAAGTATTTGGTATGTCAACAGGTGAAAGCAGAGCATCAGGTTCCTTCAAGGTTGTTGCAGCCAATATTTAATCCTGAGTAGAAGTGGGATCATGTTACTATGGATTTTGTTTCAGGGTTGCCTCTTTCTCGGAGTAAGCAAGATGCGATTTGGGTGATTGTAGATCGGTTGACCAAGTCAGCGCATTTTCTTCCAGTCTGGATGGATTATTCTTTAGAAAGATTGGCAGAGCTATATATTAAGGAAATAGTTTGATTGCATGGAGTGCCAGTGTCGATAATATCATATCAAGATTTGAGGTTACGATAAGGTTTTGGAAGAAGTTTTAAGAAACTTTGGGTACTCGATTGAGTTTCAACATCGCCTTTCATCCGCAGTCAGATGGGCAATCAGAAAAAGTTATCCAAGTGCTAGAAGATATGCTCAGAGGCTATGTTATCGAGTTTGAAGGAAGTTAGATTGATAATATTCTTTTGATTGAATTCACGTATAATAACAGCTATCGGTCAAGTATAGGCATGACACCCTATAAAGCTCTATACGGAAGAAAATGCAGGACTCCTTTGTGTTGGACTAAACTTGGTGAAGACAAGTTTGTGAGACCATAATTGATCAGGCAAACCGAAGAAAAGGTTAAGATAATCAAGGAAAGATTGAAAGTTGCATCCGATCAGTAGAAGTCTTATGTGGATTTAAAAAGGAAAGATATCGAGTATGAAGTAGCTTTCAATTTTTCCTTGATTATCTTAACTTTTTCTTCAATTTGCCTGATCAATTCTAAAGGTATCTCCATGGAAGAAGGTGTTAAGGTCTGGTTAGAAGGGTAAGTTGAGTCCTAGGTTTATTGGCCTATACGAGATCATTGAGCGTGTGTGATTGGTAGCCTACAGACTAGCTTTACCGCCAGAATTGGATAAGATACATAATGTATTTCATGTATCTATGTTGAGGAGATACAGATCAGATCCTTCTCATGTGATAGCCGCTGAATCTATTGAAGTGCAGTCTGATTTGTCCTATGAGGAAGAGCCTGTGAAGATTTTGGATCGTGAAGTCCGAGAGCTGAGGAATAAGAGGATTCTGTTATTCAAGGTGCTTTGGAGAAGTCATAAAGTAGAAGAAGCGACTTGGGAAAACGAGGAAATAATGCGTTAGCAGTATCCGCAGCTATTCGAATGAGGTAAATTTCAGGGACGAAATTTCCTAAAAGAGAAAGAACTGTAACATCCTGATATTTACTTCCGTATAAGTAATATTATTAAATTTAGAATATAATTGCTTTAAATGAGATTAAAATTTGGTTTATTTATAATTAATATAATTAGTGAAATAATATAGTTAATCGTTAGAAAATTTAATAATTTCTTTAATAATTTATTTTGAAGGTAATTTTTTTAGAAAAAAGACTTAATTGGGAATTAAGAGTAAGTGGAATGATGAATTGTATTGATTATCCAATAGAAAAGGGGCATGTGTAAAGGTTTTTGGGTTTAATTTGAATTCTAGAAAGATTAGGGGTCAAGGTCGAATTTTGGGAAATTATTTAATATAAAAAGGGGTCAAAATTTTGACCAATCCATTTTCATCTTCTTCCTCTTTCTGTCGATCTGTTATCTTCACTTTTTCCTCATTTTTTCTTCTTATTTTAAGCATCAAAACTCACCAATCATCCTACATTTATCTACCTTACCAATTTATGATCTCATTTCTTACAAAAATCCCCTAAAAATCAAGTTGTATTTTCGGGTATCAAGGAATAACATGAGCTATGTGCTGTCTTTTGAGTTTTCTTGTGTTCAAATAGATGAATGACCATATAGATGCATCCATAGACATATATATAGTGGATTTTGTATTTAATTAAGTTATTTCACTTTTCATGGCTTTAAAGTATAATTTTTAAACCCTACATGATCAATTAAGTAGTGGAGAGTCTAGTAAAGGTAAAAAGAAACTTTAAGCTTCTAATTGGAGTGTTAGAAAGTCTGGGTGAAAACTTAAAGAGGTTGGTATACATTTAATTTTGAATTTGATTTTTTTAGTATTGAAAAATTTAATATTTTGTTTCGAAACTTTGCGATGATGCAATTTTTATGTGATAAGTTGTTATTTATGATATGTATGTGTTGGTTGGATGTTGATGAAAGAGATTTTATGGGTCAAAACCAAGTAAAATAACATTTTTGCTTAAAAAGCTCCTTATGACCGAATTTGAATTAAATAAGAGTCTAGGGGTATTTTCATCTTTTTAAGCTTATTTACGTGTCTAATGAATGATATTGAAGTAATTTGTGACATGACTTTTGAAGATCAATTTCGAAAAATATACCCTTTAGCTGAATTGAAGACATGGGGAAACCAAAGAGCATTTTTGTCATTTACTTTATATTTACATGTTATTTCCATCGTGTTGTGATGAGATGTGTAATGAATTAAGATTTGGAAGAGAAAAATTTGAAACCCACCTCTTGGAGCCAAGTGGAAATATGAAACGAATGTAACTATATAATAAAATTTTTATTGTGAAACTAAGGGCGAAATAGTCATTTGGTAAGGGTTAAGAGGGAGGTTTCGAAATATTTCGAAATGTGAAAGTAAATGAAAATGTTTGATAATAAAGTGATTTATAAAAGTTTAATCGCAAACGATAATTTTCGTAATTATTAAAAATATCAAAAGCCTGAGTAAACATATACATTGATAGATGAGGATTGGTAGTTGGCATGCCAATGGAGAATTTGTTAGCAGTACTGCACCGTTTCGCTTATATACCGAGGTGATTAACGGACCTTGAGAGACACCGAGTGTCCGGTTCTTAAATCGATAATACTATGATATTAAGCCCGACAGGTAGGCACCGAATGTCCGATGCCGGAGGGATATGTGAAACCCATTATCGTTTCATGATATCGTGGCAGTAGTTATGAAAGACTCTTACAATATTATATAAACTAATAAACGAATTATCTTGAAGATATGCGCTCAAAAAGTGTTTTATGTAATTGGAAATTGTTGTATGAATAATATGTTATATTGATTATCAAATGATTTGTGAAATGATATATTTTATATGTTATGTTTGTGGGATATTGTGATTGATATTATTTTCTGTATACCAATTGAGCTATTTTGCTTAATGCGTTGGATTTTCCACACATAGGTAGTTGAGAGGAGTTGAGGTTTTTAGCAGAGTCTGTTGGGAGATAGTCCCCAGACGATCCGCGAGTCACAGCTATTCTCCGATCTTTTTTATAGACATTTTTTAGGTGTATATATATATTTTATAGAAAACTATATATATAATTTCCGAAATTATATTTTGTATTTGCATTTACATGTTTATGGGAGGTTTGGAAAAGTTTAAATGTATATGGGTTGTATTATATCCTAAATGTTTTTTTTTTTTTTAAAGAGTGGGAAAACTAAAAGTTGTTGTACTTTAAAGTAATTGTGTTTAATTTTGTTTCGAAATTATATGTAAGGAAAATGTATGCTTACTTTAAATTTGTGTGTTGAAGTGATTTAAGGACGGGCGGAGTGTTCGATTATGAAAGTTGAAAAAATGGAAAATATATTTAGAGTGTTTCTTTGATTATGCAGATTTTAAAAATTTTGGGTTTCTCAATAAAACAAGGAAAACTCTACCAGATTTTTCAATAAATTATACTAAATTAGTAAATGGATTTTCGTAAATAAGTAATGAAAATATCGTAACGTCCTTCGCCTAGGTTATCAGTGTCCGGGATGCTGAGAATCGAGGGGAAGGTGTTACATCTCTTTCATCCTTAGTCTAGGTAGATAGATGGGAGCAACTTCCGCGAGCTACAATAGCTTTTTTTTAAAAAAAAAATTCTTTTATCTGGTAAACATGACAGGAGATAGGGGCGGCCCTCACTGGGGAGGAGATTGAAATTCTTAGGATGCTTGCAGATTCACAAGAAGAGAGAATCAATCATGTGTTTGACGACGAGCTCATCAGGGCCCACCAGTTAGCTTTTCCTCTGAATAGTGAACTTCTTGATAATAGGAGGGATATCATAATTCAAGGTGAACTCGAGCTTGCCCCTGCTTTCAATGTTGCTGGTGAAGTAGAGGTTATTTTGGCCCCTCATCCGATTCCAGTTTTTGACCCCCAACGAGCTCTAGAGATGGTGAAGCTCGCCCTTCATAAGACCCCTTCAAAATGACCTGTCTAGTCTGCAACTCCTTCAGTTGTTGCCTTTGATGAGGTGACCATCTCGGTACCTTTTTCAAGACTTTCACCAGCCCAGCTCCCCACTTTGTAACCAGAGGTGGCTAAAGTTCAACAAGAGCAAGTGACAGCTCCTGCTCGTGATGTTCAAAGCTGTTTCAAGTAGTAGAACCAAAAGAAAGTCAATGTTTAATCCTCTTCCGACTAAACGACAACGAGTAGATAAGGGTAAACAGCCCGAGGTCGCAAAATGAAAGGTTGAGCCATAGGCCAAAGCACAACATGAAGATGGCTCAAGAGGGATTTATTTCGATGCCATCGTCAACAACTTTCTCGCAATCCTAGGGAGCTCTACCAAGAACCTGGATAGAAAGGGCTTGAGAAGTGATACTTTGTATGGGTACATAGCTCGCCACGGGCTACTAGTAATCTACAATACCTTTACCTTTCTTTCTTACTTGATTTAAATACTAACTTGCTGCATTTCACGATTTTGAGGATGAAAAGAAAGAGTTCGACAGAGATAAGAAAAAGTTGAAGGATGAGTTCTCGTTCATAACTATGGAGGCTGAAAGAGCAAAGAACTCAAAGCATTTCCTTCTGACCAAGTTGAGAAATGTTAAGGAAGCTAGAAATGAGGTTGAGGATGTTTTGTCTGGCGAAGAAAGCACTCTTATAGTTGTGAGGTCACATTTCACCATCAAACTCCTTAAAAGCGAAGAGGATTTCAACAAGACGAAGAGCGAGCTGAGGCTACTGAGGAGGAGAAAGAGGAGACTAAGAAAGAGCTCGCACTTGCCAAGGAGGAAGTCACCAAAGCTAAGGAGGGAGTTGAGGTGTAGGTCACCAAAACTGGAGAAAATGCAAAATCAGAGACCTCCAATAATTTCATTTACACTTTGTGGGAGGTTCATCTCGAACTAGACTTCTCGTTCTTTGGTGAATAGGCGATCGTGGAGGTGGAAAAGTATAAAGAGTAGGCCGTCCAATCCTTAGCTGTTCCAGTTGTAGCTCCTCAAAATATTGAGCTCCTAAATACGACCTCCCAAGATGAAACAGCTCAAGTCACGATGCCTTCAGATGTAGCCCCTGGGGCCAGGGCTCTTAGTAGGCTGCATATTATGTTGTACTACCTTTTTTCTTTCTTTTAAAATTTGTCATAATTGTGTGCTTCATTCACCTCGCTTTGCAGGTGTATTTGTAATGTATATTCGGACCTCATTTTGAGGTTATTATTGTTGAACTGATTCACCTCATTGCAAGGTTTATTTTGAATAAATTTGCTTCACTTTAATGCTATCTTGTTTTTGTTTCACTTTCCTTTTCTAAGTCGTTGAATTTCCTTTCAGCATAATGACGAGCTAGTAGGTTGGAATCTTTTAGCATAATGACTAGTTAGTAGGTCAAAACTTTTTAGCATAATGGCGAGCTAATAGGTCGAAATTTCAATTATCATAGTGAAATTTTGTCGAACTATGTAAGGGGTCGGAACCTAGTCTATTATAGTGAAATTTTGCTGAGTTATTTAGGGGGTTGGAACCTCGTCTACCACAGTGAAATTTTGTCGAGCTATGTAGAGGGTCGAAACCTCGCCTACCATAGCGAAATTTTACCAAGCTATGTAGGGAGTTGGAACTTCGCCTACTATAGCAAAATTTTGCCAAACTATGTAGGGGGTTGGAATTTCGCTAACCATAACAAAATTTTATCGAGTTATGTAGGGGGGTCGGAATCTTGTTTATCATAATGAAATTTTGTCGAGCTATATAGGGGGTCGGAATCTCGTCTACTATAGTGAAATTTTGCCGAGCAATGTAGGGGGTTGGAACCTTATTTACCATAACGAAATTTTATAAAGCTATGTAGGAGATCGGAACCTTGCCTATCAAAGCGAAATCAGGTTAAACTGTGTAACTGATTGGAACCTCGTCTACCACAGCGAAATTTTACTGAGCTATGTAGCCAGTCGGAACCTTGTCTATCACAACGAAATTTTGACTAGCTGTGTAGGGGGTCAGAACCTCACCTATCACAGCGAAATTTTGCCTAGCTATATAGGAGGTCAGAATCTCACATACCATAACAAAATTGTGTCGAGCTATGTAGGGGGTCGGAACCTCACCTACTATAACGAAATTTTATCGAGCTTTGTATAGGGTCGGAACCTCACCTACCATAGTGAAATTATGTCGAGCTGTGCAGCAGGTTGGAACCTTAGCTAACATAGCGAAATTGTGTCAAGTTATGTAAGAGGTCAGAACCTCGCCTATTATAGCGAAATTGTGTCGAGCTGTATAGCGAGTTGAAACCTCAACTAACATAGCAAAATTATGTCGAGCTATGTAATGGGTCGGAACCTCGCCTAGCATAACAAAACTGTGTCGAGCTATGTAACGAAATTATGCCGAACTATATAAGAGGTTGGAACTTCGCTTACTATAGTGAAATTTTGTCTAGCTATGTAGGGGGTTGAAACCTCGCCTACTATAGCAAAATTTTATCGAACTATGTAGTGAGTTGAAACCTCAGCTAATATAGCAAAATTATATCGAGCTATGTAGGGTGTCGGACCCTCGCCTATCATAGCATAACTTAATAAAATTCTACCAAAAAGAAACTTAGTTAAGAGGTTGCTTTTCATTTTGCATTTAATAAAGAAATCAGTAGAGATTATTCAAAATAGAGTAGTATGGGAAACCTGGAGCTTTCATTAATTTTTGAATATTGAATTACAAGTTAAAAGTTAGAACCTTACTGTTGCTGAGCTGACTGTGGTGGTCGTTGAGGTTATTGCTGTTGAGATCGCGAGTTCATTGTTCACACCACATAGTCTGTCAAACGACCTCTCTTAATTAGATCCTTATTGGTGTCCTTTAACGCCTAGTATTTTGAAGTGTTGTGTCCAACCTCATTATAATAGACATAAAACTTGTTCTTGTCTTTGCGATTAGCAGGAGTCCTTATAGGATGGGGCTGTCTGAAGTCCTTTCTGTTCCTTTCCGTTGCAAAGATCTTGTCTTATATATCTGATAGGATGCTATAACTATCATGATGATCTTGACGTTGGGGTCGTTCATTTCTGGACTCATTCTTGGTATTCTTTGTGACTTGATTATTGAAGCCATTATTCCGACCTTCACTTCCGTTCCCATCATTATCTCTTTTATTTGGTTGGTTGGAACTGCTCGTTTCACCCTTCTGATTAGATTGCTTAAGGCTGAAGGTTTCCTCCCATCTGATCTGTTTGGCAGCTTGCTCATAGAACTCGCTTAGGTCCCTCATTGGAGATTTATAGATGCTTTCATATAGCTTTCTATCCTTGCAAAGCCCAACTGAGATTGCAGTTATAATGTTTTTATTTGAAGGGTTCTCTACATTACTAACTTCACATCTGAACCTGATAATGTAATCTTTAAACGATTCGTTTTGTCACAGGAAGATTGTGGCAAGGTGACAAGTTAATGTGAGTTGCCTTTTTAAAGCTCTGTACTAGTTGGTGATCTTTCGTTGACATCCCTCCCAACTCTCTGTGCTACGAGTTGAGAGACTCTTGAATTAGGCTCGTGAAACGTCCCTTAAGGTGACTAGGAAAACATGGCACTTGACCAATGGATTGGCCATCTGAAGATCCATTTGGATATTAAACGCATCCAAGTGATCACAAGGGTTACTATCTCTATTGTACAGAGGAATGTTGGGAACCTTGAATCTAGGAAAGAGAGGTTGTGTCTCGATCTCCCTCGTGAAAAGAGTCATCTCCTCGTATTAATCACACCGGTTTGAGGTATCGGGGTGTGCTTCGAGTTGCTGAACCTTCTGAATGAGTTCATATATTCTTAGGTCCCAAGGTCTTTGTTCTCTCCTGTGCTCGTGACCTGGAAAGTAGCAGTCTAGTACGTATCTCTAACTATCCCTTCGCAAGCAGCTAACTCGGTGCGACTTTACACATCGCCGATTGTCTACTTCATTCTCTTCATACCGAGATACAACCCAGACTCAATCGTGGATAATCTTCACGTGATGGCTCCCATCCTGGCTCACCATTACTTTTAAGCTCGCAGGATGCGGAACTTTCTCCTTTTCACTAGCTTGACGACCTTCAACTCTTGAAAATGAGTTGGAGGAATGAGCTGAGCTGGTAGGTCGCAACAACTCTCTAAAGGGTCTTTCAGGTGCTGACACTTCCTCTCGTTGCTGCTGGTAAACTTCTCTTGGAGCAACAGCCTCAGATCTAGACACGTTTCGTGATTGGGTCTATACCAGCGCATTAACTGCATCCGTAAGTTGTAATACTGTATTTTCCAATGCCTTCTGTCGTTGGTGCCACACTTATAGCCCCTCGACTATAGGCATCATCGATATTGGTTAGCGAGGGGCTAGTAGGCATACCCACAGTAGCGACAATTGTTGGGACATGAGACACACTTGTCATGGGCATGGTTGCATCCTCCATCGGTTGGCATCATGTTGTTGCTGATCTATCTACCTTTCTAGTTGATCAGCCACCGCGTCAGAACTTCTAGTGGTTCTTCCTCTTATCATGGCAGTTGAAAACTCAAAAGATTACAATTTGGGCCCTTCCTCTAACGTTAAAATGTTTATGTCTAAATCCGGTCGACCCAAGTTCTTGACCCAATACTGCAACTAAAGAAAAACAAAACCAAAAAATAACAGAAAGATAAGAGGAAAAATAGTGTGTGCATGGTGATTTATACGTGGTTCGGTCAAAAAAGATGTCTATCTCCACGACTGTTTCTCTGGTTCTTTTGGCAAAGTCACAGCATCTCATTGCTTAATGTTTTTTATATCGTTACAATGAATTTTCAACCCCTATTTATACTATGGAGTGTTATAATTTAAGTACAAATAAAATAGGAAAGAGTTTCACATTAATTACACTTTCAAAACCGGTGTCCACCATATTAAAGATAGATTCCATCGACATAGGAGTTTGAATTAATTTATTTTTAATTTTGGTAGTTGACTCTTTCTTAATTTAGGTTTTTGCCTTTATAGAAAAATTCTCTTAATGAGCACTTTGAGTTGTGAGCTAGACCTCATTCTAAATTATCTCGAGCTGAGTATAAGGCAGTCTTGACCATAATTGACTAGCGACCTAAGAACTAAAATAGCGATCTGATAGCTCATTCCTACTAGTTGGATGTTGGTGAACCGAACCTTTAGATATTGGGTCAATCTATTGGATCAATTCATTGGGCTTTTACCGATCCACTTGTGCAATCTCAAATATACCCATAACATCTTTTCAACTTTTAGAGGTTTAGTTTGAATTTTTATTTTATTAATTTTTAACTAATTGTAATTTTTAATTTTATTAAGGGTAAAATAGTCATTGTATGTGTTGTAACTAAAGTAAAGGGTAAAATAGTCTTTTACCACTCTCTGTTAAATTTGACCTTCGATTGACTAAAGTTAAAGACTAATTTGATACTTTTTTGAAACGTTAGGGTTGATTTCATCATTTTTCGAAATATAGTTAAAAATTTGATCTTTCCACAAAATTTAGAGACCAAAATGATTTTTACTCGTAATTAATGTTGTCATTCACTGATACAATAAAATTAACAACACAAATGGATACCTAAAGGAGGTGGAGAGGAGGTTTTGGCATTGTTGGAGAGAGTCAGAGGACTCACTGACCTCTCATACTTCAACATAAGCTATAACAACAATGTAGTAATTATTATATAAGTGATGAAGAATTGGTGCTTACCAATGATAGTTGTTGCAGAGCCGAATTTGGTAATGTTTCAAGAAACACTCGAGGGAAAAGATAGAGATTTTTTTCCCCCTTTGGTTTATTGGGGTTGTATCATTACATATGCGTTGGGTTACCATTTGGGCCATGGTCGACATAGGCAAAATGGCATTTTTTTAGGGAGATAATCTCAAAAATATCGTACATAGTTTGTACAAATATCCTTTTTACCACCAATAGCTTCATTTTTATCCTAAATTCACTCTAATATTAATAAAAATACTCATAATACCCTCCTGAAAACGTATAAAATGACGACAATGTCCTTGATGATCACAGATTCTAAGGTTGACTTAGTTACACGTTTGACTTTAGAGGCATAAACGGATGATGAAAAATTAATTAAAATAATATTAATTAAAATATTAAAAATCAAAAATTAAATAAAAAACCTTTCTTTTAAAATCCATTTTTTTAAAAAACAATTTCTTATATTTGAATATTATTTATTTTGATTTTTAATATTATTCATTTTGATTGTTTATTTTTTATATTTTAATATTATTTATTTTGATTTTGATTTTTGATTTTTTATATTTAATATTTTTTATTTAATGTTTTATTTTTTATATTTTATATTTAATATTATTTATTTTTATATTTCATATTTTAATATTATTTAAATCAAGGGTAAATTTGATATTTTGACTTTTTTAAATATTTTTGTTAAAAAATTGATGGTAGGGAGAATTTTGAATAAAAATGAAATTATAAGTAATAAAAAAAATATTTTATAAATTACGTATGGTTTTTTGAGATTATTCATTTTCTGGAGTGGTGATGTTTCCACCCTTAAAAGTTGTTTGTACACCTATTTTATCATAAAAAATTTAAAATTTTTCTAGTTTGTTTTTAAACACCACTTAATACCAAGAACACATTTTTTTCTTAATTTTATTATACTATTTTTCTTTTTATAAATATACTCTATTTTATTACACTATATTTTTACAAGGAATAATAATATATTCAACTAATTGTGTCAGCAAAATAAAGCTTTAATTGATTCTCAAAATAAAAATAAAACCTTGATGATCACAAAATCAATATATACAAACACAATGCAACTTGAATCCAAAGAAAACTAGTTGATCATCCTTAACACAATACTACCCCCATGCCAATCATTTCAAATCTGTTTCAAAGTCCTTCGTTCATAATTCCAGAAAAAATTTAAATTTGAACCATCATTGACTATCATATAAAAATCTAACACAAACCCTAAACTTACTAAATGATGCTAAAAAAAAAACCAAAAAAAAAAAAAAAAATTATTGGTTTTTAGCTCCAACTTCATACATTAAAGAAGTATATAATAAAGGTGTTTTCTTGAACGCATGATGATCTAAATGATTTCTTTATTTTAAATTCAAGTTGTTTGACTACAAGATTAATGAAATAGTTTAAAAGGAAAAACCAATAACGAGTAACATACAACCTTTAAAATAATATATTTAAAATTTTCTTCATCCACTTACTATCGCAAAACAAATACCAAAGTTTTTGTTTTAATTAATAGCATATTTTGAATAACATATTTGGTAAGTTTAAGGTATTTTAATTTTAAATAATACTTTTTGAGACAAAGATTCTCTGTCAATATTGATATGATACTAATCTTTTTATTAGGACAATTTTAAGTTTGAGTGATGTATAAGTGAAAAAAAAAAAAAAATCTATCAATCTTAATCATCCATCTTGTAAATGTTGATATATCACTAAATTATCAAAAGATTAATAAAAAAAAAATGATAGTAGATAATCCTCATTCTAATTTTTGATATGATAGTCAATAATGGTTGAAGTTTAAATTTTATTTTATTTTTTTAATAAGGAATACATGATCATTCCTTATAAAATTTAGTGTAATAAAATGGGGTATACTTATAAAAGTATATTACAACAAAATTAAAAAAAAAAAAGTATTATTGATATTAAGTGAAGTTTAAAAACAAACTGGAAAAATTTTAAAATTTTTTGATAAAAAGGGGTATACAAACAATTTTTGAGGGGTGGAAGTATTGCCACTTTTTTTTTTTTTTTGTGGGAGTTTGAGGGTTGAGAAGGATTTTGACTTGATTTATGGAGGTGCTCCATGAACATTGAACATACATCCCATTAAAGATTGTTTTAAAAAAAATATAAATTATAATTATGACTCATTTAGTGAGTTCGAGTTATAAAGGGATGTAAGGTTTTATAGAAGTGTAAGTATTGTCGCTCAATGATTATAGTAAGAGTTAAGAAGCTTGATGTGATTTATTGAATAGAATGGATTCAAATTCATATTGACACAAATGTGTACTTAATTTCAAGTTTTGTTGTTGTTGTTGTTGTTGTTGTTGTTGTTAGTTTGTTTTTTGTTTTTGTTTTTTTGTTTTGTTTTGGTTTGTTTTTTTTTGTGGTTGTGAATACGAATATGAAGTAATTTATTAGAGTTGTAAATCTTAGTATTATAATTTAATCGGAATGTATTTAATCATGATTTAAAAGCACTTTTATAGACTTTTTTTCAATGAATGACTTTTGTAAAATTTTATAGACTTTTAATGACTTTACAAATTCATGAAAAACTCATAAACTTTTATAAACTCTTTTTTAGAAGACTTTTATTAACTTTGATAGACTTTTAAAAGAAATTATGAAAGACTTTTATAAACTTCCATGTACTTTTATAGATCTTTACATATTTTCATGGACTAAATTTTCACTAACTTATAATATAATATACATTTTATAAATTAATAAAACTATATTTATCATGTCAATAATGATGAAAAATCATGACACATAAAATAAAAGTAAAGTCACCTCAATACATAAATTGATAACCAAAACACCAAGTATTTTAAGCATTTCATTAGTCATTGTATTCTTTTATGAAAAATAAAATTTCTAATGTTTATTATTATCAATAATCCCAACATCGTTGCACATATCAGTAGCTATAACAGCCCTCCATTCATTAGCATACTCTTTATATTGTTCTTAAGTCTTAAGAAATGAGTTAAAATTGTCATTTTCATTAACTAGAAATGATAAAAAATAAAAAATAAAGATTCGTAGATATTAATAGATTTTTATAAATTTTTATTTACATCTAAAATAAAAATATATTCATTTGATAAACTCGTGCAAATTATATACTTTGTAAGTTATATTTCTCATTTCAATGAAAATATTTTCTTTTGACATAGTGTAAATAAACTGGTGAAAAACAACTATCAAAATTAATGTTTTACAAAATTCAAACTATAAGTTAATTTTATGATTTTTTACAAATATCAAAATTGATTACTATACTAATCAAATTAACTAATCAAAAGTAAAATTCAATAAATTTTCCAACAAATATGTAATAAGAATAAATGTTGAAAAAAATTACATGTATAAATATAATTAAACTATCACCAAATATTATATTTATATTTTTTTCCTTCCTATTTGAAATAGAGGTTTTTCCTCTTTTTAGTATTAAAATCAAAGATTCCATGGATTAATTTTATCGATTTTAAAACAACAAAATTTTTTATCTATACATTTGTAATTCTATTGTCGTTGTTTGTACACAAGAAATACTAAACTGTTAACTTACAATATAATCATTAATAATAGTTGTACTATTTATTATAAGAATAATAAAATGATTTGGATCAATATCTATTTAGATTTTTTTTTTGGGTATTGTATATATATAAATATAAATTATAAAATGTTTTCCTTTCTTAAATTTATTTTGTTGAGATCTACCTCATCAATTTTGATTCAAACTTAAAATCTTCAACAAAATAATAAATTGATGTCCTTTAAAAATAAGGGGCCTAATAAGATTCAAAAACAAAGCTAACAATTTAAACATAGGAAAAAAATATTGACCATTACAATTTACAATAACATAGGAGTGAAATATGTGTGTGTACACATGTGCGTGTATATTTTAAATAAAAAAATATATTTTTTATTTATTTATGACTATCACTGAATTTGGAGAGATTTAAATGTAAAAGAGATTGTGAGGTTTGGCTTTTATAATTAACAACAAAAGTCTACATAAGTTTTTGAGGGAAGTGAGGGAGAATTTGTGAAGTTTGGACATTATAAATTTAACATAAAAGTTTACTAAAGTCATTAAAATTTTAAATTATATAAAAGTAATTAAAATTTTGAACACCACATAACTTTTATAAACTCTTAAAATCTTGATTGAATGCCTCATAATTTTTATAGACTTTTTAAAAGTCATTAAAAATTTACATTGAATATCATATGACTTTATGGAGTCTTTAAAAGTTTATATTGAATATGCCTAAACTTTTAAATTCTATAAAAATCATTAAAAGTTTATATTGAATATATCCCCCTAAATGTGTTGGTTTAGAATTCGAATTGAGATAAACATGAGGTTAGTTATAATCAATCTCCCTCTTCTATTATTTTAATATTAATGCTTAATTAAAATAGAGATAAACTCTTTCTCTTATTATTTTAATAGTAATACTTGTTAAAATAAAGATGATGGTTGGAGTGACTCAATCAAAGTTACTAATTAAAATAGGTTTTTTATTATTTCGGCTAAGATTTAGAGAGTACAATTGGAGAGCATCTTCAATCATACTAGTTATCCATTATCCATTATCCTTTATTAAAATAGCTCATAATGTGACATTTTATTAACTCCAATTATTCTACATATTGTTAGCTACTTTTAAAAAGTTGAATCACTCTATAATCAAATATAAAGAGTAAGAAATCCTTGTTAAACTCTCTTTTATTATTTTAATGTTTAAGTTGTGGTAAAGCAAACAATTTATTTATTAAAAAAAACAAAAAAATAAAAAACAAAGTGGCTCAATCAAAAGTTAATAGTTAAAATGATTTTCTTATTACTTTAATTACAATTTAGCTAACATTTAGAGTGTTCTCTTAAAGAGGCTTTAAATGTCAAGATGACTTGCATAAACATGTTTAAATTCTTTATATGTCTGTTTATTTCTTTCTTTTATTCAATTCTTATATTATATTTATCATGATGAAAGTCAATTGACATGTTTAATTATTGCTGAATAATATGCCATTATATTTTTTCTAGACTTGATTCCATTATCGATGGAGACAAAATGTCTTGCAACAGAGTAATGGTTGCAACGAAACAAGGCACTAGAATATATTATTTAAAATAATGAATTTTCATGATCTTCCCCAAAAATATATATTATTTAATTTACACTAATTATGTCATTTTAATTAACCAATTTTAGAATACAAAATTTCCTAGATTAGTCAATTGACCATTGTATGAATGCCTTTTCTTGTCCAACAAAAAGATATAATGAAAAAGTAGTAAACAAAAACACAATAACAAACAATTATTCTCTAAATTCTCGCTTAGCCTCCCATTTTATAAACACTAAAACATTCTTGCATGATTTCAACATTGAATTCTAGTTTGCAGAACCGGCTCAACATTAAAGATGGCTCGAGCCGTGTTCGTGCTATGGTATTGTTGGTCCATCCTCGTGGTCCTAGCCAATGGATCATTGGACATTGGTATCAACTGGGGCAACATCGCCTCCCACCCGTTGCCACCCAAGACAGTGGTCCAAATGCTCAAGGATAACGGAATCCGAAAGGTGAAGCTCTTCGATGCAGATCCGAAAGCGTTACTTGCCCTGCAAGGTTCAGAGATTGAGGTCATGGTTGCCATTCCTAATCTCCACCTTGCAGATATGGCTGATAGTCCTACTAATGCAGAGGATTGGGTTTCTGAAAATCTCTTGGACTTTGTCGAAAAGGTCAAAATCAAGTAAGTATATATGTATTTATAATTTGGATTCTTTGTTGAGTTTGATTACTTTACTTGTTGAATAATCTTATCCAATAATTGCATCAATTGGATTGGTTGTAAAGGTAGATATTGAAACCAATCAAATAGTTGTAATTGTTGGGTATGATTATCCAATTAGTAAGGTTGTCAAATCCTTTGTTACATGGTTCAAATACAATTTTTTGTTTTATTTCTGAAAATACTATTTTGACGATTTTTTTGAATGTTTAATGCGCTTGTATTCAAGCCTCAATACACATGAAGTTGATGACTAATCCATATTCAAAGATATTGTAATTTGACTTAATTTTGAAATTATTTTAAAAGCTGATTTTCAACATTTGTCTGATCCTTGCAGTTGGAGAAATCAATTCAAATGAGTATAGGCACACAAAAACTATTATTTGGTTTTAGATTTTGAATGAATTTCAAATTGGCTTTTCCTTAAAATATTTTCCATTAATCGGTTTGCAATCATAAGAATCTGTGGATCGTTTTCTCTTTCTATTGTGTTGGAAAAAAGAACTATCAAATATTTTTGGATCATCAGAAAATCTTCTTCTTTGTTTTCAAAATTTCCACAAACCTGAAGTCTCTAATTATGCAATTGGGAATCAAAATCACATACAATTTCTTAATTTCTTTTAGCTTCCTATCAAAAACTTTTTGATACTTTCTCAAAAAGTTCATGTTAGATACGGAGATATGCAGTTTTGTTTAAGATATTAATTCACAGACCTATCCTTAACACAAAAAAAAGTCTCTGATTATGCGGTTAGGTCTATGCATATTTAACTTGAAAATTAAAAATATAGACAATTTTTTAGAGGGTATTCAATCTAATGTTCATTTAGATTTAAAATGATCTCAATTCAAATTTATATAGATTTTATCTACGTGTAATCAATCTAGATTTTTATAAATTTTATTGAAAAATAAGTACATTAAATTTAGATTTATATGAATTCTATTAAATTTTAGATGTATTCAATTTAGATTTTAAAAAGTCCAAATAAATTTAAATATAATAAAAAAGTGATTAATTTTACAAATTTTACTTAAATTATGGAATTCGATGGATTTTAAAATAAAATTTATGGATAAAAAAATTTACAAGAGATCATATCGTATTTTCAAAAATTTCATTAGAATGTATAGAGGATTCTAATAAAATCTATATAAAATTTATAAATTCCATTAAAATTAGTTATGTTATAGAAACAAACTCTAAAAATTTATCCGAATGGCCCGGTGGGTAAGATTGATGTGGAGGTGAGTAAAGCAAGAATTTTCTGTTAATTTTTTGTTCATGATTTTTTCTTCTAACTGTTTGCATGCTTGCAGATACGTAGCTGTTGGAAACGAACCATTCTTGAAATCCTACAATGGTTCCTTTGTGAACAGCACATTCCCGGCCCTGAAAAACATTCAAAAAGCTTTGGACAAAGCCAATCTCGGCAACCAAATCAAGGCCACCGTACCTCTCAACGCGGACGTCTACCAATCCCATTCGACAAAGCCCTCCGACGGGAAATTCCGGTCAGATGTCAAAGATTTGATAACCCAAATGGTCAAATTCCTCGAAAGTAACGATGCCCCTTTCGTTGTCAACATCTATCCTTTCCTCAGTCTCTACGAGAACGACAACTTCCCCATCGAATTCGCCTTCTTCGAGAACGGAAGATCCGTGGACGACAAAGGCTATCATTACACAAACGTGCTTGATGCCAACTACGACACTCTCCTTTGGTCGCTAAAGAAGATTGGCGTGGAGGACATAAAGATAATCATCGGAGAAATTGGGTGGCCAACGGATGGTAACAAGCATGCAAATATAAACAATGCACATAGATTCTATGATGGTTTGTTCAAAAGATTGAACGATAACAAAGGAACCCCACTTCGTTCCTCAGCTAAATTCGACGTGTATCTCTTCGGTTTGCTAGATGAGGACATGAAAAGTATTGAGCCAGGTTATTTCGAGAGGCATTGGGGGATCTTCGGGTTCGATGGGAAGCCAAAGTTTCCTATTGACATCACCGGCCGCGGCCAGAACAAGATGCCGGTGGCAGCCAAGAATGTCAAGTATTTGGAAAATAAGTGGTGTGTGTTGGACACAACATTGGTCCAGGACGTCAGAACCTGGATCGTTCAAAAGCAAACGGAGCAGGCCTGTCGCGATGGAGATTGCACCAGCTTGACACCGGGGTCGTCCTGTAGCAGTATGGACAACAAGTCGCATGTGTCGTATGCCTTTAACATGTACTTTCAGATGAAGGATCAGAAGGAGTCGGCCTGCGATTTCGAGGGCCTGGCCACCATTGTGACCAAGAATGCATCGCAAGGACATTGCTTGTTTCCTATAATGATTGATGTTGGAGCTGGGGCGAGGCTGAGCTTTGGATTTGGAGGGACCTTTGCTGCCGTTTTGATGATGTTGTTCCTCTTAATTTAAGGAGACAATTTATGGGTGAAACAGTGTATCCCTCCACTGACAATATGTGATCATATAGTCATTAGTGTGCCCATTAATTAGTGTTCTTTCCCTCTAATTCGCTGAGTTAGAGCTCACCAAAACATGTCGAAGAACCTTTTCTTTTTTTTTTTAGTTTTATCTAATTGACTGTGTTTCTTTTTGCAATGGTTATCTCTCTCTCTCTCTCTATATATAGATATATATATATATATATATAGCCTATGATGTTTGTTTAGCTATGAGGGAGAAGCCACTCAGTGTTTACTATATAATGAAAATAAAATAAAATTTGAATCTTTTTCACAGTTAAACGGAGAGATATACAAACACTCAATAAAGTATTGGACATAATGGTTAAGAGAATATGGGTCAAAAGGGAGTGATGGAAATATATAAGTACATGTAGAACATTTGATTTGATTTTTTGAAGTAGATTTTATGGTAAGTAAGTTTGTGCACATTAATTTGGCTAGCGTTTTTCCTCACCTTCATTACTATTGTTCATTTCTTTTTAGTGAATTTTTTTGTCGATTTCATAATTTTGTAGAGGTTATATGGATATTATTATTAATTTTTTATCCTCGGATATTATAAAGTTTTAATAATTTATTAAAACTTACAACAATAATATTATACGTTTTAATTAATTTGCTTTTGTATGACGAAAATAAAATGTCAATTATTACACTAGTATGCGTTACAGAGACCAAAACGTCACTGTAAATTATGCAATAGACATATTTTGCTTTTACTCTCAAAATGTGGCAAATTTTACCAACATCCTGGGTTGATGTTGCATGCATCGAAAGGCTAAAAAATACATAAGACTTTGCCTTCCAAACCCTTCTGCAAATTTTGTTCTTGACTTAGAACATCATGTATAATTCATAAAACAATAATTTGCAGTCTCATATGATGGTTAATAATCTAATAATTAAATATAAATATGAAACAAGTTATAAATTTGAAAATATATTAATATGAAATGATAAAATTAAATATTTTATTATCATTTTAGATAAAAAAAAATGAAATTAGCATACCTTGAAGAAAATATATATATGTTAATTTTAACTAAAATAAACTTATTATATCTCAAAAATCAAAATTTTAATCTATTTTTTAAAGTTGACATCGAGCTAGCTAGAAATGTGTCAAAAGCTATTGAAATTAAACCCTACTTGCGCTGTCTGGATGTCTACTATTGTGAACTCAACATTAAACATTACTTGTACAGTTTAGATATCTATTTTTATGAATGAGAGATAATTATACACATATAAGTCGAAAAAATTACTTACATAAGTTTAAATATGTATTTTATGGGAATGGAGATAAACAACTAGGGAAGATAAATATTTCACCTGTGAACCTCAAATTGCAATCACAATGGACAAGTGTTGATTTAATTAAATGGGCTTGTAGACGGATGTGAATGTTAAATTACAAACCTAACTTGGGTTTGGGTGTCGGTTCCAAAAGAAATCTACACCTGCACCCGCAAACTCGTAATACTAAATTTTTTATAATATAATATTAAAAAAATTTACATTTATTAATTTTATGAAAGCTTTAGTATCTGTTTGTTATGTTGTTTTGAAGTTCAAATTTATTATGCATTTGCTTTAACATAGTTTGTGTTGTATTTGGATGTATAGGATTTTTGTAATTATACTTTTATTTTGAATTTATCATATTAATATTAGAACTTAATTTTTTAGGTTAGATTGTTAAGTTTAATTTTATTTTATTGTTGATGTTATTGTTAGGATTTGAAAATTGTATCATTTATGTTTATTAAAAACTTATATGAAAAATTTATATGAATTTTTTCTTCTTTTTTTTTTTTAAATGTTGCAAGTTTGCGAGTAGGATTTGAGTCAACCCATAGGTTTTGCACCTGTATCGAATCCGTGAAATTTCATGGGTGCGTGTGTATTTTTTTTAGAGGGTTCAGATACAGGTTTGGACAAACTTGTCCGAACTCGATGCTACCATTCCTATACACGACCACTTGTTTAAGAAGTGATGTGTAAAAAATTAAATTTTTAGAGTGGAGTTATTAAAGTATAATATCACTGTCCATTAAATAAATAAATAAATATTTTGATTCTTGGAAATTAAAAAAAATGATAAAACAAAATAAATGGAGTGACAGCTAGGCCAAAAATATGCCGTACAACAACGCCCAAGTAGTAAGACCCAGCCTAAATACCCAAAAAAGTATATACAAGACTCTGTTCAGACTCTCAAGCCCCGTTTGACATGGCTTTTAAAAGCTGGTTTTTGACTTCAAATGCTAGAAACTACTTTTGAGAGTGTTGGGATGGAGAGCGATGATGTTTCCACCCTTTTAAAACCATATGTACATCCCAAATTTGTATATATTTTAAAATCTTAATACTATCCTTTAATCAAACTGTTAATATTATAATTAAAATAACATAATTTTCTAAATAAATGAGAATAGCTTCTTACATTCTCTTTGCTACCATCCCAACTAAATCCCACTACCACCTTCAAACTCTCTTCTCTTCCTTTTCACTCACTCACGCATTGATGACTCACAACTACCACCACCTCCACCTCGTCAAGAAGCCAAAAACCAAAAACTTACTCAAAAAATATATATATATAAATTAAACATACACTCAAACATGACACATCCTATACCGCTCAACCATGTCCACTCTCAATTCTCTCTCTCTCTCTCTCTCTCTGTGACTCTTAGTTCTTCTCAATAATGGTAGCTTCAGCAGCTGCCCAAACTCCATCCTCACAATGCAACGCTAATGGCAGCTCAAGTTCCTCAAACAGCTAGATGACTTTTACTTTAGCACTCTCCACGGTGGAATCCTTCACTCCTAAACTGCCATCAAAGGCCTTATCAACACCGGACCAGGGCCGACCTTGATATTTTCAAGACTTGGTGCTAAAAATTAAAATAGGCCCAAGTCAATATGAAAAGAAAAGTGATATAGGGTTGAAAATGATAGTGTGCGTTTATGTATTGGTGACCTTTGAGGCCCTTCATATGTTAGAAATATTTGTTGAAATAAATTAGATCAATAAATCTGAGTAGCTAGCTTAGTAATCGATTGGTGAAGGTAGCATTTATAAAAGTATCAAGTTATGGGTTCAACCTTGGTGGCAATCCTCTTTTTTTTTTCTTTATCTTTTTTTTTCAAAATGCAAAAACGCCAAAAAGAAAAAAAAAAAAAAAAAAAAACCAAAGAGAAGGAGAACCAAAGGTTCGAACCTAGGCTATGGACAACCAACAAGTGACCTTTTTACCATACAAGCTATTCAATGTCATTATACATTGTTTGACAATTATTTATATATTTTCTTACAAACTAATTATAGAAAAAAAAAACATTTGAAAATTTGTAAAATTTGAGGACTAGGGGCAATCGTACCTTCGGCATGTGCTCAGGGCTAGTCCTATACTGGACATGACGAAATCTCCCTTGTCGACAATGCCACCGCTGCTGCCGCCATCATCCTCTAGCAAATCGGGTGTCGCTTTGTAGGCGGCAAGTTCAATCAAGGTGACAACGTCGTCATGTTTGGCTGCACCTTTCAGGCAGGTCGTCAAGAAATTGATCTAGGCTTATGTCACTTGCTCTGTGGTGGAGTTACGATTGCCATTCTTGTTGGTTTTGGAGGAGGAGATCATTAAAGAATTTAAAAAAGGGTTGGAGAAAGGTAAAGAGAAGGGTAAACGAATTCGTTTAGTGATAATTGATCAAATTACATCAATACCTTGCGTTGTGATTCCTGTTGATAGATATTTATTGAAAATTAAAGGACATGTTTTAAGGGAAATTATGTAAATATTTGTTATAAAATGATAATTGAAAGTATTTTAGGAAAAAATAAAAAAGATAATTGAAAGGTTCAATTGTGTTTTTAGTTGAAAAACAATTATTTATAATATATACATTTTTTAAATTAATAGAAAGGAAAAATCTTGTATGGACTGGGTTACACTGAAAAAAATAATTTTTTTCTTTTAAATTAGTGACGGGCACAAAACGAAGAAGGGTGTACGTACAACTTTTGAGGGGTGATACTATTGCCACTCTTGGATGTAATGCCAAGAAAGCTTTCAATTTTCGTAAGAGTCTCACGTGAGCTTCCCAAAAACATGAGAAACTATAATGAAAATGTGGTTTTATCACCACTTTCACTTTGATAATATTCTTAATTATAGTGTTATCACCACTTCTTTGTGATAATATTATTTATCTTATTAGTTGTTATTCCATTATGAAAATAACTTATTTTATTATGAAAACATTATATCAATCTATATTGTAAATAGGGAGACTGAATACATCAATTAAATCTATTCATTATTTCTTCTTTCATTTCTTTCTTCATCTATTATTATGGTTAGTATTCTAAATTTATTATTCTATGATTTATTTCACAACACGTTATCAGTACGTTCTACGTAAGTAAACAAATTTTTATTAGGAATTATAACAAATTCTTATTTTGAATTATTTACTTATTGCTCATATTTATTTATATATTATTATTCTTGTATTTGACTATATTAACTCAATAACTGTACGGCCATACCATCTCAATATACTAACATTATTTATTGTTATGTATTATATGTACGGCTCTGTCAACTACATATGTGATTGCACTATCATTATTTATTGTTATACATTATTTATGCAACTCTACAAATTTTATTTATAATTATTATTATACATTATCAGAATCTGAAGTTCTGAACAAATTCAATCAGAACCTGAAATTCTGGATTTTAATTAATAGAACTTGAAGTTCTAGATTAAACTTGAAGTTATAATGATTTTAGATCTGGAGTTCTAAAAGTATATATGAAATTTTTGGCAACCTAAAGTTTCAGATATATTCATAAAGGAATTTATTATATAGAAATTTCTTTTGAATATAATGTTAATGATTATGAGACAAAAAACCATTTATCTCACATGATTAGACTAATTAATGTCATTTCCTGAAGTAAATATCAAATAATCTAATAGTTGTAGCGATGATTATAGTCAACAAATTTTTGGTGATCATAATAAATTTTAACTACCAAAAATGGAATTCACACCAAAGCAAAGAAAAGTGTTTGCTATTGGTGAAAAATGAAATTACAATAGTTGTATATCTTTTACCAATTATATATGAAGACTTCAGAAGAGCAAATTGTTTATTACAAAGTGAAAAACAATAATGTTGTATAAATGATGCTTTATTAGTTTAATAGATCCTGAAAGGATCTATATACATTAAGAAAATTATATTATATTATTTATATTGTCATATGTTAGAAGTATATTTTATGATCAAAACTAGCATATTATTATAAGTATAATATGACCAAAAATTATTGGAAATAATATGGATATCTATTATAAGAATTTGAATATTCTTCTCTTGTGAATGTCCACGAAGGATAATAGCTGATATTACATTTTGGTTCTTGAAGGATATTATGTGTTTGGTCCTTAAAGGAAATTATGTGACATTTTAGTCATTAAAGAATAATATGATAGTCTAATATATACTTGAAAGATAGTAAAATAGTATAATTAAGTCCTAGAAGGATATTATGACAATATAAATAAGTCATAGATGGACATTATGATGATGCTAATAAGTTCATAAAGACTAATAAAATAAGGCCAATAAATAAATTTTCTTATTGTTAGGGGGAGAATAAGAATAAAATTCTTAACGATGTGAAATTACAATTAACATGTATAATTCATTATGACGATTATTGTATAAGTTATGTGAACTTGAAGTTCAAAGGATCATTTACTTGAAAATTAAATATCTGAATGATTTTATACTTATTGCCAATATATTAACTCAGGTGATTGTTCTTGAAGAACAATTTATGTAAATAACAATATATAAATCATTTATTATATATAGAAGTGCGAAAAATAAATTTTGTTATAAAGTTATTATTTCTTGAAGTGAATAATGAAAGATCATAATTATTTTAAATATTACACTTGAGCTATATGTAATTTTCATTATATAAATAATGACTCTTGAAGAGTTAAATGTTTTTAAAAAGATAAAGCTCTTTGCTTCCCCTATGAAACTCACAAAAGAGATCTTAATTGCATATGGAAAGAGACTTATATCTAACTATAAATGTTATAGTTTGCCCAAAGAATATGTAAAAATTTACAATAACCGTCCTGAAAAGGCGTGTCTACTAAAAACTTAAAGAAAATTAAGATCTCATATTTTGTTGCTCTGCATATTACAAAATTGAATCATAAATTATGAAAATTATTGATTAAAACAAAAGTAGAGGTATACTTATGTAGTCCTATTAAACTTGTAATATAGACGTTTGAAGACGTTATATGTTTTGATCAAAATAATTACTCATGTAAAAATTAGACAATGATATATAATTATATTTCAAAGGTTCCGTAGACTTAATATAAGGTTCTAGAAGAGTCCTTTTTTGTTAACAAATGGTACCAAATTATGTATAAATAGTGCATTATACTCAAGTAGATCCAGAAGAAATCTACTTAGTTTCAGAAATATACGTAGTAAGGAATATTATATTGAAACTATAAATGATAAAAATATTGAATATTTATGCATCACTAGAATTATTTTAGGCCAAATGTTCATTTTAAAAAAGCTCAAAGTTTTCTCATCTAGATTGTATTACATCTAGATAATGATGATAAATTTACATAAAAAATATTTTATGATTATTGTGCATCGATTAGAATTGATGTTGAACATCTAGTTTCATATGTACATAGCAAGAATGGTCTAGCAAAATCATTTATCAAGCGTATCCGGCAACATTAATTGGTCTTAAGCCCGCAGCTTATCACCAGTACTCTCTATTACAATTTGTGCTTGGACATCAACGTGATATTTCATATTTATGCATTTTTAGTTGTACAAGTTCCTATTGCTCCTTTTTAACGAACCAAAATGGTACCTTAACGTCATTTGGAGGTATATGTTATCTTTAATTCACCTGTAATTAATAGATATCTTGAGTCATTGACATGTGATCTTTTCACTGCTCATTTTATAGATTGCCATTTTGACGAGACAACTTTTCAATTATTAGGGGGAGGAAAAATTTCTCCTAAAGAGAAACACAAGAAAACTATTAATATTGAAGAGAAGAATAAATTCTCATAAAATGTGACAACAATATTTCATCTAGATCCTCGTACCACCCAATGTGAAAATAAAGTACGAAGGATAGTTAATCTCTAAATGATTGCGAATTAGTTGCTAGATGCATTTACAGATGCAGCTAAAGTAACAAAATCATATATACCAGTTGTCAATGCACCAGCTAGAATAATTGTTCCCGTAGAACAATGTAATCAAAATACAACAAATGAATCATCTACTGCACACCAAAAGTATGGTAGACCAGTTGGTTCGAAAGATAGTATTCCCCGGAGGCGGAAAATGAAATATTACGATTATACTCAAGTTATGAAATCCACATCCTCTAAAAAATCATATTCCATAAGAGTTATTAGTCCTTGAGGAGACTGAAAGCCTCAAAGAGGTACAAACCTTTGTAGGGTTATAAAATTCTAAAAATGAAAAAATTTCATAGAATTTTACATGAGATTTGTAGAATCATGATGAAATAATCATCGATAGTATATTTTCATATATAGTTGCTATTCAAATTATAAACGATGATTGTGAACCACATACGATTGATGAATGTTGACAAAGACATGATTGGCTTAAATGGAGAGATACAATTCAAGCATAATTGAATTCTTTAATCAAACGAAAAGTATTTGGACCTGTAGTCCAGACGCCTGAAAACGTCAAGCCTGTTAGGTGTAAATGGGTATTTGTACGAAAATGTAATGAGAAAAATGAGATTGTAAGATATAAAGCAATACTTGTTACATAAGGTTTCTCACAAAGACCAGAAATTAATTATAATAAAACATATTCACCTGTGATGGATACGATTACTTTTGAATTTTTAATAAGCTTAGCAGTCTCAGAAGGACTTCATATTGATAGCAATATCAAGTGACCTATATAATGAGATTATAAGATATAAAGCAAGACTTGTTGTACAAGGTTTCTCACAAAGACCGAAAATTTATGATAATGAAACATATTCACCTGTGATTAATACAATTACTTTTAGATTTTTAGTAAGCTTGGCAATCTCAGAATGACTCCTTATGCATCTTATGGATGTAGTAACAATATATTTATATGGGTCACTTGATATTGATATCAATATGAAAATTCCTAAAGAATTTAAAATGTATTAAGCATATAAATCAAAAGCCAATAATGTTTATTCAATTAAGTTGCAACAGTCCTTGTATGGATTGAAACAATCTGGGTGCATGTGGTATAATCGTCTTAGCAAATACGTGATAAATAAAGGATATATTAATAATCCTATATGTTTATATGTGTTCATAAAGAAATCAGAATTTGGATTTGCAATTATAACAGTATATGTTAATGGTATGAATTTAATTGGACTTTTGAAAAACTCATAAGAACTGCTAAATATTTGAAAAGAGAATTTGAGATGAAAGACTTTGGGCAAACAAAATATCATCTCAGCCTAATGATCGAGCATAAATTATATAGAGTACTTATCCATCAAAGGACATACATTAAAAAAATCTTAAAACGTTTCAATATAAATAAAGCTCACTCTTTAAGTACCTCTATGGTTGTTCGATCTTTTGATCCTAAAAATGAACCATTTCGACCTAATGAAGATAATGAACAAATTCTTGATCCAGAAGTATCATATCTGAATGCAATTGGTGATTTATTATATTTAACACAATATACTAAGTCTGATATTGCTTTTTCAGTAAATTTATTGATCAGGTTCAGCTTTAAACCAACACAACATCATTCGACTAGGATCAAATATGTTTTTCGTTGTCTTCGTGAAATAATATATTTAGGGTTATTCTATTCAAAATCTGCTAATGACTCATGTTTGATTGGTTATGCCGATGCTAGATATCTTTCAGATCCTTACAAGACTCGTTCTTAAACTATATATCTTTTTGCTTATAATGATATGACAATTTCATTACGCTCCACAAAATAGACTTTTGTTACTACATTATCCAATCATTCTGAAATTCTTGCACTTCATGAAGCAAACCAAGAATATATAGGGTTGAGATCTGTTATTCATCATATCCAAAACACATGTGAACAACCTATTATGTCAAATTCTGCCACAATCATGTATGAAGATAATGCTGCATGTATTGCTCAAATAAGAAGAGGATACATCAAAGGAGATAGGACCAAACATATCTCATCAAAGTTATTTTATACTCATGAGCTCTAACAAGTCAGTAGATTGATGTTAAATAAGTCCGCTCTACAAATAATCTTGCAGACTTATTCACCAAAACATTGCCAACATCAACATTCGATAAATTGATTTATGACATTGGAATGCATCGATTATGTAAGCTACATGATTGACTATGAAGTATTCCTTCAAGAGGAGTACATTACATTAATATGGACATATGTGCACTGCACTATTTTTCCCTTCAATCAAGTTTTGTCCCGTTGGGTTTTTTTAACAAGATGTTTGACGAGACAATCTCTTAAAAGCACCTTTAAATAGTATTGAATTCAAAAGATTATAGTATTTTTGAACTAACAGATTATGAAATATCTTTTGTTTAGGTTTTTATCCCATTGGGTTTTTGCTAGCAAGATTTAAATGGTGCATTTTTTTTTCCCTTTGATTAGGTTTTATCCCACTGGGTTTTCTTGATAAGGTTTTTAATGAAATAGTATTTGGACATATCCAAGAATTTTAAAGAATATTATCAAGTGGTGTACGATCAAGGGGGAGTGTTATGAAAATGTAGTCTTATCACTACTTTCACTTTGATAATATTCTTATAGTGTTATCACCACTTCCTTATGATAATGTTATTTACTTTATTAGTTGTTATCCTATTATAAAAATAACTTATTTTATTGTTATTTTATTATAAAAATATTCTACCAATTTATCTATAAATAGACTTATATTATAACCATGAAAATTGAATACATCAATTGAATCTATTTATTATTTCTTCTCTCATTTCCCTGTTCATCTATTACTATAGTTAGTATTCTGGATATATTATTTTATGATTTATTTCACAACAGAAACAAGTTTTTGAGGTTTAATAAGATTTTCATATATCCAACCCTACCCTCATAATATACGAAAACAAAACAAAATTTTCACTCATGTTCTGTCACTTTGCTTACTATATGTTATGTGTTGAGATATATATATATATATATATTTTTGACAATCCTCTCTGCCAATTTATAATTTAATGTGGTGTGTACAAAAGAGAGTCTGCGCATAATTTTAGTTGGGTGCAAATATCGTTACTCAACAAACGAAGGGGATCAAGCAAGTTAAACCAGCCCGGCCGAGAGATATCACCCCGCCCGGGTCTGATTTTTTATTATTATTATTTAAATTTTATTCGTTGGAGGTGATGCGGAGCAAGTGTTTGATAAAAGGTGTGTGAGAAGAGACAATATGGCAAACAGCAAATACGAGTACGTCAAGTCTTTCGAAGTTGATGATGAGGTTTTCATGCCCAATTTGGTCGTTGTTAGAATCGACGGCCGTGATTTTCGAAGGTGATAAATCACTCTTTCTTTAACCCGGAAATTAAAATTCAATGCAGTCAAATTTTAATTTTTATTGATTTTATGTTAGATTCTCTCAAGTTCATGATTTTGAGAAACCAAACGATGAGAGAGCCTTGAATTTGATGAACTTGTGTGCGGTTGCTGTGTCGGAGGAGTATCCTGATATCGTCTTCTCATATGGTTACAGTGATGAGTACAGGTACTAGGTAACTATGTATTTTAGATTTTGTGTGAAGTGTGAATGCGTTATCTGCTAATGCAATTCTTCGAATTGGCTATTATTTGCAGTTTTGTTTTCAAGAAGACATCCAAGTTTTACCAAAGGCGCGCTAGGTTAGTTTCATAAGCTCAAGTTTTAAATATTATAGTTGGACTCTTTCTTATAAGCTGAAGCTTTTAAGTTTGATGATAACTAATATAATAACAGAATTTAGAGGTTTTTGGTTCAAACCTTTTTTTCTCCCTTTTATTTGTAATCTTGTTGCACATGTTATATGGAACGAGATGTTTAACATGTGTCCGTTATCTGTTATTTATCCATGTTGCATGTGAGGGGGTCTGTTAATGTATTATAATTTCAAGTCTTAGATACTATAGTTGAATCATTTCTTATAAACTTAAGTTTTTGTATCTAATGGTAACTAATAGTCATCTAGTTAGAAATATCAAGTCTTGGACAGGTCATAAGAATGCATTAACCATGATGAGGCATTGACAGTTGAGTGGTAACAAGGTGCAACAAACTAATATATGTGTGTACAGCTTTTGAAAAAGTGTATTAATTTTATAAGTGCTGTCAATATGATCTGCTTGATTGCTTGATTTGGGATGAATATATAATTTGAAAAATGAGTATAGCAAAACATTGTAAGGAACACTTGATTGCTTGATTTGGAATGAGTAACAACAGGGTGTTCGAATAAGTTTGAGTTGCTATCGTACTGCATAATAATTGTTTCATGAAGCTTTTTAGGTGAGTCATTTTGAATTTTTTTAAACTTTCGACTGAATAATGTAGCATTTGTGTGCTTCTTGAAATTGAATATGCAGCAAAATACTTTCTCTGATTGTATCATTCTTCACTTCTGTGTATGTCACAAAGTGGAAAGAGTTCTTCCCCCACAGGGAGTTCAGATATCCCCCTTCGTTTCATGCACGGGTTATATGTTGTGCAACAATAGAGGTACTTCAAGCATATCTTTCGTGGAGACAAAATGATTGTAAGTAGTAGGACAATGCTGTTTAAAGAGACTATAAATAAGTTTCTGTTTCCTATCAAAAAAAAAAAAAGAGACTATAAATAAGTTGACATTTATTGATCCTCAAAATATAATTTTGTATTTCATGATGTGGCTTATAATCATATTTGCCTTCAGATAGTGAAACTCTGAATTCATTAAAAACATGTGAAGATAAAGAAAACGTTTACAGATTATGTGATTATGATGTTGCCCCTATGCTTGGTTTTGCAGGCCATACAAATAACCAATATGAAACTTGTCTTTGGATGCTTGTTAAATGTAAAAAGACTGAAAAGGAGGCACAGGAAATTCTGAAGGTGATAATTATAGATCTAATACTTGCTTGTAGCTGTTATCTGGGTAGAAAGTTTTCAGTCTTAGACTCTTAGTGCAGTTGTTTATTAATTTGTGGAATTTTTGATGCTTGTTTCTGTATATCTACTAATCTCAATCCCCCCTTATCCCATTTTCTTTTACTGAATCTTGTTTCAACAATATATGTGACAAATATCTTTGTATCAAATCGCTGCATTCATTTGAACTTATATTTTCTTTGTCAAATCTGCAGGGCACTCAAAAGCAAGAAAAAAATGAGCTTCTTTTTCAACAGTTTGGTATCAACTACAAAAAACTTCCTGAGTTGTTTCGTCAGGGATCTTGTGTTTTTAAAACAGAGGTGAACTTGCCCTCTATCATGTTAAATCTATGTGCTTGATTTAAGTGTCATAGATGTTTTGTATTGGTGTCTACGGGATTCCATCGAATCAGCATTTCCATCTTCACAACGGACAATATTTTTAAATCAGATATTCTCTGGTCTAAAATTATTTTTTATGGTGCTTTTACTCTATTATTTATTGTTGTCCTTTACAATGCTTTGTATGACTTCTTACTTCTCAAGCTGGTGTCATTCATTCTTTTTCTTTCCTTTTATTTTATTTTATTTTTGTAATTATTTTTCCTTATTGAACTTCATTTAGGTGGAAGATATTGTTAAGTATAATGAGAATGGTGATCCTGTCAAAAGATTGAGGAGAAAGGCAAGAATAGTTCACTCAGAAAACATAGCTGGGAAAAAGTTTTGGAATGAACACCCCTGTCTCCTTAAGGAGCTAGGGGGTTTCGAAGAGGATGTTGGCAAAATTAAACCAGATTATGTTAGGTCTTTTGTATTTGAAAGCAAGTTGATGCCATTTTCATGGATTGTAGTTAGAATCGATGGCTGTCATTTTCACAGGTAAAGTTTGATATACAATTAATGTTTCTTTTGAGTTATTGAATTTCAACAGACATAAAGGAATCCTTTATGTTAATTTGATTATTATAATCTATATAGGAATCAAGTAATTATTGAATCAAGTAATTATCTTAGGCTTTTACAATCCAAGGTTCAGGCAGCTGCTGCTGGAATATGACTTTAAAAAGTAATATGATTATAGTGTATAATTCACTCTTGAAATCATGTAAAATCAAGTGTATTAAATGGGGTAACTATTGTTTTTCTCTATGGATAAATTAGTATTTTACGCACTAACTTGCAATGCATGAGATTTTGTTGTTTGATCTACCCTCCTAAGATACTGAAACTAAAACTCCTCTCTTATGGTTTTTGTAGATTTTCTGAAGTTCATGGATTTGAGAAGCCCAACGATGAGCATGCTCTGAACCTTATGAATTCATGTGCATTGGCTGTCTTAGAAGAGTTTCAGGATATTGCTTTCGCATATGGGGTCAGTGATGAGTATAGGTATTAAAACTGTATCATATATTTTGTTTGTTTAGCTTTCTGTCAAACCCATTTTGATTGCTTAATTGGTGTTGTAACTTCCAGCTTCGTCTTGAGGAAGGAATCTCTGCTCTATCAAAGGCGAGCCAGGTCTCTCTTCTGTCTTTACTGATATATGTTTATGTGCTTTTTACATATGATTTATGGATTATTTTATGACAATGTCATGTATGGAGATATCTTCTCTATGGGAATTTCCTGTGTCAACCCTTGTTGATGTTTGTTGTGTGAATTGCTGGTAAAAAGTATGCTTATTTTACCATGTGCTTCTGCATTCCCATTCTAGAAGATTACTTTCTAAAAGATTGCTGACAGTAGGATTGGTTCACTGTCTGTCTTTGCGAGTAGCTCTTTCATTAAAAATATTCATGATCAATTCTGCCTAAAATATTTTCAAAGATTTTTGGTGTCAACTAGAGTTTTGTTTAAAGGTATGCTAAATTGAAATTTTATATATTTTTCTCAATTTCAGTTAACAACCCCCTGTGCCTCTCTTCCATCCCATTGTCTCTTTAGCGGAACAAGATTTATTGGGCCCTAATAGTCTTTTTGAGGTTATTACAGAACTGTGCCAAACATGACATTGTGGTGATTTCATCCTGACATACTGCATGAGGAGCATCTGACTAACTTTTAATAAAATCTGTGTAGTGATATAGTGTCTGTCATCGTATCCTCCTTCACTTCAATGTATGTAATGAAATGGAAAGAATTCTTCCCGCATAAAGAATTGAAGTACCCTCCCTCTTTTGATGGACGTGCTGTATGCTACCCATCATCTGATATTATTCGAGATTATTTGGCATGGAGACAAGTTGATTGTGAGTACTTATAATATCTTTCTGAAATTTGTTGTGAATTTGTGGTTCACAGGCTCTAATATTATTTTGAAGTTTGCATTCCAGGTTTTCATTTTTGGCTCTTTTTTTGTAAATGCCGATTACCATGAAACAAAATTATGATTTTGCAGGTCACATAAATAATCAGTACAATACTTGTTTCTGGATGCTTGTTATGTCCGGGAAAAGTAAAAGTGAGGCTCAAGGTTATTTAAAGGTGGTGCTATAAATTATTATTACTTTTCGTTAATAATGATTTTCTTTTTTTTTTTAAAGTACACCTATTACATATCCCACCCATCCCACTCTCTAGTGTGTACACATATAATGGTAAAATTGAATAACCTCTATGGTTAATGTAAAGGAGATTCATCTCTAGATATCTTGCTGAGCTATAGAAGATCAAATGAACTAGGCTAGGGGAACAAAATGTTGTAATTTTTGTTCATGGTATGTTAGTTGGAATCTTTGAAAGAGGACACCACTACGTGTCGCAAATTTAACTCCACATCCGATTTATTGATGCATGCCTGTTAACATCTTATTGGGTAAAAAATTAAGCATGATATGTCTACCTCTTTTGGTTTGTTTAATTATCTGTGTCCACTTTCACCCATTGCAGGGTACTCAAACACGAGAGAAGAATGATCTGCTTATGCAAAAGTTCGGAATTGACTACAACCAATTACCAATCATGTTCCGCCAGGGTTCATCTCTGTTTCGCATTGAGGTTACTTATTCTCCTTGCTGAACTCCATAATACAACAATTATGTATTATACGCTATCACTTGAATTATACTTCTGCATACTTGATTAGAAGCAGATATGGGATCATCTGTGCTGGATGATTTTCCTGGTTAACTGAACTGGTTACTGGAGTCCAGCCTTTGAACATCTTTTTTTGCACTTTTCAACCAGTAGGATGTTACCCAACTCATGGCTGCATTGATTTTTGATAGGCCATCAACTCATGTGGTTAAGCCGATTAGGCCTAGACTTATACGTTTTCTTTTCACTCCCTCAGAGCGTTTCTTTTTTTTTTTTTTTGGTGTGGAAGCTAGCACTTGCCGATTCATGGGCACCATAAGCTAATAACAAATGTTCTTGACTGAATATTTGGTTAATTAATGCTTGCTTCAACGGTTATACACCAAATAGTTTGTTGGCCAGATGTGCATGCCATTAGTGGTTAATAAAAGCCCTTCAAAATCTTTATTTACTGCTCTGCTTGTAATTTGTTCAAAACTTTACTCTAGTGGTTATGTTCATTGCGAAAGTCTTCTTTGGTTCTTGCCTTCTATCGAGAGAGGACATTTCTAGATGAGACTCTGATATTGTCAGCTACAGATACCAAAAAGCATTATCTATATTAAATCTATTAAGATGGGTGGTTTCTTGAGTCATTTTCCTTGGTACTTCTAGCTAGTTGAGCTGATAGATTCTTGTTTTATGCAGGCAGAGAAGACTATGGCATCTGAGAATGGATCTTCTGCGGAAAAACTACAGAACCAACAAGTAATTGTATCGCATTGTAATATAATTGACCATAGCTTTTGGAAAGAACGCCCTAGCATCCTTGATGACGAGCCTCGGATACAATAAATTAACAGGTTGTAGTTTCTCAGCTCATTTGACTCGGACATCTAACAACCCTTGGTTGAATGCGTGCTTCTAAATATCCAAGAAGCTCATATTGATGTGTAAAACAATCTAGAGATTAGGACTTCTGGGATTGACGCTCACTACATCGATAAAAATGCAGGTTTAATTCCAAATGGTGATATGCTATACTGGTATGCTAAGTTGTCTCCATAGTTTTGTTCAATTTGATTATTGTGCATTAGTTTTCTGGGGTCAAATAATAATCGTTCATTAATGCTAATTGCAGCTACTATGATCTTATTTTCCCAACTATTTCACACTTTTATTTGGGTGACTTAGGTGGGAAGTACTTAATTATGAACATGCAATACCAAATTTTAGACACAAAATTGTTGTGATATTGTTATAGTGATTTTAACACCCCGAGATTGTTATCAATTAAATACCTAATATGGGTTGAGATTGTTAAAATTATTAAGAATTTCATACCTTAGGCGCTAGATAGCCGAGATGATTAATCTGAAACATAATTAATCACATTGTTCAGTCAATTATAATTTCACACATTAAAAGATGTTACATAGTTCTTAAAAAAACGTGGTTATCATACAATTTATTCCATTTTGGCCTTATTATTAGTTAAATTGTCTGATACTCAATTTTTAAATCATATCTATCAAATACTTGTCAGTATACTGAAAATGTAAAGAGAATAATTTGACTTTTATATTCATTATTCAGAGTCAACTGAATTGTCTGAGTATCAAATTTTCAATTATTTTCAAATATATTTAGAAGTTATTATCATTTTCTTATAATGATTAATGAATCATCATTTTTCCTCTATTGATTCAAGAAATATTATTTTTGTTTTTTTTTTTAATTTGAATTAATATTATTTCAAGGATTATTCTTTTTTTAAACTTTTTAAAATTTTCAAGAGAAAAAAATAATAATTTATTGTCAGGGGAAAAATGATAATAATAGATTGCAAAATGAGTGGGAAAAAAACGTGAAATTTTATTACAATAATTTTGGAAATATGGAGCTAGCTGCCAACATGGCACCAGTGGTCTAGTGGTAGAATAGTACCCTGCCACGGTACAGACCCGGGTTCGATTCCCGGCTGGTGCAACTGCTCCTATTTTTTGATATTATTATTATTAAATATAAACAACTTTGAACATTTATGAGGCAGACTATAAGCAGAACCTTGTGATGCAAACTAATGCTGAGTTTTGAAGGGTAGGGATTTGTTTTATTTTTCAAAATCGAAACCAATTCGAAAATTAAGCACAATTTAACTGATTTCCACGAATCCGAGGCTAAAATCTTTGCCTACAACATCGGAATATCCATCCAATAGAATCAGGCTTCTGTACATTTGCTTTTACATATGTCTAACATTATTGTATGTATATTATGCTAACACATTCTGCAGGAAAATCTTTGTTTAAACGAATATACATTGTTTTCACTATTTTGACCAGTCATTTTAATAAACGTTTCATTTTCAAATAGAAGGCATTACACTTGTAAATACAAAAACCTTGCATTTTAACAGACCTTGCATTGACTGCAGATGTTGTATACTCATCAATCCAGGGAGCATTGCGCTGATCTACCTCCCTGTGTTTGCATTCTCTCGAGGCAATGAATTATATGACAGCCATCAGAAGCGAGATTGAGTGGAACTTTACGATATACATAGCCTAAACAAAGGCTGCATTTTGGCCTTTAACATCAATAGTTGAATGCAAACTTGAACCCTCTGGGATTCCTAGTGGAGCATCCTGGCATGAGCAATTATCAACTGTAAACAGTTCCCATTCTTTGATTCCACATTTTTCCAAAGCTGTGACTAATCTACTTCTCTCTGTCTCATCTGGGTATGCTCCATCCGGACTAACAAGCACTGCACCGGTGTATGACTGACCTGCAACACGAGCAGCCCCATGATAATGAAATAAGCCCCAACTAAAATCATCGGATACATCCACAATCGTCCAGAACTCATTTGACACAACCCCATTATCCAGGACACTGAAGTAAAATGTCCCCGGAGTCCTGCCTCTCTTAACCCGATACTTTCGCCTCCTCCAAACCAGCTTTCTCTCCAGAGTTTTAACCCGAAAAACAGGTTCGTACCAAAACGATCCTTTTGCTTTTCCCCGATAAAAAAGCTGGTACTGGCATGGAAACTGGTCGTAAGCTGGGTTTTGTCCTGCAACAACACGCCAACTCCAATCTAGATTCCCCAACCAACCAACGAAAACATCTTCAGCAGTTTCATGACACAATTCTTTCCCTCGAAACTCAATCATTGGAGGCACATAAGGCTTTTCAGGAATCTTCGCATCCAGTTGCAGACAATTGTTCTTCTGTAGTACACACAAAGAGAATGCTTCCAGATTCGCACTTTCGTATGAAGCAATGCATCTATAATTGCACACCTGATCTACCGGACTGCATTGATTTAAGCACTGAAGAGCTTTTCTACAGTTAGGATCCAACAGGCAGTTTAGTATCTGCGGTCCACAATTCTGTACCATGCAGTTTAATGTTGAAAAACCCTTTGATCTCAAGTTTTTCAGTATTGGCACTGGCCTTATATAAGCATTGATTATAACCAACAAACAGAACCTTATATCATCAGAATTGTGTCGGTCCCATGCCTCAGATACAGTTCGGATGACCTCCACAGACTCTCGTTGAGAGATCCCAATTATTTTGTCAAACAAGGTCCCTTTTGTTCTACTGTGGATGTAAGATCCTCCCAGTTTATTAACTAAACTCGGAGAGGAGTTAAAGCTGATTATATTTGGGATGTTTTCGCTTTTGCACTGAATCCACTTCACTGATTCTTCATTTGTGACACCAACTATCAGTAAAATATCTGCATTGATTACTTCTCTTTGCAGATTTACTACCGTATCATCATGAACTTGATTGAAGTTATCATCAGTGAACACATGCATATGAAATCCTTCATCAACCCATTTTAGTCTTTCTGCCTATTACAAAGAGAAGGATTCCATATCACAAAACAAACAACCAAATCGTATAACCAAAAACAAACTGATCACAAATCTAAAGCATTATGATCCCCACGAAATTTTATCATAAAATCAAGTAGACATAAACATATACAAATCTACGTGAATCCAAAATGCAAAGTGGAAAATTCCTTTTACTATGCATCCAGGGGTGGGATCTCCGGCCCAATCCAACGGACCCAATCCAACCCGACTATTTAGTTGATCGGGTTGGGTTAGGTTAAATCATAAAAAAATTAAGAGATTGATTGATTGAGTTGAAAATTAAATTGGTTTAGGTTGGATTGAAAATTTTTAACCCAATCCAACTCAATTTGACAAACGCACACCGTAATTCTAAATTTAAGATTTTTCTCTCTTAAAAGAACAATGATAGTTTTTATGATAGATTGAATATTTTATTTATAATAATTTAACCTCGTTTTATCAGTAATCAAATTGTTAGAACTGTGAGAGTTACCAACCCATCTTTTCATATTTTGCAGTTAATTGAATCAGCCCGACTATTATTAAGTTGGATTGAAAAATTTATTGGATTGGATTGGATTGAAAAACAAACCATGTTGGGTTGGGTTCCAATCCAACCTAAACCGAAAAAGCCCACCCTACTACATAGATACAGCAATTATAACATGTAATGCATACTTACAGTGTGAAGCATGACCTCCAGCCACGTGGCGCATTTGAGGGGGCTGATGGAGCCTTGGCCGACCACGACCACTATTCTCACCGGCGCCTCACTCTCCAAAACGGCGGCAGCAGCTTTAGTTTGGCGGGAAGTGGTTTTCCGACAAGACAACGGAGATTGTGGGAAACCTACGCCGGTTTTGCCGCCAAGGTTGAAGTTGAAGGGAAGAGAGCCAGCTCGGGAGACGACGAACCGGCGGTCTGAGCGACAACCGGTAAGCGAAGGTGGTTCTAGAGATGACGTGTTCATGCTGATAGTGGAATGGTGTGGTGGTGTGGCAAGTGAAGCTACCATACTGTGTGACCCTTGACGTGGATCCTTATAGTGCACTTTATTCTAGATTGGAATTTGGATTGCCTCATATTACTTTTCGTTTTTTTACAATTATAATCAACTTTCATATATCGTTTTGCATTTTGGTATGAGTTTTGAAAATATTAGTCGATAATAATGATTTTTTAATGAAACCTGGCACTTGAATACACAAATTTCTTATTATATATATATATCAGTTACTATTTGAATATCTACTTCTACAATAATAGATGAAATGTCTTAATACATATATTTAAAATACACATGACATGCTTATAAAATGTGTATGATATAACTTGAATTTGTACTACTAAAATGAATGAGAAAATACACAACCATTTTAAATTAGAAGTGTACATTTCAATTATTAAATTAAAAGTATAAAAAACATATATATATTTTTGTAAGAATAATAATCCATTTGTGAAAAGCCTAAAAAATTTGAGGTAGATTATCAGTATACATATTTTTAATGATTAAACATAAAAGCCAAAGAAAATCAACTTTATAAAAACTTTTTATAAAATGCAAACTTAACTTTTTTAATGATCCATATAAAAATCTCATCATGATATTTTAAATTTTATAAAATTTATAGTAATCTACTCGTATTAAAAGTAAAATATTTTCAATATATCTAAATGATAGAAATATTATATAGTTGTCGTCGTTTAATATAATACATAACAGAGAACGCTTACTAAATTTAAGAATGACCCAAATTTGAATCCCTGAACCATATTGGTATTTAAGAAAGTAGTTATATACTTCTTCGTAAATTCCATATTTCTTCTCTCTCTTAAAAAAAAAAAAAAAAAAAAACCTCAATTTCTGAACAAATGTTTTGGTTCAATTAGTGAAAATAGTTTAATATGCAAATAAATTTGTTTCAAGTAAATAGCAAATTTAGGAGATTTAGCACATCAGGTTTGACTTTTATTAGCATCATTGTGCATGAATATATTTTCCCACAAATGAATCACACAAGCCAACCAACAACTCTATACATTGCTAGCATAATTTAACAACTTTTTTTCCCTCCATTTCTTTATAGTCATTCTACAAACTGTACCAGCAGCTAAATTAAACAGGTGCAAGCAGAAAGATAAATACTGGTGCATGCTTTACTTGTTCGAAAACTCAGCTTCAAACTCCTTCTGCAACCGTTCCCTAGATTTGGTTTTTGCGGCCAAGACAACATCGTCCATAAACCCTCTTTGTGGAAATTCTTCAGGCACAAGGCTCTGATATGTCTCAAACTGTTCTGCAGCTTCCTTCTTTTTATCCAGTAAACTATAGATTATTCCCTGCCACAAAATGCAAATTTGGTGAAAACTTCACAAAGACAAAGTGCAAAAATTGAGGTTTTCATTTTGTGATAAACCATTTGTAACTGACTACCAGCAGCATGCAAAGAGTGCAAGGGGATATACCTGGCAAAGGTAAGGACGGAAATCCCGAGGATTTTCATTTATCAGATCTTGAAATTTCTTTAAGCCCTCCTCCAAGTCCCCCTACAAGACAAATGATATATTTAGATAGGACAAGTGATTTTAAGAATGATGGAATGGTTTTCACCTTCAAATTCCAGCAGTTGAATAGTGTTCTGTTTGTTTTCTTTGCAGTAAATTCAATTCTACTTCGTGGTGTTTCCAAGTCTAAAGAAGGAACCAATCTGTAAGAACCAAAGCACAATGAATGGCAACAGATTCTCCCAATCCAGCATCCCGTCCTCCAAAGGATTACAGATACATGTATTCAATAATCCAGCATCATTTTAAAATTTACCTTCACAACATGCATTTGTGCGATTAGAAGTCTTATATTCCTCTCCTCAGTTACTTTCTTTTGTCGACGAGCAACTTCCAGAGCACTTGTTAGCATCTGAAAAACTGCAGGGCCTTCATGCTTTTTGTGCATCACTAATGCCAAACCCTGAAAAATTGAGTTAGAGATTTCATCACACAAGGAAATACATAAAAGTCTACAAATTTAATACAAAATGACTTTGAAAAAATGTATCATCGCACTAGTAGCTTTGAAGTTGCATCAAGACAATTAGGCATCCGGGCAACTCCTTAATACGGAAGATGGCAATCCTTTTAAGGAGCACTAAGTAGATTATGTTTTCCTTTTTAAATTTAATATCTACTACTGAAGTTTATAAGTTTGATTATAAAAAATCGACGTTTATTATTATTTTTTTTAAATCATTTTTACTCATTAACATATCTTTATTAAAAACTAGTTTTAAGAAAATAGAAATTTTTGTTCATGCTACGTGGAAAGAAAGCCAAACCTCACCATAGATTAAATAACAGAATATAATCGTATGGTGAACCCTAAGAATGCTCCCTAAGACTGAAAATCTTACATAATTGGATACCAAATTATTAACCTTTTGTCAACAACTAGTACCATTAAAAATGTTAAAGTAAGCAATGAACTAGAGGGCCAATACTTGTCAATTATTTTATTTTATTCTATTATTATTATTTTATTTCACTTTCAGTTAGCTTAAAGGATAAACCATCTGATCATTTGCAGAGAGCATCAAAGTGCTGGTTTAAAATATGAAACATCGTATGTACATCAGTCATTAGATTCAACACGAACAATAAAGCTTCTTCTGGAACCATGTATTCAATTCTAAGATTTCACAGAACTGACTTATGATACAATTTCAAAACCTTGTTGGTCAAGTGATCCGAGAAACTACAAGAACAACAAGCTTTGAAGAATGAATCAGAAAAGGTCCCTGTTGTAAGTGAATATTCTTTTTACTTTTTCTCTTCTTTGGCAGACATTGCAGTCAATATAGTACAACTTGATGGATTGCTAAACCAAAACAACACGAATTCTATATCAATACATTCATCAAAGCAAGAGCCGTAATTACAAAATGATAAATGCATACAGAGACAAATTTCCTGTTCTTCTTTAATAGACAATGTCCCAATTTCCCAAAAAAGTTGTCACAGTGTGATGACAAATCTTAGGATCCACCAGATGTTAGTTTAATAACAAAAATAGGTCACCAGATATTATTCTAAAAATTTAAAAGAGTCAGATTCGTACAAAATCAGTCTCCAAGGCAAGAACCAATTATAAAGAAGTTAAACGTAATACTATTTATGCATATCAACAAAATGAGGACAAAGGAAGTAAATTTTTGCCAAATGAAAGAGAAACACGATACCAATCCATGTATCTATACTATTGAAAACTCATCAAAACTCAAACTAATCAAAATAGACTCTGCACCATGTAAGTTCAAGTACTTCCTAGCTGAATGTCAAACATTACTAAATGTAACAATGAAGAATATTTCATTCAAACCAACCCATTAGCACAGCCGATCAATATAAGGATACAAGCACAAAAACTTAAATCTATACACCTCCTAAGTTCCATACACATAGCACAATTATTCAAGAAAAAAAAAAAAAACACTAATCATAAATAATCAACAACATGAAAACGTTAAAAGTCAAGAAGCACATATACATACATGCAAAGCTCTAAGCAAAAGAGGCCTCTTCTTCAAGATATCTTTAAACAACCTTTTGGCCTTACTCAACCGCCCCATCAACTCATAACAAAGGGCCTGCAGGAGCCTCCATTCGACTTCATTGGGTTCAATATCAATCAAACGCTCCACATACTCCACAGCCTCCTTAGTCTTCCCTCTCCTCATCTTTTCTTGCACAACCACCTTCAAAGCCTCCACATTCCTTGGCTCCGTCTCCAAAAGCGTCTCCCACATCATCACCTCCTCACTTTTCATCTCCTCTGACCTCTCACCAGCTTCACTCATCTTATAAGGCAGAGCCAGGCTTAGCCTGGCATTGAAACCAAAACCACCCAAGAAAATGAAGGACCCAACTAAAAAGACCACAGCTTTTTCCTTCAAAAAGTGTAAAACCCTGTTGTGGGATGAGAAACCTGAAGTGCGTGTGAGAGAAATGGGTGTGATGACAGATAGAGAGTGAAGTGGCTTTGAGAGTGTGATCGGTTTGTGTTTGTGGTGTTGTGGGTTGCTGCTGATGGAGGGTGGTGGTGACTTGGAGGGGTTTGTGATTCTGGGAAAGTGAGGAGGCTCTGATTGAAGATAAAGAGAGATTGTTTTGATTGAAGTCATTTTTTGGAGACCAGTTTTCAAGTCCCAACTAGATTAGATTCTCCATTGGAGACCCTCTGCCGGGGGTTTTAGTGCCATCATCTTGTCAAATGTTGCAGGGTTTTTAGTGGAACTGAGGAGATATTAAACGTCGTCGTTTATCTGTTTATCGGACCGGGGTCATAGTACAATTAGCCGGTTCACGAACTTATGAATTGACGTTTTCACCCTTAAAGGAGCCAAATTCTTGTTAAGAAAAATGGCAAAACGTTGTTTAGGTAAGGTCAACTCAATCATATACTTCTGCACAAATATTAATGAACTTGAGGGTTTTTATTGTGTTCCTTTACACAAACTTTAAATTGATTTTGATAGTTTAAAATAAACTGTTAAACTTATTTTTTCAATTTTCCTTTTAATACCTTTTATAATGTCGCTCCACTTTTATAATCTGTTAAGAAATATTTTCTCAAATCAAACCAATTTTTCAGTATGAGCATACATGTATCGTTATACATAACTTTAATCTTTCAAAATCCTAACATTTAGTTTTGGATTTTTTATATAACATTTATGATTTATATATTGATTTTTTTGTTCAAAATATAAATCATACAATTCAAAAATCATCCATACTTAGTGATTACTAGGGGTTTGAGTCACTATTAAAAGAAAAAAAAAGCCTTTGAATAATTGCGTTCAATTTATTTTTTTTAATTAAATTTGGTTTAAATTCTATGTGATATTAGTTTGCTACTGTTTTGAATGACAATGATCTTATAAGGGCAAAACTATCTTTTCAATAAAAAATTTTGGGTTAATACTATTATCCTCCTTTTAGTTTAACATAATATCAAAATCTCTCAATATTTTTGTAAATTATAATATCTTTTTTATCGATTTATAAAATAAATAAAATACTTTTTATAATCCTGTTGTGCCCCTTTTAATTTGACATAATATCAAAATTTCTCTTTTTTAAATTGTTAATATCATTTTATCGTTTATAAAATAAATCAAATACTTTTTATAGTATGAAAATGTCATAAAACTCATTTCCTTTTAAGTTGACATTAAAAATCAAAGTTTAACTATAATGTTGAAGAACAAAACTACAAGAACACTTCGGTTATTTCAATAATTTTAGTAACAACAATAACAATTTGGTGTAAAATAAAATTTTTTGAAATTATAGTCGAATAATTAATTATTATGTCAAATTATAAGGCCAAAGTGGGATTATTCCAGTAAGTTTGTGAAGTTTGTTAAACCGGAGTCAGACCGGTCCATCCTCATGAGACAAAAACGTTTAAAGCCCTAAATAAACCCTAAAACGGTAGCAGACCAGAGAACAAACATATATTTGAAGAAGCAGTCTACTCCTCCTAACAATAGGTCTATCTTCTTTCCACATTAAAAATAACTAGAAAAGAGAATGAGGAAGAAGGTGGACGAGCGAATCAGAACTCTAATCGAAAACGGCGTCAAGCAGCGTCACCGTTCCATGTTCGTCATGATCGGCGACAAGTCCCGCGACCAGGCACTCACTCACTCTCTCACTCACTTTATTTTTCGTTTCTCATTCAAAAAAATTTAATTATTTATTATTTGTTAATGTTGTATGTTGTTTTGCAGATTGTGAATCTTCACTACATGTTGAGCAAAGCTGTGGTCAAGTCCAGACCAACTGTTTTGTGGTGCTACAAGGACAAGCTTGAACTCAGCAGGTCCAATCTTTTCTCTTTTTTTCTTTTATTATATTAATTAGAAGCATTTGTAGTTTCGTTTGACATTGTTTTATTAGAGTGAGTTTGAAATGGTTGTATTGGTTAACGATGATGCAGTCACAAGAAGAAGCGCGCAAAGCAGGTGAAGAAGTTGATGCAGAGAGGCTTATTGGATCCTGAGAAAGTTGATCCTTTTCAGCTTTTTCTTGAAACGGGAGGATTAACCTATTGTTTGTACAAGGATAGCGAACGTATTCTTGGCAATACGTTTGGGATGTGCATTTTACAGGTACAACTGTTTTTCATGATTGCTTGTTCATGTGATGATATAGATACTTTAGTTATTTTGATTTTGTCAACTTTATGAACGTTTGTCAATTTTATGTTTCTGGATTGTAGGATTTCGAGGCTTTGACGCCGAATCTTTTGGCCAGGACGATAGAAACGGTTGAGGGTGGTGGATTGATTGTATTGTTGCTTCGTTCACTCGCCTCACTGACCAGTTTGTACACCATGGTCATGGTATGGACTGTATTTACGTTCTAATTGAAACCTTATTCAAATGAAGTTTAAGAAAATGTGATACGATTGCTTTGTTTCTATACTGTTTGCTTCACTGATTTTCTGCTTGTATTTATAATTATTATTCCTAATTGCTTTGAAGTTGTTAGTATTAGAGGTGTAATGCTTTAATTGTATTCAAATTTGTCATTCGTGTATGTGATAATATATACTTATGGAAGGCTTGTTGATATCAGGATGTTCATGAAAGATTTCGTACTGAATCACATTCTGAAGCTGCTGGTCGCTTTAACGAACGTTTTCTGTTATCACTTGCGTCATGCAAAGCATGTGTGGTAATGGATGATGAGTTGAATGTTTTACCAATTTCATCTCATATCAGGTCAATTACCCCTGTTCCAGTTAAAGAGGTAATTCTTCTGTGCCTCTGGCTCCTATTAGTTTGTTGTTGACAATGGCGAAACTTTTTGTAGTTCAAAATATATCAAAAGTGTGCTCTCCAGATTTTAAGGTTGTAAAAGAGCTGATCTAGTTAAGTTGCTAGGTTGCTGTTGAGTGATTCATTTTCATTTTAAATAAGCATATAAAAGTTTAGGTTTAACATTGAGTTCAAATATATATTCAAGTTTGGTTACTTTGGTATGTTAAATTTTAGAAAATCTAGCATATTTTCATCTGTAATTCAAATGTTTTATTGGTAATAATGCATGTTTAAAACTAAATAAATATATAAAAATGTAAAAGATTGTTGTTAATGATTTAATTTTCTTCTTTTGGGAAGTATTCTTGCTTAATATAAGGTAATGTTTTTCTTTAGCACGTTTCTTTTAAATTTGCAGCATCGTCTTTACTGTAATGAAAATGTCAAGCAATGTTTAAAAATCCGAACTAAGGTGTTGATTCAAGGCACATCTCAGCCATCTTGCGGCCTGAGGCAGCTGCCTCAGCCCTTTAGATACGGAGGGCCACCTCACCACTGAGTCAAGGCAACTTAGTCTGAGGCTGCTTGAGGTTTTTTTTTTTTTTTTTTTTTTTTTTTAAAAAAAAGAAAAACGCGTGCGCTTGCGTGTGTAGTGCTGACTTTCAACCTTGAAACCCTAAAATTAATTTCTCATCTCCATTCAACCCTCTGAACCCAAAACTCAAGACTTCAGACCATTAGATGCAAATGATAGTCCATTTGATACATAGTGATCATATACTTATTTGTTATGTATCATTTTATTGGGATACTTATTTTCTACTGTTTGATTATGATCCGTTTATTAAATATTGATTGGGGTTTGATTATTGCACTTGTTAAGGGGGAAGGTTTACTGATGTCATCAGTGATTGACTTTGAGAGTTTTTATGCTGTATATAATTGTTTTCTTAATCTCCTGTTTGGTGAGTCTAGGACTCTGAAGGCCTTTCAGAAGCAGAGCGGGACCTGAAGAATTTGAAAGAACAACTACATGATGATTTTCCTGTTGGTCCTTTGATTAAGACTTGTTGTACATTGGATCAGGTTGGAATGATTGATATGTACATGTATTCTTGATTCTTGTTGTGTGGCTTGCTAATGTGGCTGACACCTAGTGTTCAATTGCTAAAACATGTCTTCGTATTATTTAGGGAAAAGCCGTCATTACATTTCTTGATGCAATTTTGGATAAAACTCTACGTAGCACAGTGGCTTTGCTTGCAGCTCGTGGTCGTGGAAAATCAGCTGCGCTTGGTTTAGCAATTGCTGGAGCTATTGCTGCAGGGTAATCTTATGAACAGTCAAATATTGTTTTTTGATTTATGTATCTTCTTCTTGTTGCTACATTGAATTTTGTTATATGCTTATGAAAGAATGATTTTAACAGGTATTCGAATATTTTTGTGACTGCACCCAGTCCTGAGAACTTGAAAACTTTATTTGAATTTATTTGTAAGGGTTTCAATGCTATTGAATATAAGGTACAGTTGTACTCTCTTCCAATGCATTTATGAGAATGAGGGATATGATATTTTGTTTTCAAATTGTTGTACACTATTTGTCTATTTCTTTGCATCTTACTTGCGTTAAACTCTTCTGAATTGCAGTCTGTAAGTGGATAAGTTACATTTGCTTCGCCCCTCCATGGTGAGGATAAGATTGTCCTCAGATGCATTTAGGTTCACTAGTCTTAATGAAAATCAAGTGTTGTACTTTGTAAATGTACTACTTGTGTGTTGTTGGAGGGAAAAATATTCATTCGGATGTCAAACTTTGCTTTAGACCCTCATGGACTCCCATAATCTGGCAATTCTGATTCAAGTTTCTCACAGTGTCTTAGTTTTGTGCCTTATGGATAATTTTCCTTGATTGACACCACATTAGAACAAGTATTATTGTTTTACATTTCCTTTAATTTCCATTTTGTAGTTTGTGGTATAGTTGCTGGCTCATTCTTAAGAGCTGTTTAACTGGAAACAGTAAAAGAGAGAGAAACACTATTTAGCCAGTGTATGTGGTTTTAACTGTACCATATTGATAATATAATTTTGTGCTATAGATGGGCTTTCCAATTTGTTTTTGGCAACTAAACTTGGAAATAGTTCAGGTTCATGTAATTGTTCTTTTAAGTATTCATTTTTCCAGTTGAATTATATTTAGAGAAATCACTGTGCAATTGGTGTTGTCATACTATATTTGTTTGCTTTCTTAACCCCTTATCTTAAGTCTACTACCTTAACCTTCATTTCTAGGAGCACATTGATTATGATTTGGTGAGAAGTTCAAATCCTGACTACAAGAAAGCAATCGTGCGGATCAATATCTACAAGCAGCATAGACAAACAATTCAGGTAAATAGACACTATATGTATATAATCAAGATGTATCATGATTAGTGTTTTAAAATAGTTGTATATCATGTTCTTACTTGCTTATGGGTTCCATTTTTACTTCATGTCTTGCAGTACATACAGCCACAGGAACATGAAAAGCTTTCCCAAGTTGAACTACTGGTGGTTGACGAAGCCGCAGCTATTCCATTGCCAGTTGTGAAATCTTTGCTTGGTCCTTATCTTGTCTTCCTTTCGTCTACTGTGAATGGGTATGATATGTTTGTGATATTTTGCATGGGGCATTATTATTCAATAGGCAAATGAAGAATTAACCTAATGTCTAATTTCATGCGATGTTAATTGTTGTCATTTTTTCTCGAGCTTGCTTGCTCCCGCTTTTTATTTAGGAGGCAAATTGTTATTTATTTAATTTGATACTATTTTTATTACTCTTTATCTTGCAATCAAAGGTATGAAGGAACTGGTCGATCTTTGTCATTGAAACTTCTAAACCAATTGGAAGAGCAAAGCCAGATGCTTGCTAAGGGTGTGGAGGGCTCTAATCAAGGTCTGTTCAAGCTTCTGTTGGCTCTGTTAGCTTTATGAATTAATGTAATGCAAGTAGGGCTGTTACTGCTGCCATTTTAGTCTAAATGTACCAGCTTTAATGTGTCAAACTGATTATTGTATGGAAGAGCTTCAAAACATATCATTGAATATATCCAGAAGGAATCTTTCTAAACTAAATACTAGCTGAATTATCCTTGTCTGCTTGGGTTTTCTTGGCACATAATATATTTCTGTGGTTCAATTTGACATGCTGAGTTAATTGTCCTTGAATGCAGGTCGTCTTTTCAAAAAGATGGAACTTAGTGAATCTATTCGATATGCTTCTGGAGATCCAATAGAGTCCTGGCTTAATTCTTTACTCTGTCTGGATGCTATGAATTCCATACCCAATATCAGCAGGTTTGGATTAAAATTGTTCATGTTCTGCAGAAGTTGACCTTTATAGGTGCTCCCTATTATCAAAGCGTCTTTATTATCTTTATTGATTTCTTGTATATGGAAACTAGGCTTCCTCCACCCAGTGAATGTGATCTCTACTATGTTAATCGGCAAACACTTTTTTCCTACCACAAAGATAGTGAGTTATTTTTGCAGGTAATTATTACGTGATCTAATTTCTGGCTGTTTAATTTATTCTATTATAAACTTGGAGCTAATATGCTGTGTGCTATTTGCAGCGGATGATGGCCCTATATGTTTCTTCTCACTATAAAAATTCTCCCAATGATCTACAATTAATGGCTGACGCTCCAGCCCATCATTTGTTTGTTTTACTTGGTATTTTAGTTTTCTCTTATTTAATTTCCTTTTTTAAAAAAAAAAAAAAAAAATTAGCCTTTTCAAGCTTGAAATACTTACACTAAGTACTAACTGCCTATATGCAGGTCCTGTTGATGAGTCAAAAAATAAACTTCCAGATATCCTGTGTGTAATCCAGGTTTGTAACTTTAGCTTGTAAAACCCTAGCAAGCATTGTTTAACTGTTCCCTTGCGGCATGCTATAATCCTTTGAGCCAATGGTAGCATGCTTCGAAAAAATTGGTTTCATATCAATATATCAGAAAGAAAGAAAAAGGAAAAGAATGAAAAGAAAATAGTATTAAACATGAAACATCACATACTTATGGTTCTTACTTTGTGGAATATAATAGTTTTGCTGAATAACTTTCTTCAAGTATTCCCATCTTTCAATGTGTAATAGCATTGAAGTCTGAGTTTATATCCAAAGTAGCTGTCATCAACACCTATTAACGTACCAAACTTGTATTATGACCGTGTTAACATAAGTTTTGCATTTCATGTTCGCATATATTAAAGAAGTTTTGCACTTGGACAGCCTCTAACAAGCCTTTTTAACTATACTTTTACTCTTATAGCAAGAATTCATATCTATGACGTTCCTCTGTGTGTGGGTGGGTTTATGCAGGTCTCTCTTGAAGGACAGATTTCTCGTAAATCAGCAATCAAAAGTTTAAGTGGTGGCCATCAACCGTTTGGAGACCAGATACCATGGAAATTCTCTCAGGCATTCAGGGAAGCAGATTTTCCAAGTCTTTCAGGTGCTCGTATTGTTCGTATTGCCACCCATCCAAGTGCGATGAGGGTAATCTTCTGACTTATGCGAGGTCTGTTGATTTTGTTTGCCAGGTTCTTGCCAACCTTGATATTATATATATTCTTCTTTGATGTTGTGTCATTGCAGCTTGGATATGGCTCTGCTGCTGTGGAACTCTTAACAAGGTGCATGCATTATTTTTACTGATGTTTTTATTATGTTATTTGATAGATTGCTTACCATCAGCCCGGATGCATTAAATGTTGGTTAAAATCCTAAATGGGCAGTCACATCACCCTATGTGCATTTTGAGGACCAATACAATTTTGTTTCCATTATAGTACTTGATCATGTTTTGTACTTTGCTCTGCAATGTAGACAAGGACAAAGCTCCATTTCTCATTGTTAATACAATGGTAACTGCAAGGCATGTTTGATAAGCATAAAATTTTATTTTCAAGTGTTTTCTAACCCATGAATTACTTGATTGCAGTAGATGGTAGGGGGAAGGGAATGTGTAAAATAGTGAGTGATGTTCGCATGGCGGTAAATATTGGAAGGCTAGAGTGCCCTTTTTGTATATTTTCCATTTTCGCTTCTTTGCAAAATGTTCTGCCAAAAACAAGACAATATTTTGTTTTTAATATTTCGGAGTGTTTCCATATCTGAATGGTATGATATCCATACATGTATTAGATGTTGGTAAATAATTCAATAGTCTATAGTTCTCTCTTTAATTGTTTTCAGTTTTCTCTTCTTTGCGCAAGTTTTATGATATGTAGAACATCAAATTTTGCAATAAAAGTACATATCTATGAGATAATAAATGATGAAAAAAAATAAGCAAATTAGTATATAGATCTTTATTGTTATTCACATATAATATAATATGTAAATGAAAATACAAAAAATTATACCTTTGTGAGCGTAGAAATACATGTTAATGAATGATTCATATTACGAAGTGAATTTCTCAAAAATCATGTATACAGTATTAATAGTTGACACATGAAGTACTTGATCGCTTCTTGTATAAATTTGTTACATGATGAAACATTTAACTGTTAACTGCACAATGAAGGGCGAAAATCAGCTCTATTTTTGTGAAACTTGAAAAATATTCAATGAACAACTCTTTTTTTTGGAGTATGACACACTTTAATTTTGAAATGTCTTTTGGAACGAGACATTTACAATTAGACTCTCTGCAGATATTATGAAGGACAGTTGACTCCTATATCCGAGATAGATGTTGAAGAAGTTGTGGAAGCTCCACAAGTCAGTTTTACAGAGGCTGCAGAAAAGGTACATAGAGAACTCTCAATTTCATACTCTTTTTGCCTATCTTACTATTATCAACACAATTTTTGTCAATGCTTTGCTCAAAATATTTTGCATGAAAATTCTACACATTTCTCCCTGATAAGAATAAGATTCTGTTCCTTTTTCTGTAGTTCCCAACTGTCTTTGATATTTAAATATTGTAGATAGTGTTCGTTATTGTTTGAATAATAGCAACGGGATCACTATCATAATTGGGACTTGACTCGTCATCTTTTCTAAATTTCATGTAGATCTGACAGCAAATGCTTTTTTAATCTTCTTAAGTGGTTTATGCTATTAGCGGTAGCATTTCATGCATTTTTGTTTAAATTGTTATTAGAAATTTTCATTGTACATATAAATATATAATATATTTTTTTATGATACGAGAAATCTTGATATTCCATGTAAAGGTCTTGAATGATATTGAGCATGTTCTAGAACCTATTGAGATTTTAATAAGGATGGTCAAAACTCTAATGACGACTATCAAGAGTTCCCGCACATCAATTATTTAAAAGATCCCGCACTAGATATGTTGTGAAGTAAATTAAGAAAAACCGATAGTATAAATGTAGAGAGAGAAAATAGGCAAAGAATTGGAATGTTACTATTGAATTTTGGATGGCTTTAGAGTTTATTAACAAATATGTGCCAAGGGACCCTAATTATAATAATTAATTTTAGGATTTGGTTATCTTACCTAACCGGTAACATTACCCATTAATAACAACCTTTGGATTGGTTGTAAGGGTAATTATTGAAGTCAATCTAAGGGTTGTTATTGATAGATAATGTTACTGATTGGGTAAGGTAACCAAAATCTTAATTTTAATATGAAATTGTCAAGTTATAGTTCTAAGTGTTAACACTGATGCCTTTGATCATAGTTGGTTTGAGGACATGTGTGCTTCCATGCCAACTGTTAATCATGTGTCCATGTGTCTTGCAACTCTTGCCATGTGACCATGTCAAAGTTTTGCCGCCAATGTATGTTTATCAATTGATGCATATAACTATGCCCTCATGTATGTTCATTTCTTGACACATAAAAGAGTGTGTGTGTGTGTGTGTGTGTGTGTGTGTATTCCTTTTTCTTAGAACATAATGAAATAATAAATTCAATTTAAAAAAATTAGAATGCTCATAAAAACTTGTAAATGCTTCTTAACCTTGCGAATACTGTTCATGCAGGTTTCCTTGCTTGAAGAAAATATAAAACCTAGAACAGATCTTCCTCCTTTGCTAGTACATCTTCACGAACGGCGGCCTGAGAAACTTAATTACATTGGTGTCTCTTTTGGTCTTACTATGGAACTTTTCCGCTTTTGGAGAAAACATAAATTTGCTCCATTCTACATTGCCCCAAATCCAGTTAAGATGCCTCATACTCTCTCTCTCTCTCTCTCTCTCCCCTTTTTTCCTCTCCAGTTAACATCAGTTGGTAATTTGACTTAAGTTCTTTTTATTTGAAAAGAATACTGTCACTGGTGAGCATACGTGTATGGTCCTGAAACCATTGCAAAGTGAGGATATTGAAGTCAATGAATCTGATGAGTGGGGCTTCTTTAGCCCATTTTACAGAGGTGAGTCTTTTTGTGCTAATAAGGAGGTTGGCTCATTAATCACTATAATTTTTTTCTCGATATGTTTTTTATGCATATCCTTAGTTACTAACTCGATAATTTGTGGATGATACCTAGAATTCAAGCAAAACTTTTTTGGACTAGTCCAGCATGATAGTTTCCGTTCGATGGACTATAAGCTTATAATGAGGTTGGTAGTGATTGTTTTTCACTCTTTCTGTTTTGGTTTTGGTAAAATATCCTTATTCTACTCTTTAATCTTTCAGCATTTTGGAACCTAAGCTCAACTTTAATGAGTTAGAACCTACACAGTCTACCTCAGATGCATTTTTGAAGTTACTTTCCAACATTTTATCTCCATATGATATGGAGCATGTGGGAGCTTATGCAGATGGACTTGAAGAGTATTCTCCGGTAAGATCTCTTAAATTACAAATACAGTAGTGAATGCAGTCTATTGTTTTGGGGTGTGTACATAAATCATCCACTCATCTCATGTTTATACTTGATTAGTGAACACGGCATTTGCCCTCAATTTATGAGATTAAAACTATTTCACCGGGATTTCACCGGGATGAAATACCAGAACCCTCAACCTTGGATGGTGTGTGTTTGAAAGTGCATCTTACATGTTGCATGTTATAACATCATTTTTTGTAGGCTTCACAGCAATTTAATGATATAGTTTTGTGTTAGGTAACTCCCTAATTCAAAATAGAATTCAGGGAAAATAGGAGAGTTTTATTAATGAATAGCAAGGATAACAAAGATAATGCCTCCTAGTGATACACCAAGGGCTAGGGGTAAGTGCTACACTTGAACCTTAAACAAAGCTACTCTGCTGCTAATCTCAAGATACAAAAAGATACCCCCAACAACTTAACCTCTCCCCTTAAATAGTAGACAAGCAAATCAAACCAATAAAAGAAAAGTAAATAAAATCCCAACCATTAAGCAAATCAAATCTCCAAATTAATTTCCTAATTAAGCTGCCAAAGATTTGATTGGCACCTTCCTTTTGTAAACCTGAAATCATTGACTTTCTTCTTCTTCCTTCTATGGTAAGTGATGACTGGGGTCTAACGTTTTGTCGGTTCCCTTCAGATTATATTTCCAAATAATTTTAACTTTGTTATTAATTTTATTTTATTTTGGTTTCAGTACACATCCCACCCCATCAACCCATGCACAAATGCTTATTAATTAAAATTTTCCTCCAATGATTGTTTAGAGGGATTGATCTGTGGACCTCTTGCTTCCATTGCAAGAGATCTGAGTAACAGACTATCCCTTTGTGGACAAGTTTGTTATCTGTATGTTTCTAGTGAGATGGAGTGAAACTAAAAACAGAATGCCTTGCAAGATGTTGATATATGTACATTGCCTGGTGTCATTCACAAAAGTTATAACAAGTATTGGGTAACAACTAATGTTTATGGAATGAGGCTTATTAGTGAGGTCCTTGTTGACAATTGTTGGCTTTAATATTTGTAGCTCTGAATCATGTCTTCCAGAGTGTTCTTTATTTTACTTCTTTTACTTCTTTCTTTTTCAGAATTTGGCACGCATTTCAAAGCTGGCAGACCTATATTTTCAAGAGAAGCTTCCAATTACACTTTCATATGTTCAGGCTTCTGTACTGTTTTGCATTGGTGTGCAGAGGCGAGATGTCTCGTACTTTGAGGTTTACCTCTCAGCCATACTCTTTGATTATATTTACATATACATGCTACTGTTTGCATGCAGCATTATACATTTTGACTATGACTTTTCAGATCTTTAAGCTTTAATATGTACTAGTTTCAATGTAGTCCAACTGGTTGCCTTGATCTCAGCTTATTCTTGTTGAACACATCGATGTACAAATAATGTTCATTTGAACTCTCATTACAGGGGCAAATGAAGTTAGAAAGGTCACAGATACTTTCACTGTTAAGAAAGGTTATGAAGAAGTTCTACAAATATTTATCTGACATTGCATCCAAAGAGTTTGAATCAGCTCCATCTCGAATAAAAGAAGTAAGTTGAAAAGCAACCTTGTAACTCACATGTTAAAAGTTAATATGATTGTCAGACTATTGCAAAATATTATCTGGCTCACACTTATAATTGTTGATAAGGTTTCTATAAAATGTAATTTCGCCTAGATTTGACGTATCATATTGCAACATCTGAAATCTGAAAGAAAAATCTTTTGGGCATAATATAACGTCAGTTGGGTGATTAATGATGTACTTGAGATCAAAGCAGGTTATATCAAGCAAGGAAAATTGTCCTTGTTTGTCCTTAGTTGCATTTATTTCTCAGTACGCTTGGATTCTCTGTTCTCATGTATTTATATGCATGCTTTTATTGTTTTTCATCTATTAGAACTGTTTTTCTAGTATTGATGTAACTCTTACCATGACTTTCAAATTTGCGTTCAGAGAGTGTTGGAACCTCACAATATCTCTGTGGATGAGGATCTGAATGATGCAGCAAAGCAAGTTGAGGTGTGCCCCTTACCTTAGCCTTTGTTCTGTTTTCATCTTTCATTTCTATTTTAGCCTGTGATTTACCCAACTAAAAGTTACTAATATTATTCCATTGGCATCCCCATCTGCAGGAGGGGATGAAAGCCAAGATGGATGGACTGTTGAATGATGAGTTCCTTCAGCAGTATGCAATTGTTGACAAAGATGCCGATTTTGAGAAGGCTTTGCAAAAGGGTGGTGGAAAAATACCCTCAGGCGGTCTTATAAGTGTGAAGTCTGACAAAACTAAAACCGACAAGCCTGGAAAGCAGAAAGATACTGAGAAAAGTGGGAAAAAGCGAGGTAAAGATCACAGCACCAAATCGAAGAAAAAGCATAAGTCTCAAGGATAAAGATACCCAGAGGTTCAATTATGTTGTAGAATACGGCCAGAACAGATAATTTATAGATGAGATGAGAATCACCTGATTATTGTTTTTGTGTTAATTCTTAACAAAGCATATTACGATATGCAGTTTTGAGACAGTTATGGCCGTATAGGCCACATGCTTACAATTTTCATTATTTTCTTACAGCATTGTAAATAACATGCTTGTAGCAGCGTTTTGGTTAAAAAAAAATAGTTACTATTTTTCTTGGATTACTTAGAATTCTCTGTTAGTTGGTGAATATGCACTTAAAGGGCTACTTAGTGTACCAGCAATCTCGGTATACAATAGAGCAAACCGGCACCGTTTGATTTACGAATGTTAGATCACATGGTAAATGTGATGATTCTGCTTTGCTTGCATGGCCTGGTGAAAACTCTATTACAAAAAAAAATTCTAAATGTAAGTATCAAATAGAGCCTTGGTAGTGTTCAAATATGTATTGATTCGTTATTTAGATTTTAGGACATGAGAGAATTAGATGACTAGTCTCACCACCACATTTGAGACATGCCTCACTGTTAACAGAGTGTACAAATTATTTAATATCACATTAAGTTGCTTGAATAATTATTAGTAGAAAATAACTTCATATCGTATAAGGGATTTAAACATGTATGTTAAAATTAAAAAGTTTCGATAGTCTAACCTTTTTCGGTGGAGTTTGTTTAAAAAATTTTGGCTGTTAAAAATGCACTTTGGCATATGAGTAACAAGATATGATCAGATTTGTAAGAGACTTTCATGATTTTAAAATTAAATAAATAATCCTAACAAAGCTATTGATTAATGGAGATTGGAGATTACAAAGTAAGGTTTAACATATAAGAGTGATTATCATTGTTTCCATGACGATTGATAAATCATCATTTTCCTCCCTTGATAATTTTAAAAGTATCAAAAAACCCTTTAAAATAGTATTAATTCAAATGAAAAAAAAAATAAAAAATGTTTTTTTAATTAATAGGAGAAAAAAAAAAGATTAATTAATTATCAAAGAAGAAAATGATAGTAACTCTTCATATAATTGTAAAAGTTTTCAACCTAATTATGACACAGTAAGATTGTTTTTCAAGCCGGATCAAATCTTTGAAGGGGGTTTTCAAGTAATCCATTATAAACTAAAATTTGACAAATGTTGAAGAATGCACAGGCCCTGTTTCAGACAAACAGAAGCTTTATACTTTGGCTGGCTGTTTTGATCCTGAAGTTGGAGAATTTCTAGCTCTAAGAGAAGGTCTGTGGTTGGCTGTGGCTTGGATTGAAGTGGATGCAGTCAATGTGCTGGGAGCTGTTACCTCCTACGAGAGGATGAGTGGTCTGATTGATGTGGTCTCATATCATATTAAAGCTCTTTGCAAAGAGGTGAGGCTGTCTAAATGTCTGTCTCATTCCTAGTCAGAGAAGGAGGCGGCACATACCTTGGCTTCTTTAGCTTTCTAGTCTATGAAGGAACAGATTTGGCTTTATAGCAAGCCAAGTTGTATTGCCTTTTCCTCTGTAATTTGTTAGTAGTTATTTGTTTGTCTAAAAAACAAAAAAGAAGCCGCTTAATGTAAACTTCATAGCACTAAGCAAAAACAGTGACAACAGATTTCCATTTCTCACATGGTAACAAAAAAGAGCTTAAGTGTAAATACAAAGCAACAAAATAACCATTCAGTTGCCACAATTGTTGCACTTTGAATCGGATGGTTCCTTATTATTAAAGCAAGGCAATAAAGGTATTCCCCATATGAGCAGTTGGTGTCGATTATCTTCCATCGATAGTTAAACCTCAATTAAAGCCATACAAAAATAAAATAAAATAAAAAGAAAAAAAGATATTTCAAATTTCAAAGGAAGTTTCGGATGTCCAAAGACTTCACATCCACCATCGGCTCATCCTTGAATTCCTCCCTGGAATTGGAGAATATGTTATCAGTTTCAACACTACAGAGGGTAAGCTTAACAAATATCAACACTAACAAGAGAACAGGAAAAGATAAAAAGACAAGGAAATATTCCTGCCAATCTAAACTTAAAAGTCAGTTAAAGGTGCCTCTCCATCAGTGACCTATGTCCTCTTATCTTTGATACATCAATGACATGTCCTACGGTAAATCTTATACAAATAAGTTTAGGGATTTTTTTAAAATCTGACATACGCAGCACCATAGCTTCTACACAAATTTGAATTAGCAACCTAGCCTACGGAGATTGTAAATGTCAACTTGCAGCTTGTCCTAATGGCCCTATACATCACTGTTACATACAGATGATATTCTTTCTCCTAATGAAAATTTTGAACCTAAGACCCATGCAATACTATCCATCTGGATATAAGACATACAAAGAAATATGTACACAGAAATGAAAAGTTAAAAGCAATTGTGAGTAGGACATGAAATATATACCGCTTCTTTTGAGTTTCCATGGCCTCAAGAGCATCCTTCTTAAGCTCCTCTAGCTGTGCCTTGGCAATTTTGACTTCCAACTCCTCTTCATACTTTGGTAGATCCTCTTTTCGGATTCCAAGCCTGGTGAGTTAAAGTATTAGGCAAAGGCACATTTAAAAGCACAAATCCAAGCATGATATATATGCAAATACAATAATCACAAATTATCTACTAGAAAACTATGATAGAAATTGACAACCAGGATAAATATGACAGATTTCTGTATAACACGTGCCATGATCAGCCCAGAATCCTAATGAGAGATGTAGTGATACCATACAATGACTTGCAAATAATGCAACTCTGGCCTTCATCCTCAAAATCTCCGATCATATAGGTCCATCATCCTCCACTCATGCTAGAATGAACAGTATCAGTGTACAGCAGCAAACACAACTACCAAAGGTTAAGTACACCACATGTTTATTATGATATAACTCAGATTACCCAAACAAGAAAATGTCACCTCTATCTCAGAACAACAATGGATAACTACACAACTCCTAAACACATTTGGATTAGTACAACAAAAAGCACTAACCAAACAAGTGTATTGTATTAGATAATACAATACCCCTAAATATAGTACAATGCAGGGTGCCATACAAAGCCAACCAAACATACCCTAATTAACAAAACTAACCAAACAAGTGTATTGTATTTGATAATAGAATACTTCTTAATATAGTACAATATAGGGTACAGTGCAAAAGCCTAATGAATAACTAGGCTCACCAAAGCAAGCCTAACAATCATGTCTAGGTCAATAAACACGCTCTAAGAGCCCTTTCACAGGTCAACATACAGAGAAAAGGTTGAACCAGATAAAAGAATGCACACACTAGGACATATTGGTTGTAAATTGAACATTTGAGCATTTTCATTCTTTATCTTTTGATGAATGTGTAAAGCCAAAAACTGAGGTTAGCTCACTGCATGTATACTAGGAACAACAATTTAAGATACCAACCCATCAATATCCTTAAATCTGTGCCAGCAGGGCAAAGTTTAAATTTTTGCTGTGAATTTCTATGGGTTTTCAGGAATGCAGACTACGATGATTAGTGCAGATATAATTCACTTCCTGAACTAATGAAAAAGCTAAGCAATTACAAGCATAAGAGTCATACACATAGCAGAAAGAATGTATACTCCACATATGAGCATTTAAATTTTGGATAGCCTAAAGATCATAAAATATAGGCCTGAAAGACAGCTGAAAAACTCATTAGCCCATGTATCTCAAAATGTGGAACAATCTTACAAGGAAGACTAACCAAGCTCACAACACTGGCATGCATAATCATCATCACAAACATGCATTATATAATAATAAGGAAGCTAAATGAATGGTGCTTACTTCTGATTAATTTTATCAAACTCAGCCATAAGGAGAGCCATTCCTTTCTTGTCGTCCCTCATAAGAGGCATTTTAATGTCATTTTCAACTTTCTCTAATGCATCCATCATCATGGCCTCTGCACCGAGCTCATCATTTAGACCTCTCCTGGAAAAGGATAGACCATGATATTTAGTTGTCTATACAGATGTAATTCAATTGTATTTTGAATTATTTGGGCTTCACAACAGTAAAGACAAATATTCAAAGAGATCCTCGAAAGGATAAATTTGCCAAAAGAAAATTTTCTATTTTCGATAATGAAACTAAAATAGGATGAGCGATCTCACCCCACATTTTATGCATCCAAGTTACAAAGTGCAGTCACAATAAATAAAACCACAAGAAAAATGTCCAAACAGCAACAATTACAGACAGAAATATACATACTTGATCCGTATTTCCTTTAAGGTCAACAAATATGTTCGAGCATCAGGAATTCCATCTGTTTGGGATTGGATGGTAAAATCAATTCGTTGGGATTCTGACAACAAGTCTGCCCTGCAATGGCACAAAGCACAATATGTAACTTCATAATTAACTAAACCAGAATGGCCAAAATATAGCAGGACAAGCAATTCTGCTCTTAATTCAACTTTTACCCATATATATATGTTTTCCGTAGTAGCAGGAACTGAGACGCATTAATAAAATTAATCATGTTAAATAAAAGTCCATCGTAAATTTGTGCCATGAATAAAGTTCCTAAAATGCTAACATAACAATGTGATATTTGACACATAGAAGCCAATCATGTTTCACGCAGAATGTAGACACAAACAGATAGACGCACCATGCCATGTCTTATATTTGACTAAAATGCACATGAATAGATAAAGCGAAACAAATCATGGAAAGAAGGAAGATTAAAAGTAAAGAAGAAACTTACTTCTCTCTGACAGTTTTCATGACTTTGGCATAGTGAGCCACAGCTGCTGGATCTTCCGGAGCAATGGTGATTTTCTCCTTACGAAGAACCCCCAAGGCTGTCTCAAATTTCTGCTTAACCTCCATAAAGACGTTCTTCAACATCTCTATTGGACAAACAGAATCAATATTCCAGTAAATTATCAAATAATCAATCAAGTCAAACATTCATCAAAATTCAAAATGCATCTATCCAAAATCAAACAACTTTACCCACCGACATTACAAATACAAGCAAAAGCACCTTCCTATTAACAAAATCACACATACCTTCTTATAAATACAGCTTCACAATCCACCCCACTATATCCTTTCACATATATATCACACCAAAACACTCGACGATTATACAACATTGCAAACCAAACCAACATACAACAACAAACAACACACACACACACACACCGACACTTTCATTTACACAAACAACCACACAATAATAACTAACCATCTCCCTTGACAGCCTGAGGAGCAGCCTCCTTCGCAAAGTAACGAACTGGGATAGCATTCTGCTGCTGCAATATAACTGAACTCCCACACAACTGCACCCGAAAACCAAAATTTTATTATTATTATTTATTTTTTTTGTAAAAAATAAATAATATATACACACACATATAATTAATCAAAATCGTAACTTTCTTTTATAAATTCCAATTCTAATCACAAAACAAACCAGATATTCACTTAGGTCGACAACACCAGCACATCCATCAAAAACACATACTAAAAATGAATAAAGATAAGATTTTTACTAGCTCAAAAAAAAAAAAAAACCCATTTCAGATCAAATGAAAACGAGGTCGGATAGCGAAGAAATTCAAGAGGATAGGGACAGGGATAGGGATATCCTTGTGCCGATCTGGAATAGCGAGAGAGAGAGAGAGAGAGGCTTACCTGTTTGGATTTGGACAAGAAGCGAGAAGCAAATGCCATGATCGGATAGACAGTCTCTCAGTGTTTGTTTGGTTTAGGGTTTGGTTTCTGGTTTTGTGTTTTGGTTTTTGAAGACGATGAGAGAGAGTAGGGTGTGTGAGATACTGTGCTGCTCCAGAGTTGATTTGCGTTGAATCTGGGACGTTGGATTGTGTTTTCGGTATTTTACATCGACGGTTTGGAAGTGTTTGTGGAAGTAGTGACTGTTGGCAGTTTTTAAGCGAAATTGATCGTGTCAAGTGGCTGGCAGTACACCGGTGATGCCCGCTGGCCCACCATAATCAACTGTGTTCATTATTCGACACCCCTTCCCTACAAAAATATGGGGTTGATTTTCAGTACCAAAGTGCGAATTGTTCCCCATTTATGCATGATCGATCTTTTTCGTATGCGAGTCATTTTTTAGATTGCATCATTAGTGTCGGATTTCACTTAATTTTAATTATTTTTTCAATCAGTCTCAATTATAAATATAATAAAAAAATAAAATTAATTATTATTATGGAAAGATATTTTATTTTATTTTTTAAAATAGATATTTTATTTATTTTGTAATTTTTTTATTTTAAATTATATGTATTTTCTTTTATATTTTATGAAACTTAAATGAAAGTTCTAGAAATGGCTCAAAATAATAGTTCATCCTTGGCTCCAAACGGTAACTTAGTTATTTGTAGTTCACTTTGCAGCCTTAAAGCATTTCACCCGCAACATTTTAAATATTACTCAATAGTGGAATGTTTTTACGGTAAAAAGATTTTATGTGAAATGTTGCATCTGAAATATTTCAAGGATGATAATTATTAAAATTTCATGTGAAAACTACGTATAAATAACTTTTTTTTTTTTTTTAACTAAATAACTTTGTTTTGAGACTAAAAGCAAATTTGGTTTTGTTTTGCACCTCTTTTATATGTGTCTCATTTTATAATCTTTAGACGATTAAAAAAGTCTAGAAAAATTAGTATTCATATTTAGTTGCATAATTCTGGTGGAGTGAGGTTCAAGTCTTCCAATACCTATTTTACAAGTACATGAGTGGGTTTTCTCCTTGCTGTTTTGGGGGGTAAATATTTGCATATTTAGTGCTTTATTTGCATATATGCTGATAGACTTTTGATTTGTTTCGCATCATATTAAAAAAATAAAAATAAATTAAAAAAAAGGAAAAGATGTCTTTATACAGCAGGATACATCATGCATACCTCCTGAGATCTTGTTATGAATTAAAATATTAAGTTTTCAAATCAATCTTTTAGTAATATGATATCGGAGACTAATTTTACATTAAGGTACTTGTTCCGAGTCCTACCATGTCCAGCTGTATTTGTATTTGGTATTTGAATTTATATTTGTCATAACTCAAATTGGATGTCATGTTAAGAAATTGAATAATGTTTTTTTTTTTTCTTCTTTTTTTGTGCTAACAAACAGACTTGCAGAGTATTGCATATTTGCTTGCAAAGTAAATGCATATATTTGGTATATATTTGTTACAGAAGCCTAGTTCATTTCATGGCTGGTTAACCTGTAAACTTCAACAATCAGTTGCTCTTCAAACTAATTTTCTCCGAGGTCAGGGTGCTGAGTCATCAATGGCAGGAAGGAAGATCAGAGTAATAATGACAGGAGCAGCCTGTGATCATCCGATCAATCCATCATGTACCCAGAAGGCACATACCTGTTTAGTACCTGGGGAGTGCTTTAAATTGCCTATGAAAATTTGAATGCACCAGAGTCTATTTTGTACAATTTGAATCAGGCCGAATAATGATGAAAACTAGTACTTGTATTGAACCATTTCAGAAATTATACATAATAAAATTTACCTGTATAATCCAGAATGCTAATGTCATTTAAATTTTAATAAGCGAAATTATAGATAACAAATAATATTTACAAACATTTGCTTAGTACCCTCTTGGATATGTGTTCCATTGCAAATGAGAAGATCTCCAAGTCACCTGAAATAGTAATGCAAGGCATCAGTTTGCAATGCTTAGCTACATGTGCTAATTACACAATGCAATAAATTCCTTCTGACTATGAAATGGCTAAGTATACACATGCCGGAATTTTATCCAAAACTTAGTATTGTTTTGGGATACAATGGTCAGCCTGAAGGAGCAACATTAGTTCTGCAGATTAAACTCAAAGCTTCAATGGTTTTAACTGTTGCAAACATAGGTGAAAATATTTTCTTCGTAGATGAATCCATGATAACTGCTGTATATGGATGGTCACTATGCCAGCAACACATGGAAGTTTAATGGATCAAATTATGCATCCCAACAGACCGAACAGATAAATACGAACAGAACCTCGCCATGAAACAGGCGAGTTTAGAAGTTTATGTTGGCTTGACTATGACATACAGCAGTGTACAACAACAGAAAGAAGCACAACTATCCAACAGTGAGATAAGCAATACCAAGGAAATCATTCTTCTTACCAAGCCAGTTAGTGGTTGATAGCACAAGCTTCTTCTTGCCACTAAAACTGTATGTGTTACAGTTGCCCTTAAATGGAAAGTATGTCATCACGTCTTAGGATGCAGTCCTATGAAACAATGAAATTGCTGCAGTCTGCATCCAAATTATAAGCATGCATAAGCTCCCTCCAGCTGACTCAGCTGGTGCACCAAAATATATTCAAGCACATGAGCTACTTGTCCCAACGCTAAAATTAAATTCTGAAATGCCTGTAAAAGGAGCATTTAAACAAGTGATAATGGTTAAACTGGTGCTTCCTGAAAGATGATAAATTAAAAAGAATGAAACAGAAAACTGGGTGCTGGGAACAGAGTTAAAGAGGGATGGAAAGATACATAAATTGGTTGCAAAGTGTTACAGTAGAAATACCAAGAGGGAAGCACCACATTCTCTTTAAGAGAATGAGAAAAAATGCTTTAGAGTAGCACAAACAACATTTTTTAGCTATAGTCAACATCTAAATTTAAATATCTCCGACCAAAACAACATAAATTTAGATATCATCCTTCTGAGGTCATTTCAAAAGCTCACTTAAACATACATGTTGACTTGATAAAGCAACTGGTTATACAGGTGTATGCTTCTACTGATTCCAAGAAATTTTCGTTGTTTACCTGACTGCACATAAAAGCTCTTGGTTTCTTTAGCAACATCTACTAAGACAGTAAACATGAAATTAATCTCACAGTATAATTCTATCAAAAGAGGTAAAAAGGCTTACTGGTATAGACTTATCAAGACTTGCACCACCTATAAGAGTGCCACAAGGCACAATGGGTTGCCCATCATTGGTAGCTTTAGATTTACAGTCACTTGTGTCAATCACACTATTTGTATCTTTCAACTGATAATCACTTTGGTCTTAACGTATCTGAAAACAAACCAGATCTAAATACAAAGCCATAAGCACATTTGACACCAAACAATCACCACAGAAGAATAGATTGAAGCGAAAGTATTAATCAAAATTATTTTACCAAGATATAAAGAATTTAGAGTCATGATTATGTACAGCAAATACAGGAGGCAAAAATGAGAGGAATAGAGCACTCACAGCTACCCCTCATCATCAGAGATAACTCTCTCAAATACTAATAAATAGTCACTGTCATTCTTTCCATAATTTGTGTCAAATAAAAATTGATAAGAAGCATATGGAAAATAATTATCCATCTTGTTGTGCAAGAATCGGCTTGCAAGCCGGAAGTTGCTATTGAGTAAACCTCAAATCTGAATGGAAAAAAAATCAGAAGAGAATATTTTTTGCTGACTAATAATGTTCAATCAAGCTTTCACAAGTATTTGTGTTGAGATATGTACGATTTTGCATAGCTCTGTGTCGTTATCAAGTCAAATTTGTAATCAACAAAATTCCGCTTTTAAATTGTTGGAGTTAGGTAAGAGCTGTAATTGTTGAAGTTCGTTAACTGCTGTAATTAGTTATTTATTTTGTATTTATTGTATGACATATGTCTTTCCTAATTAGGTGGGTATCATCGTTTTAAATATTGTAGTGGTTGCAGTTGTTGGATAATGGCTGTAGAGTTAGTGGTTTCAAAAGGTATGTATATTAAAAATCTTCTCTCCATGTTTTAGAGAAGGTATGGCAAAGAGAATCAATAAAGAATCACATGGTATTAGAGCCTTTTTATGAAACCTAGAACCCTCAAAATGACAAGACACAGTATGGCTCTTCCTGGTTAAGTAGTTAAAACCTCATCATCCTTCAATTTCACAAATCCACCTAGCGGAAATGGAGGTGGGAATTCTGACAATCCTCAACTTCCAAATCTACTTATTACCAGCCACAAACTTAACGGTCAAAATTATCTCCAATGGTCCCAATCCGTTATGATGTATGTGCGTGGCAAAGGGAAGGATGATTATCTTTCAGGAAAAGTTGAGCAACCTGATGAGAGTGATCTGGCATATAAGAAGTGGAAAATAGACAACAGCATGGTAATGTCATGACTAACAAATTCAATGAATAATGATATTAGTGAGATTTTTTTACTTTATGAGACAGCCGAACAGATATGGGAGGCTGCAAAGGTGACATACTCAAGCCATGACAACACTGTGGAGTTATTTGGTGTTGAGCGCACTATAGTTGCATTACTGTAGGGAGATATGGCAGTAACACAGTATTACAACACTCTTATGATGCATTGGCAGCAACTTGACTTGTTCGAAAAGTATACATGGAAAAATGGAGACACTGTAATGACATATAAGGAGATAGTCAGGAAGAAGAAGGTGTTCAAGTTCTTATAGGGTCTAAACCAGAATCTAGATGCAGTTGTAGGAAGAATTTTGGGAACCAAGCCACTTCCAAAACTCAGAGAAGTTTTTTCAGAAGTACAGAAGAGAAGAAAGTAGACAGAAAATAATGTCAGGGACCCCTGTCAAACCAGAAAATTCCACTTAGATAGCTAACAGTTCAGCATTGATTGTCAAGGGAAATCAGGTTCAGATTGGTGATAATCGACCTCAGAAAAGCAGGCCATGGTGTGATCATTGTAGAAGACCAGGGCACACGAAAGAAACATGCTGGAAACTAAATGGAAAACCAGCGGATTAGAAGCTAAATAGATTTACACCAAATAAGGAAGGACGTGAAAATGTGATTGGTAGAGATTGTCAGTCCATAAAATCAGAAAATTCATCATCCTTCAGTAAGGAACAAATAGAAGAACTGCAGCAAATTATTAAACAATCTACACAGCAACCTCAATCACCATCATCGGAACAGGTTCCTGTACTCAAAGAGGTAATTTTTTTACTACACTGATGGTTTAAAAAAGAAAAAATCAGTCATGGATCGTTGATTTTGGTGCATCTGATCACATGACCGGTAATGCTAGCCTGTTCCATGAGTTGTATCCATATAAAGGTAACTTTTCTATGAGGATTGCTAATGGATCATTGTCAAAGGTAACGGGTATAGGAACTGTTAAAATTTCTCCTACATTAACTCTACAATTAGTGCTGTCAGTGCCCAACTTAGACTGTAATTTACTTTCTGTCAGCAAACTTACTCAAGATCTAAACTGTCTAACTAAATTCATGTTAACTCATTGTCAGTTTCAGGACTTGGACTTGGGGAAGAGGATTGACAGTGCTGAAATGTGTGCGAGACTCTACATTCTAAACAATCAACATTCTTTTGAAAACGGAGTTCAGTCAGAAGAGTCAGTATCTTTTAGGAGTCAAGTTACTGATAGAATTAGATTAAATAAAGATGATTCCATAATGTTATGACATTATTGCTTAGGACACCCAAACTTTATGTATCTCAAGAAGATGTTTCCAACTCTGTTCATGAATAAAAATGCAAATCAATTCCAATGTGACATGTGTCAATTATCTGAGCATACTCATAATGTTGTCCCAACATAAATCTACATAGCTTCCTCACTCTTTTCTTTAATACATAGTGATATATAGGGGCCATCAAGAGTTAACAATGTAATAGGAGCTAGCTGGCTTGCTTCATTTATAGATGATCATACTAGGATCACTTGGGTGTTTTTAATGAAAGAAAAATCTGAAGTATTTCATATTTTCACAAACTTTAATGGTATGATCACCACTCAATTTCAGAGAAAAATCCTTGTGTTAAGAACTAATAATGCTAAGGAATACTTTAGTTCCACCTTAAGTGAGTACTTGGCAAAAGAAGGGATTATACACCAAAGCTCCTATGTCAACACCTCACAACAAAATGGAGTGTTTGAGAGAAAAAAATGGACATTTATTAGAAGTGTCTAGATCCTTAATGATAGCCATGAATATTCCTAAAATTTTATGCAGAGAGGCTGTATTAACAGCAGCCTACTTAATTGTTGAGGATGTTTTCGTAGGGAAGAAATATAGCAGAAGGAATGGCAAGGCAGATTAGGAAAGTCACAGAGCAAGCAAACAGTGGCTGCTGCATTTTATTATTCCTTTTATTTTCCTTTAAGTCAATGAGAATAAATCATAGTCTTAATTGGTCATTTGTTTCCTTACATGTTTAGAGTGTTGTTTTGGTAGTTTTCTTAATTCTTGGATGTTTGAATTGACAGCAAATCATTTGTATTTTTGTTAAGATTCACCCTCTTCCTATAAAGAGGAAACATTGAGAAATAAAAAGATATTGAGATTTTTGCAAAGTGCAGGCTAAGGAGAGTTTGGGTGGTCTCTTAAGAACAAATCCCCATTGTTATTTTTCAAAATAGCTTCCTCTAGGAAAGGTCGAAACGCAAACAAAGGAAATCAAGAAAATTTCTCCGTGAATCGACCTATGACGAGATCCTATTCGAGGGAACATAACAAATTGGTATCAAAGCCGATCGTCATGGGTGATTCTGATCCGTTGGCACTTAAAGTGCAAGATTTAAACCAGAGGATGATGGAGTCGAACCAAAAGATTGGACAGGAGCTGCGTGACTTGCGCGATTCTGTCACAGCAATACATCATCTGCTGGAACAACAATCTGCCGACAAGGAAAAAAATGACAGACTTTGATGATGGCTTCGGAAGTATCAACCACAACCAATGGGGGCTGTCAATGGAGCAGCAGGTTGCATCACAAGTGGGCCACTCTAGCAATGCGGTTGTTCCATGGTGCTCCAAACTTGAATTTCCTACCTACAATGGCATAGAGGATCCATTAGGTTGGCTATACCGCTGCGAGCAATTCTTCCTCAATCAAAGGACATGCGAGGGAGACAAGGTTGGGCTGGCCGCTTTCCACATGACAGTTGAAGCGTAATTATGGTATTATCGACTTGAACAAGAGGAATCGAACCTGACGTGGGAATCATTCAAGCAATACTGCCTATTACGATTTGGTCCCCTTTTGAGCAGCAACCTTTAGGGTGAGTTGATTAATCTTAAGCAAACAAGTACAGTTGAAGAGTATCAACGCCAATTTCAGACCTACCTCACTAGGGCAACAATGGTTCGCTCTAATCAGCAGGTAGATATGTTCACTACCGGGTTAATGGAGTCGCTTCGAGTAGATGTGGAGGTGCAGAACCCTCTGAATTTGGTGACGGCAATGAACATCGCCAAGGCTTTTGAAAGGAAAATGCAGCTGAGTTGTGGGGTAGGAGAGCGACGTTTGACCACAGGGCATAAATTGGCAGCAGGTACTGCATATGTGACAGTTTCCTCCATTGTTTCCAATCGTGAGCAGAAAGTGATAGGAGGTACTGTGTTTGCAACTTCCAACAGTGGCATCACACCATCCTCGTTTATTAAGCGATTGTCTCGTGCAGAGATAGCTGAACGACGTGCAAAAGGGTTATGTTACTAAAGAAAAATATGGAGAAGAAAAATATATTTCCCTTAAAAAAATCTATACAAAACTATCCCATATATATACAACCAGTGTTAGCCTATAATTAGGAAGTAGATCTCCTAACTTAATCAGAGAACCAATCTCCTACCTAGAATAGGAAACTTATAAATAATTGAAATCCCTAAACTTTAGGAAACCAAAAATAACAGAACTACAATTTAGGAAATAACAGATTTCAACACCCCCCCCCCCCCCCCCCCCCCTCAAGCTTGGCAGTAAATGTTAAGCATGCCAAGCTTGGAACACAAACTTTCAAACTGAGTTCTAGGTAACGCCTTGGTGAAGATGTCTGCTATTTGAGAATTGGTAGGAATATAGTTCAACTTGATAACTTCCATTTCAATCTTCTCCTTGATGAAATGCCGATCTATCTCCACATGCTTTGTTCGATCATGATGAACTGGATTTTTGGCTATGTTAATAGTTGCTTGATTATCACATAACAACTCTATAGGCATAACCTTAGGAACCTTTAATTCTTCCAACAACCTTTGTAGCCATATTCCTTCACAAATTCCTTGTGCTAAAGCTCTGAATTCAGCTTCTGCACTGCTGCGAGACACTACTGATTGTTTCTTGCTACGCCAGGTTACTAGATTACCCCAGACAAAAGAGCAATACCCAGAAGTAGACCTTCTATCAAGCATAGTTCTGAAAGGCGCAAGGCGCACCGAGGCGCAAAGGGCCGTGGAGCCTGAGGCGCAAGGTGCAAAGCGTAAGGCGCGCCTTTTTAACATGAGGCGCAAAAAAAAAAAAAAACCTTAATATATTATAAAAACATAAAATTGGAGTTTTATTTATTTATGTATATATAATTATAGGGATTTTTTATTTATTTTTCAAATTAAAAGGTTTAATTAAGTATTTTATCATAGCTTAGGGGTTATTTATAATTTTTACTGATCAATTGGATATTTTATCATAAATTAGGGAGTTATTTATAATTTTTAGGGTTCAATTAGACATTTTATCATAAAGGAGGGTTTCTTTATAACTTTTGCACATATATTTAAGTGTTGACAGGATTAGGTTTAGTCGACATTTCTTCCCCACCCAACCCTCACACGTTCCTGTTCCTCACCCTCTCTCTTCACTGTAATTTTCTCCCTCCTCTCTCTCTCCTCTCGTCTTTACTTCTCTCTCTCTCTCTCTCCTTGTCTCTACTTCCTTTACTCTCTTCATTTTTGCCATTCTTTCTCCTCAATCCTCGGCGACCAGAAGAGGCCAATCGGTGGCCGGACGGTGGCTGGAAGACACAGTCGGCAGTCTGGGGTCGAAGGAGAGAGGGAGACTGGAAGATGAAGAAGCTGAAGTCGGGTGGGGACTGTGATTTTGCAAGGCGCACCTACCGCCTCATCGCCTAGGCGCGCAAGGCGTGCGCCTCAAGTGATGCCAGGCGCCGGAACAGCGCCTTGAGTCGCCTAGCGCCTGGGCGCTCGCCTAGGCGCGCCTTTGATAACTATGCTATCAAGAGTTGATCTAGCCCAATCTGTATCTGTGTAAATTCTTACTTTCCTACATTCACTTTTCTTAAACCAAATGCCTTGACCTGGGTCATTTTAAGATACCTGAGTATCCTGTACACAGCTCCCATATGTTCCTCATTTGGGTTGTTCATGAATTGGCTTACTATACTAACAGCAAATCCAATATCAAGCCTTGTATGAGAGAGATAGATAAGTTTCCCAACTAGCCGTTGATACCTTCCTTTGTCCACAGGAGGACTTCCCTCTAGTAATCCCAACTTTGTTGACGAATCCATGGGAGTATCCTAAGGTATCTAGAGATGACGCTTGGGAAAGGTTTGTTTTTAAATGAAACTCAAGTAGAGAGCTGATGGTGTACTCGGATGTTGACTAGGCAGGTTCAAAGTTAGATAGAAGATCAATATCAGGCTACTGCACATATGTATGGGGAAATCTAGTGCCTTGGTGAAGCAAAAAACAACTTGTGGTGTCTAGAAGCAGTGTTGAAGCAAAGTTCAGGGCTTTGGCTATTGGAATTTGTAAAGGAGTCTAATCAAAAAGGTTATTAACAGAAAGGAGAGTACCAATTAAAGGGGCTGTCAAGATCATGTGTGATAATCAAGCAGCCATAAGCATTGCTAAAGATCCTTTATTTCATGACAGGACCAAACATGTGGAGATGGATAGGCATTTCATCAAAGAAAAACTTAAAGAAGGAAGCATGGATCTTATCTACACGCCAACTACTTCTCAGACAGCAAATATCCTTACCAAACCTTTGTCCAAAACTAGCTTTGAAAACCTAACTCTCATTAGGTAACAACTATAATTGTTCAAGTTAGGTAACAACTATAATTAGTTATTTATTTTGTATTTATTGTAGGACACGTGTTTCCTAGATAGGAGGGTATCATCGTTTTAAATATTGTAATGGTTGCAGTTGTTGGATAGTGGTTGTAGAGTTAGTGATTTTAATAGGCATGTATATTTAAAATCTTCTCTCCATGTTTTAGAGAAGGTACGACAGAGAGAATCAATAAAGAACCACATAAATCCAACAAAACGATGATTTTGAAGATACAAAAGAACAACTCATATCAAGTATCAGATGCAAAATATCAACTGAATAAAGCGAACAAGCAAACAACGCAAATATGAGATCGAACAAGGAAGATCATTGATAGACTAAAAGTACAAAACCTAAGTCACAATCCATGTTCTAAATAAAGCTGTGACATTTTTGTGCCAAATTGCAAGGAAACAGCAAGAGACGGACTCTTTTTCTTCATTTATCTGCAGCTATAGGCTGTACAGGATTCAAATAACTTGATTTATCAAACATAATAGCTTTTTGGAAGTTAAATATCATCATATTTGATATTTGTTATTTCTTTAAAATCTAATTCTTTCTTATTGCTAAGAATTAAACTGAATTTCAATTCATAGTCATATTTTACACATTCTTTCTAAATTTGAAAGGAAAATTGAGGATTATACAAAAACACCAACCTACAATTCCATTTCACAAGTAGTACTCCCAAGTTTCAATGAAGGAAACACTGCCTTTGCTCAAATCAGTGGTTTGGGAGGGGTCAGTGATCTGATTTCAGGAGCAGAACTAGGAAAAAGTATGTTCAACTTGTGCATGAGGATATCAGCCCTTGATGGAATCTCATTTAAAAGAAACTGTTGAACAATAGGTTTCTTAAACCATTCCATGACAGAATCACCTGGAGCCCTCAAAACAACCTTGCTGACTTCAAATGGAGATTCTACTGAGCTCAACATCTGCGCAACAACGATCTTCAGAGTAGGTCCTGTAACCAGTTTGATGCGTCTTGGGACAACCCCATAATACAACATGCGCTTCCTGAACCTATGGAGGGTATGCACAACAGCTATAAGAGCAGCTCCCACTGACAAGTTTCTCACATCAAGAGACCAGGCAATATGCTGATCGAAAACTATGGCCTTCGGGAAAAGTTTGTTCTCATAGGCAACTTTCCACACACACCGAGCTCGATTAATCTGGCCCATAAGCACAAGGTAATTAAGGAGGACGTTAACAAAATACCTTGCAGCCCCTTCTTCCAACTCATAATCAATACTCTGAAAGAATTCCCTCACAAAAGATAACACAGGCTGTTTCCTCTGTTCGGGGCCGGTGAAGAGTCCACACATAAAAGCATGAGCTTTATGTTTTGTAGCACCAAGAATGGACATCAGATACTTTTCATTCTGCTCCTCCTGGCATCTTACAAGATGAGCTAGAGTCGATGTATAAAGTACAAGATCCACTTTTCCAGCAGAACTGACATAGGTCTCAAGAAGGTGCTTGGCTGACTCATACAAGCCATTCTTCATGCAAGACTCAAACAACTGTCTTATTATGAAATTATTAGTTCTGATCCCTGACGAACCCATAAAACGTAGCCACCTCAAAGCAAGATCAACAGAACCATCCTTAATATATACCATAAGCACATCACTAGCACTAACATCAACAGAAAATCCCATGGTCTTCATTTCTAGCAAGATTTTGGCAGCAACATCCACAAGCTTCTTATTAGCCAGGAGAGTCAACAGGGCAGTATAAGTACTTAGGCCTGGTCTCAACCCAGCATTGGTCATTGAGTTATACAGCTTCATGGCAAAATCTACTTGTCCAGATGCTGCATGCATTTCCAAAAGACATGAATAGGTAGATGGAGTCGGCAGGAATCCAGCCTTCTCCATATCTGTATAAATAGACATTGCAATATCAAGCTTCCCTGATTTTGCAAGGGACTCAATGATCATCGTGTACAATCCAAAGTTGGGTCGAAATCCTGCGTTCTTCATCTCACCCCAAAGCCTAAGAGCAGAATCTAACTTACCAGATTTTGCATATGACTCTATTAACGAAACATACATACTAGCAGATGGCCTAAGCCCAAAATACTGCATCTCCGTGTACACCTTCATTGAAGTGTCCAGCCTCCCAGCTTTCCCTAATGAATCAACAAGTGATACAAAGATGTTAAAGCTTGGTCGAAACTTCCTTTCCTTCATCTCTTGGAAAAGCTTAAAAGCTGCATCAAGACGGCCTGATTTTGCCAGGCTTGGTATCATCAGTTCATAGGTTGAATTGTCCAATGCACACTCTGACTTTTCCATGCTCTCATACATCTCAAAAGCTTTGTAAGGCAACCCCTTATTCAGGAACAAGGTCATAAGCACATTGTATGTTTCAGTATCAATCCTACAGCCTGAATCCTGAACCTTCTTGAAACAACAATAAGACACCTCCAATTTTTCAGCTTTAGCCAAATACTGAATCACTCTATTATAAGCACCAAACGAGGAAATCCCATCCTTACTAGAATCACGAACCATCTCATCAAACAACGACTGAATCCCATCAAAATCTCTACGCTGATTCAGCCCATCAAACAACATAACATAACACTCGTCATTTGGCATATACCAAGACTGCCTCTTAGCCCATTTAAACAAACTCAATGAAGCATCACTATCTTTGATAACTTTCAATGCTTGGGTTATATGAACCATTTTGGGTACAAATTGGAGTTTATCCAATTGTGTCTCTAATTCAGGTCCCCATCTCCACCTATTCACAACTTCAACAATCTTCGCAACCGCTGAGGCATTCAATAGTGGCTTCTTTAGTTCACCAACCATTACATGGTCATCAAGCCCTGGCTCAACAGACCTTACACCTTTACCACTATAAATAACACTCCCTGACTCATCTAAGTACTCTATCTCCTCAGTCCACTCACTGGGCTTATCACCATCACTACTCTTCCCAGTACAGTAACTTCTCACAAAACTAAGGCTTTTAACATGACTCAGATTATTAGCAAATTTAGGACTTTTGACCAAATTGGGGTTTCCAATATAACTAAGATTCTCACCATAATTTAAAATTGTGATAAATTTGCCGTTTTTGGCACAATCAGTGTTCAAATTAGGGCATTTTAGAGAACGGGGGGTTTCTGATAGGAAATGAATTGGAGAAATCGAATTGATACCCAGCCGAGAGCCACAGGCAGTGAAGCTATTGCAGGTATTTTCGTTGACATTGGTGGAGGAGCTAGGGTTTTGCGAGGTAAGAGTATGAAATGGAGACCTGGAACTAGGGCTTTTGGTAAGTGTAAAATAGAGAGTTCTAGGGCACAATTTGTTGGCACGGTGGATCATTGAAATCAAATCAGTGATAAATAACTTTTGATTTAAAAGAAGATGATGAACGCTTACCTGATTGTTGGAGTCTACTTCGTTACTCTTCAAACCAGCTAAAACCCTAAAAATGGTGGTTTGGGGTCGAGGGTACTAGTTTACAATGAATTATTATTTAAAATAAAAAATAAAAAAACTTTTATTTCAAAAGAAAAAAAAAAAAAAATCCTCACTTCTTTTTTTAAACATTTAAAAATGTTTTTCTAAACTTGATTAGTGTATTTCGAAAGAAAAAAACTTGATTAGTGGAAATTAAGAGGGGTTTGTGATTTTGAAAGACTTTTATAAATTTTTGTAAATTTAAAACATTTAAATATATTAATACAGACTTTCAAAGATTTAGAATATTTTATAAAAATCATGGGTTTTTATATATTTTTTAAATAAATTTATAAAGATCATGGAATATTCAATATAGATTTTTATATACTAAGTTATGGGTATTCCACATGGACTTTCAAAGAGTCTGTACAACTTTGGGGAATTAAAAATATTAGTGACTTTTATTGAAGATCCTATATGACAAACTTTTGAGTGATAAGTATAAATATCAAACTTCATCAATTTTCTATCATTCTTTTAAAATCTACTTTTCATGACTTTCAATTGAGAAGAATGAACCCTAATGTCGTAATTTTTTTATTTTCCTCCTTTTGTTTCTCGTTTCTGTTAGTGAACTTATGTATTATAATTATATGGTATGTGTAATTGTGGTGATTTTAGTTGTATAATATAGTAATAATACATAGAGTTTGTAGGGTTTGGAGGTTAGGGTTTGTTAGAAATACTAAGGTGTTACTTAGATTCATAATCTAAAATGGTTTTTCATTTTTAAAAATGAAAAATGGAGGAAAGTGTTTATAGGTTAGGGTTTGTTAGAAATACTATTTATTGGGTGCAAAGACAATATAGTAATCATTGTTTTTTTTTTTTTTTTTTTTATATATAATAGGAAAAAAAAGGAAAAAAATTCTTTTCTAGATGTTTTGTTGAAATTTATTATTTTTATTTAAAATACATTGATTGCATGTTAACTTGAAACTCAATGCAACCTTATTTTTTATTTTTTTGATGACTAGAACTAGCTCAAGATAAAACCAAAACCAACAACGATAGACATTAAGGCTAGACCTAAAGAGCAACTCTCAAAAACGGGAGGAATTAACCTATAAAGAGTGGGAGGACAACCCACAAATAGTGACAGAAAAAATCACTACAACAAAACAGGACATTGATACCAGAATATCTATACTAAGCACTAAAGGTTCGGTATGGATACCAATTATCCATACCGAACAGTTAATGCCCAGTATGGTAATTTTTTTATATTATTAAACTCAATTATCCATATTGGGCACCAACTGTCCACTATGGATAATTATATAAAAAATATTATCCATACCAAGGCACTAAAAGCCTGGTATGGATAATCTTTTTGTTTTAATTTAAAAAAAAAAATTAATATCCATACCGAGCATCTGACCTGCCCGGTATAGATACTATTTATTAACCATGTCAGTCAATTTATTATTCATGTCGGTTAGGTCGGGATTCGGTATAAATAATCCGTTTTAACAAAAAACATAAAAAATTGAATTATCCATGCCGGACGAGTGAGCCGTCCGGTATAGATAGTGGTTATTATCTATGTCGAGTGGGTTAGACACTCAGTATGGATAATCCGTTTTAATAAAAAAAATAAAAAATCAAATTAACGATGCTAGGAGGGTGATAATCTGGGTTTATCCCAACCCAATCGCCCCTTGCCCTCATATCTCCATTTTTTCTCTCTCTATCACTTTCTCTCACATCAACTCTCCCTCAAAACCTAGTTGTCCTCCCCTCACTTGGTCGCTCGTTCGTAGGTCTGGTAGCCACCCGTTTATCGTCGATTACCCCCGTCATTGATCTACTATCGATATAGCCAATCTCCTCTTTTTCTCCTTTCTCCTTCTCTTCTCTTCTTCTTCTTCTTCTTCTTCTTCTTTCTTCTTCTTCTTCTTCTTTTTCTTTTTCTTCTTCTCTTCCTCCTCCTTTTCCACTTCTTCTTGTTATTCTTCCCAAAATAAAGTGACAGCCAGATCGGCGCTATTGCTACTGCCGTGGCAATCCAATTGTTGTTTTTTTTTTTTGTTACTTTTGTCATTTTCTTGTCATTTTTTCACACTAGTTTCTTCTTTGTAGTCGCTGTCGAAAATTTTGTCACCATCCAGCCGCTATTGTATTTGCCGATTTATTTCCCTTCCTCTATTTTCTTTATCAAGAAGGTATGAAGTTTGTGATTTTGTGTTTTTCAATATTTCGATTTATGATTTTGTGTTTTATGGATTTTACTAAATATCGTATATGTATTATTGTTATAATTTTGGATTCTTTTGATATAAATATAATATTATTGTTAGGGTAATTTTTTGTTTTTGGTTTTGTGAAGTTGTTTTAATGGTTAAAGTTATGATAATTTTTATGTTTTGTATGTGAAAGATATATATATATATATATATATATGCTAGTTTGTATGGATAAATAATATGTAAGATGATTGTAATATATGTAGATGTGGTGAATATCTTTGTGAATGTGATTATTTTCTTTTTATTCAAAATTTAATAATTTTAATGTAGTTTAACACTATGTTGTTACATGTTTATTTTTTAGTGTTACATGTTTTCAAATGGATAAGAAGTGGTTAAGATTTTCAAGATTAAAATCCTAAACTCAATTTATAATGACAAAAGATTTAAACTTCCAATATTTTTAACAATTTCTTCTATCATTTTTAAACTTTTAGAGTGTCGAAAAAATATAGAGAGGGAACTAAAAACTTTATTGAGGCTATGAACAAACATTCAATAAATACTAGTTTCATCTTTTGCCCTTATATAACATGTCTCAATGGGAGGTATTATCACACTAAAATAGTGTATGAGTACTTAGTCATTAACGGGATGGATCCTCAGTATACAACTTGATTCATGCATGGAAAGCTGTTGAAAACTTCCACATCTGTTGAAAACATTTCCAATACATTTAGAATGTATAGTGATGCAAACCTTGAAACTCATTATAATGTTGAACCTGATGTTGAAGTAAGAGACAAAGATATCACTACTATTTTGGAAAATATTGAAACTCCTTTATATGAAGGTTGCTCCAAGTACACAAAATTCTCAGCTATTGTAGTTTTATATAAACATAAAACTATGTATGGTCTATCCGATAAAAGGTTTAATGAATTTCTTAGTATCGTTCGAGATATGTTGCCATCAAATAATGTTTAACCAGAATCACTGTACTCAATAAAAAAGTTATTAAAAGTGTTTGATTTAGAATATGAAAAAATCCATGCATACATCAATGATTGTTGTCTGTTTATGCCATCAAATAATGTTTTACCAGAATCACTGTACTCAATAAAAAAGTTATTGAAAGTGTTTGATTTAGGGTATGAAAAAATCCATGCATAAATCAATGATTATTGTCTGTTTAGAAAATAATTGGACCATTATGAGGAATGTTCAAAATATGACAATTGTAGATGGAAAGTAAACAAAGTTACTAAAAAAAATTTATATGGGAGAATCGGCTAAAGTACTTTGATACTTTCCAATTATACGACAGTTTAGGAGAATGTTTACATCAACTGAAATGACTAATAACTTGAAATAACATTCTACCCACACAAGTCAAGATGGAAAGATGCGTTATCCCGTTGATTTAGAAACCTGGAAGACTATCGATAAGATTTAGCCATCTTTTGTTTCAGAGCCACTTAATTTGAGGTTGGGTTTAGCTACGGATGGATTTAATCCTTATAGTAACCTAAGCACAACTTATAGTTGTTGGTTGGTGGTGTTTGTTACATACAATCTACCCCTATAAAAGTGTATGTCGAAAGAAAATTTGATGTTAATACTATTGATTCCAAGAAAAAAAAAAAACAACCAAAGAATGATATTGATGTATAGTTGTAGCCACTAATCGAAGATTTGAATGAACTATGACATTCAGGAGCACAAGTGTATGATTCATCTATTAAGTCCACCTTTAACTTAAAGGTTATCTTAATGTGGACCATAAATGATTTTTTTGCTTATGAAAATTTAGTAAGATATTGTGTGAAAGATGAAAATGTTTGTCCTGTATGTGGGTTGAATATACATTCATAAAGATTGAAATATAGTAAATAAAATGTGTATATGGATCATCAACAATTTCTTCCAGCGAATCATGCTTTTCGAAAGAAGAAATTGTGGTTTAATGGGAAAGAAGAAATGGACGATCCTCCGGAGATTTTTGATGGTAAACAAGTTTGAATTGCATGTGCGAAAGTTGAAAATGATTGGAGAAAGAAAGTAAAAGGGAAAAGAAAGAGAAAAGGTCATCATCTTGTGCTTGGTCTAGATTATTGACACATTTCTATAACGAGCTACTAACTTTAAAAAATGTATTAAACTTATTTATTGTTTGGCCAGTAAAATATATTATATCTTAGGATTATGTACTAAGTTGTTATAATATTTTACAATGCACGACAACTTTAAATGTTGTTTATGTATTAAATTATATATATGAAAACGTTTTTGTACATTGTTAGTTTTATTGTAATATTAAATTATATATTTTTTAATTTAATTTTTTTAATTAAAATATTTTCCACACTAGGCACGCGTCCAGTATGGATAAAATTAACCATACCATGCGGCCCGATATAGATAATTACCCCATTCCGAGCAATAACCCGGAATGGATAAATTTATCTATACCAGATCGGAGTTCGGAATAAGAATATATATCCATACCGGGAAGCCACTTGGTATGGATAATTGGTATCCATACTGGGCACACATCCGATATGGATATTGGAAATGTCACAGGTTGAACCATGGGTTAGCCCATGACTTAACCATATCCATATTGGGTACTGTCCTATATAAATATTGTCGATATTTATACCGGAAGCAACCACACCAGGCAGGCTGCCTCGCATAAATAGTCAACCATACCTATGATCGACCTGTTTTGTAGTAGTGAATGCCCACAAACAACATGTGGGGCTTAGGTGAGATCGAACCCACAAAGTGGGTGGTTTGTGCGGTTGTGTTTACCACTAGGTTACAAGCGCTTTCTCAATGCAACCTTATTTGTATACATAAGATCCAACAATATGAAGAAAATTTGTGACTAATAAAATAAATAACATCAAGTTAACATGCAATCAACGTCTTTTATAATAAAACTAATAAATTTCAACAAAACATACATTCTAACAAAACATCTAGAAGAGAGTTTTTGTTTTTGTTTTTTTACTTCTATTATATATAAAAATACAATGATTACTATATTGCCTTTACACCCAATAAATTGGTATTTCTAACAAACCCTGCCTTAAGCCCTACTTGTATCACAAAGAACCGTACTGTATCATACAACTAAGTGTAGACAGGCATACCATTATACGATCCTTTATCTCGTACTTGATGATATTTTAATTTACTTTTAAATATAATATAATTATTAATGGTATTATCCTGATTAATGTATTTAAACAAAAGATATTTGGAGTTTTATTTATGATTTTTTTTTTTTTAAAGTTTGACATCGTATGGATAAAAGGACTATCGAGATCTATCGAAACTAAATACTATTTATATAACCTAAATATCTGTTATGGGCATTTTCATGACCTGAATAAATGGGCTATCAAAGGTCCAATGGATGAGCCCAATGGTAAGAGGCCCAAGAAGTCCAATGCTCAGATCGTAATATTGAGCTCGCTTCTTGTTTCTTCAACTCGTGTTTTAAACCAAAACTACATTGACTTATCTTCTGCTCATAGGAAGGATGTATCAGCTTGCTAAGTTGCGCCAGATAATCTTCTAGAAGCTTGAAGCAACCAAGTCCAAGAGGGATTCAACTTCTTGATTTTGTGCAAATAAAATCTCTACAATCCCGGATTCGATTTCTAGAATCTTTCCTTATTCAAAGGAGGTTGTTATGGAATGCAGTTAATGTAAAATTTACTTCCTAATTTGTGTTACATTCAAATTGTAAATCTCCACGCTATAAATACGGGTGAAATTTTTTGTATTGAAAAAAACTGGAATTAGTGATATTGTTACTCTGCCGGATTATTCAGAGTGACATCCGTGGACATAGACATACTTGTTGAACCACGTTAAAAACCCTTATTTGCATTGTTCTTTCTCTTCCTCTTTCACTCTTGATTGTTCTTTATTTACTTTTATTGCTTATTGTTAACAGGATTGTAGTCTGGGCCTAAAATCTCTCGGTTGGCTAAATTCCAACGTCAACAATATCTATTCTTATAAACGAAAAACAATTAGTTAACTAGTCTCATTAAAAGGGGATAAATGAATTAAACTATCCATATAAACTTTAAAATATGTTTGGTGGGAATTAAACTCCCAATATATTAGTAAACGGGCAGGTGCCAAATACCTTTACAATCCAGGTGATTTGCAATTGGATTTTAGGCAAATGTTTAAAAAAAAAAATTACATAACACCGCCCTTATTCTTTCAATGGTGCGCTCTAGTATTTTAATTGTTCAATTGCTCATCATCCTTTTGGAGGCATCTTTGGAATACTAACTTTTTGTGAAGGCTAGAAATTCTATTATGACGATTGCTAGCTTTTGGTTCTAGAATCAAACTTGGATAAATTTGTTTAGTTTAAAAAGCATTGTCATTATTTTATGTATCCAACTAGGGGTGGACATTTTCGGGTTGAGGTCGGGTTGGACATGGGTTAGGTTGAAAATTTTTCAACCCAACCCAATCTAGTTGGATTTAATTCACCACAAAACACAAAAGGTCTAGTTAATAACTCTTATAGTCTTAACAATTTAATTACAAATAAATATTCAATAATTATAAATAAAATTTTCATTTCACTATAAATGTTGTCCTTAATTCTTATCCCTAGTAAGTGTTTTTCTAGAAGAAGAAGAAAATCTTGGATTTAGAACTAAGGATAAGCGTTTGTCGGGTTCGGGTTGGGTTGGATTGAAAATTTTTCAATCCAATCCATCTTATTTTTTTAAGATTTAACCCAATCCAATTTAATGAAAAATGAAAGGGCTGAGTTGGGTTTGTCGAGATGCCCACCCCTATATCCAAGTAGATGAAGATGCACTGACAAATGCTGCCTTAGTCCCTGCAATGCAAGAACATTCCTTTTCTTCTGGGAAAATTAAATTCTCACACTTGAGCTTTATTATTATTTTATAAGTAACTCTACAAACACAGGCCCAAGAGCTACAAAAACAACCCGGAATTCCTTTTGGAGGCACTTTGGAATACTAACTTTTTGTGAAGGCTAGAAATTCTATTTGGACGATTGCTAGCTTTTGGTTCTAGAATCAAACTTGGATAAATTTGTTAGGTTAAAAAAGCATTGCCATTATTTTATGTATCCAAGTTGATGAAGATGCACTGACAAATGCTGCCTTGGTCCTTGAAATGCAAGAACATTCCTTTTCTTATGGGAAAATTAAGTTCTCACACTTGAGCTTTATTATTATTTTATAAGTAACTCAACAAACACAGGCCCAAAAGCTACAAAAACAACCTGGAATTCCTTTTAGAACACAATGATAAAAGTTTATGGTGTTTACAGACAAGAAAATTCCAACCTGTAAAAGAGAAGGCAATTAGCACCAATAAACCTGAACACGTTGGTGTCTTCAACAAGCATTAAGCAAAAACAAAAACAACAACGAAATTCGCATTGAAGACCTAGTCTGTTGAGGAGGCTTGGATAAGGGTGTTAATGTGTCATAATCTTAAATCTTAAATGTAGTTAGATCATTTCTTATCAACTTAAACTTTTGAGGTCTAATCGCAACTAACACGATATTAGAGCTTAAAAGTTTTTGGTTCAAACTCTCTCTCTCCCCATTTTATCTTGAATTCTTGTTGCACCTGTAATAAGATTGGGGCATTTAGCATATATCTGCATCTGTTATCTATCTATGTTACATATGAGAGGACATATTAATGTATCATAACCTCAAATTTTAAATAATATAGTAACTAACAAAGAGTTGGGCCATAAGTGGGCGTATCAATATATCATAACTCCAAATTTTAAATATTATAGTAATTGACAAAGGAGTTGGATCATTTCCTATAAATTTAAACTTTTTGATCTGATGATAACTGACAAATGAGAAGACATAAAAAAATGGGTTTGATGGTAACTAACGAAGTAGAAGACATATAAAAGATGGTAATATATGGATGTAACTAAGACTAATAGCAGTTTTGAAGATGCATACAGGGGCAAAAGGCATTCTCAATCTCAACCAAGATGACGGCCACGAACGCCTTAGAGACACATGGTCACTTCCTTCTCCATATGGTGACTGATTCTCAATTAATTAAGTACTATTTGCTACTGTGACTGGCTCTGAAATTGCTATTTGTTCTTAAAATACTAATTCAAATCTGCATTCTAACTAGTATTTTGCAAACTTCCTATGACTCTCATTGTCTAAGTTTTCACCATAGTATAAAAGGGGATTTTGGTGTGTCCCATATTGACTTGTCCGTACCATCATCCAGCTCCAATTCTACATCATTTTTGCATTTTTTTTTCCAAGACATGATTGAACCAAGAACAACTTTTTACAGCAATGCTTTGGTCCAATTTTTTCAGTCCTACTTTTTACTTGAATCATGAAGGAATCCATAGAAGATGTGAATTTGGAATGAGTGTTATTCAGATGAGAAGTACCCCTGCCACTTGTTAGAATTGAGACTGCTGAATAGAATTTTCACTATTTCATTGGTAGACTGACTCGGCAACAGATCCAGGTTCGAAGAATTTTCTACTTGCTGTGTTTCCAGACAAGAGTAGGCTTGAATTCAGATGACATCACAGCTGAACGGATATTAAAACTGATTTACAGTGCACAAGTTTGGTTTGAGTCCTATATTACCTTCCTTTGAAACAAATTTCTGCTAATCTGCATTGAGGTCCTTGTTTTAACGGGTCCCTTGTCGTCTCACCTAAATCAAAGTGATAGGTACTTTAAAAGAGAGAATCTTGAATTTCCCAAAACACAATCATCGTAATCATATTTGCATGACTGAAATAGAATCAGATTCTTGTCGTGTGGATCAAGCGCTTGCAAAGGTGTTTTGTACTCAGCTTTTTTATTAATATAATCAAAATACAGTTTTGATAAGGCTTCAGCATATATACTTCTTTGTGGTTCTCATTGACCGTATCTGGAACAGCTAGCTTCAAGACGCAGAATGCATTGATTCCAATATTGTTTGAGACGGTTTTGAAGATACTGATTTGTGGGCAACGTTCTTGGAGCACTTTATTGTTTTGCTATAGGATATGTTCTTGTAATTGTAGTTATCTACTTAAATTCTTAGCCAGCAATTGCACAATGCAGTGTTAATTGGGTAAACATGTGTGAAAAGATACGTGCATGTTTATGTGCTTCTTGTTGTGAAGAGGATACCGATCCCTATCAAGAAAAAATTAACAGAGATTCCAGACAAGATAACATCAACAAAAATAGGGGACAGAATGGAGATTACTCCATCAGCAGCAATCAACAGCACGAAAGAAGAGGCGGAAGAGAAACAGAGAAGGAGCAAGGCTCTTCTCCTGAAACTGCTATGACCAATGGAGCAGATCAACAATCCAATCCTGTTAGGCCTGAAGCAATGCCAACAGATGAAAGTCACAAGAGGAAGGTCCCTCATGATAAAATTAGTGAGAGCCCTGGAGCAAGTCAAGAGCAACAAGATCCAAACAGTCCTGAGAGCTCTCAACAGTTAGGGGAGGAGATGCAAAATGATGGTGCTCAGCCACCAACAGGAGGCATCAACAAAGTTGATCAAAATACAGAGTCCAGAATCTCTCCTGAGATGACTCAAGTCAGAGGTGGTCAAGCACCAAAAGATCAGCAGAAGGGTGGTCATAGTAAGCAAGAAAACAATGAAGCAAAACAAGAAGACATGAGGCCAGATTCTTCAAGTAATAGCATGAGCATCATTGCACAAAGAGGGCAATCAAAGGCAGTCCACCTAGAAGAAAACAGAAAAGATGACAGAAATAAAACCAATGTAGAACCAAACGCTACAGGTAAAACCATGAGCAGCTTTGAACCCTCATTAAAACAGCAGGAAAAGGGAAATCAGTAACAAGATGACAACATCAAACGCCATAAAAATACGTCTGGAATAAACTAATTACTGTTAGTGGACCTGGACAAATAGGAATATTGTTACAGAGGATCAACAAAGGATGTTTACTCTTTGACAAGCAGGAAGAGATCAAGACAACAGATAAGTTGGATTTGTCAAGAGTATTTTCAAATTCCTTTGTAAATGAAATAGTTAATATCTCTGTGTCTTTTCTTTTTCTTCTTTTTTGTTTGTTTGTTATTCTTTAAGTAATTTTGGCACTGAAATTTTTTTCTTCATCGGATGCTAATTGGATTCAATGCTTATATGGTTAGTTTTGCTTAGATCCTATACTACCTTGAGAGAAAAGCTCTAGAATCTGATCATGCCTACTATTTTCTTAAGCTAACAGAAGCTATCAAATTTGATTGACTTGGGACGAATTCGAAGTGCAACACCATAGGGCATGTCATGTGAACCAAATACAAATATAAATAACACGTACAAGTATAATCAAGTACTAGACTTCGATAACTGTTATAACCAAAATCGTAAAACTGCTCAGACAACACTATGAAGCTCTAATTTTATTTACATCAAACGGAAGCTCCAATTTTTTCCCTTCTTATTCTGATAGTTTGCGTTGGCATGCATGCTTACTTAATTTATTCCTTTTGGATTACAATTCTGATAGAAATTGAAGTAGCAGTACCATAAGTTAACTTTTGGTTGATTTGATGGGATTTGCTTGATCAAAATTGATGTACTTATTTTGGTGACAAAGCATGGCTCTACTACTTTATATTCATCTTTTTTTTTATGACAAATCAACTACAGTTTGGACCGTGAATAGGCATATTACTTACAAGTGGTTATCTTTCTTGCTAGGTCAGTTGGCCTCTGTCAATTGCTCTCACAACTATGCAGGAATCTTTGGAACAACTAGCTTTACAGTGCGGAATGAACTAATACATATACTGTTCCAGATTATTTCGAACACTAGTCTTTTTTCGAAAATATTCCTAGAGCATATTTTAATTTAGTTAGGCACCGTTTCAATAAATGTATTAATCTAACCGAATTCCTAGTTAGCACATCCATAATCCAGTGTAAGCACATATGTGTTCCTGTTGTGAGGAGATTCTTATCTGGCTCCTTAAACTAGGGCTCTGATATCCTTGACAATGCTGCCAACTTCATTTCTCCAATCTGAAGCTGAATTCAAAGAAGCAGCTACATTGCTAGCATCCACCTCCACTATCTGAACAACCAAGCCTGACAATTTTGCAAACTGCAGACCCATCCCTAACAATAATGCACTCTCCCAATTCTGGTGTGAAGGCTCCCCTGAGTGGTTTTGGGAAGGCAGCCACCACTTCATCGTCACGGTTTCTAAAGACCACCCCTGTTCCAATATAATCACGGCCAGCTTTAACTGCAGCATCCGTGTTCATTTTGATCCAGCCTTCCTGAACAAGAACAACTAGCTCATTGAAGTTCTCCTCATGGGGCCGTGGATAGCCAGTGGAAGTAGCATACCTGCAACCCACTCAAGGACCTCCCCTGCAACTCACACACAACCTTGGTGGATAGTCCTGTTAACCCAGATTCCCCACAAAGTCATGCAAAATCGTTCCATCACGTCCCTGGGAACTTTACAAGCCAGTCCAATTAAGACCTCCATAACTGGTTGGTTTGTTAAACTAACCAACTTTGGCCAAAACAAGGAGGCTTCCCACTCATCCAGAGCTGACTTTACACCAGAGGAGGGCATGTTTGACCAGCTTCTCCTTTTCACCACACAAGGGATAGCAGGGGTTCACATGAATCAACCTTCGAAAGAGGTTAGACAAGGAAGGGATGGCCTCATCGCAAGCTCTCCAAATGAAAAATTTTTATCTTGGGAGGGATGTTTAGGCTCTACAATCTTTTACACCACACCTTGATCGGTTCTGAATTGGAGCATGCCTCCTGGGAGAGGTCGTCCAGTGCCACACGATAACTGCTCCTAACTTCGTAAAACCCTCTTTTACATAATGTCAGACAATTGAATCCGATTAGGATGATAAGCTTAAGGGGTTGGAGAGGACAAGGCTCTTGTCTTCCTCTAGAAAAGTACTGTTGATCTTGTCTTCGTCCCAAGCTCTCTCATTAAGCAAGATCAACGACCTAACTTTCAACTCTACATCAACGCAAGGGGAAACGGGCCTAAAAGTCATAGGACGAGGCAGCCAAGGGTCATTAAAGACCTTAATTGAACTGCCATCACCAACTCGTCATCTGATACCTTTAAGTAGCAATTCACGACCCCACAATAAGCTCATTCAAAGGTGAGAGGAACCAGGTATTATTAAATTCCAAAAATAAAGACGTCTCCTGAACAAAAAGGTCAACGGATAGGGGAGGATACGCGAAATGGTGTTGTTCGGCCACCAACAGAAGGCATCAACAAAGTTGGTCAATGTACAGAATCCAGAATCTCTCCTGACATGACTCAAGTCAGAGGTGGTCAAGCACCAGAAGAAAAGCAAAAGGGTGGTCATAATAATGAAGAAAACAATGGTGCAAACCAAGGAGAGATGAGACCAGATTCTTCAAGTGATAGCATGAGCATCTTTGGACAAAGAGGTCAACCAAAGGCAGTCCAGCTGGAAGAAAACAGAAAAGATGATAAAACAGACGTAGAACCAAACTCTACAGGTAAAACCATGAACTACTTTGAACCCACAACAAAACAGCAACATAAGGGAGATCAGAAACAAGATGACAACATCAAGCACCAGAGAGATCAAGACAACAGATAAGTTGGATTTGTTAGAGTATTTTCAAATTCCCATGTACTTTTTTTTTTGGTTTGTTATTCTTTATGTAATTTTGGCACTGAAATTGTTTTCTTCATTTGATACTAATTGGATTCAATGCTTATACGGTTAGTTTTGCTTGGATCCTATACTATCAATTTTGATTGACTTGGCACAAATTTCAAGTACAACATCATAGAGCCTGTCATGTGAACCAAATCCAAATCCAAATATAAATAACACGTACAAGTTTAATCAAGCATTAGACTGATCCACTTCCAGTTTCATATCGAATAACTGTTATAACCAAAAACGTAAAACTTTCAGGTAAGAGCTCAGACAATAGTATGAAGCTCAAATTTTATTTAAATCAAATGTTGGCACGCATGCATGCTTGCTTTATTTTTTTCCTTTTGGATTGCAGTTCTGATAGAAATTGAAGCAGCAGTACCACAGCCTCATCAAACCAACATCACTCAAATCAAACAAAAATTCTCATATTCATGAACATTAAAAAATAATAATAATAAACTAAACTCCAACTAGTCTCTACTGTCGAAGATTGGTCTCTGGTCTCCAGCTATAGAGTCAGAATTTGGTCTCCATCGTTGCAGACCATGATCTGGTCTCCCATGGAGATTAGATCATTTCGAAGCTACAGATTTGATGATCTACAACTTTTTTTTTTTAATTTTTTAATTAATAAATTATCATTTTATTATTAAAAATATTATTTATAGTTAAAATATTTATTACCTGTGTATCAATAATTTTATCCTTATTAATATAAATTTAATAATAGTTGACTAATGATTAACTAATAGTAGAGAATATGTGTATTAAATTTTTTGAATCTCAAGCCAGGTTTGTATCATTATGACCAAAACTCACATATTGGTATAATTTTATTAAACCTCATGGGAGTTTTGTGTAATTGACACTATACTTTATATTCCAACATATATGTTTCAATATTATAAATTTGATAAGTTTTTGACCATTTGTATTTTGCATTTATGATTTAATGATGTTGAATTGTACCTACTAATTTGTTTTTATTTGTTTTTCAAGTGGTGAAATAACTTAAAACTACATAAAAACAATTGAAAAAAAAAGAATTTATGATATATAACTTAATTATAAGTCACTTAATGATATTTAAAATATTTTATTTCAAGTCTACTCTCCCCAAAATAAGTATTTCCAAATTTATACTAATTTTATATAAGATTTCCTTTTTTCACCCTAAATACTTATAAAAGAAAATCTTATTCTTTTCTCCCAATTCTCTCTTTTCTGCAGTGTGCTAGCAATGTGTAGCATTGTATAGCAACACACTAGCAACGTGCAATGTGATGCAGTCCTGTCGTAAACCCTTTCCATAACATGCATTATCTGCATGTTGACATAGGTAATGCATGACAACATAGAACTCATGTACGTTGTCTTTTGCATATTACTGTAGGTCTAATTTCTTGTAATGTATTTTTTTTTTCCTGAAAAAATTTGGTGATAAAACTACATACATGGTGTTGAGAAACAATATACTATGATCAATTTCTCTGTCTCACCTTTTTTTGTCTTTCTTACCTCACCTACTAACATTCCCCCTATGATTGACACTTACACACTTTGACATACAAAAAAGTTTGAGACCACTTAAAATAGCTACTATGATTACTTTCTCTATCTCATCCCGTTTTTGTCTTTCTCTCCTCACTTACTAACACTTTCAAACTATTATTGACACCCTCATATTTTAACATACCACTGATAGGAAAAAATTAGTAAAGGAAGAGAAAGGAAGAAAATAAGTTATTCACATGTGCTGCAACAATATTTTTTAATATTAAATTCTTACATATAGATAGCTTACAACATAATGAGCTACAAACCATAATTCTTACATATGGTTAAAAAACAGCCGCATAACAAGCTTCAAGTCCTCTTCTTCTTTTAATTTCACTCTTTCCCTCTCTCTCATTTCTATTTTTCTTTTGCTTTACGAGCACCACTCTTCTGATTCTCTCTTTTTTACAATGTGCTAGCAACATGCAGTAATGTGCAACTTCGTGCAACAAAGTGTTAGCAACATACAAGCAATGCAGCCCTATTATAAACCCCTTCTACAATATGCATTATCTGCACGTTGCCATCAGTGATCAATGACAACATAAAACTCATCATGTTGTCTTTTGAAAGTTGTCATAGGTTTAATTTCTTGTAGTGTATATATATATACTTTTTTTTTTCCAAAAAATAGAGTGATGAAACTACATTTATGACTTTTACAAAGAATCTACTATGATCACTTTCTGTGTCTCACTGGTTTTGTCTTTCTCACCTCACCTATTTACATTCTTCCTATGGTTGACATTCACAAATTTTAACATACAATTGATAAGACAAAAAATAAATAGTAGAAGAAGATAAATGAAGAAAAGTTAGAGACTAACTAAAATAAGCTACTATATACTTTCTCTGTCTCACCATCTTTTTGTCTTCCTCACCTCACTTACTAACACTCTCATGCTATGATTGACACCCACATACTATAACATACCATTGATAAGAAAAAAATAGTCAAGGAAGACAAAAGAAGAAAATAAGTTATTCACATTCCTTGCAATAATTTATTTTAGGGATAATCTCAAAAAATCTACTGTAATTTGTAAAAATATCAATTTTACCACTTAGGTTTCATTTTTATCCAAAATCCTCCTACCATTAGTAAATTATCAGAAAAGATAAGAAAAGTGTAGAAAGACAACTTTAACCTTGATAAAAAGATTTTTATTTAAAAATAAAATAATTATAAAATAATATTTAAAATAAGAACTTATAAACTAATAAAAACCGATTTAACCCATCAAATTAAAAAAAAAAAATTGATAAAGCAAAAAAGAGATCCATCAGCCATGGATTGTTTTCACCATCAATCTTTAACCTCCATCTTCATCATCATTAATCTTTATCATCAACCTTCAACATGTCAGTCGTGGACTCTACCAAACCATCGTCGCTAGCTGCAACCTCTTTCTTTTTCTTCTTCCCCCTCTCCTCTCCCCTACTATTTTTCTTCTATCTTCCCATTTCTACTGGAAACCCAAAATTTTCTAGGTTTCCAGTCAATAGAAATTCAGAAAATCTAGATTTTCATCCTGAAAGCCAAGTTATCATCAACCCAAAAAAAAATCTCCCATATTAACCCAATCATCCATCATCAATCATCAACACCATTATCATCAATCATCAATCATCAATATAATTACCAACCAGAATCAAAATCAAGTAAGGAGAAGCACGACACCACAACTAGCCAACCACTAGCGAGGAGAAGCACGGCTAAAGGAGAGAATGCATCCGAGTGAGGGATGGACGATAAGAGACTGAGAGGGAGAGAGTCGTTTGTGTGAGGGAGTAGCAATGGCAAGGGGAAACTTTGGAGAAGGATGGAGATGACAAAGGGAGACTCTAGAAAAGGATGATGAGGTATGGTTAGGTTGTGAGAGAGGAGTGTGTCAGCTCGATGGTGGTGAAGATAGGTGCGCCATAGTTATCGGCAGTGGAGATGGACGATGGCGATGAGACAAGTGGAGGAAGAAGAAGAAGAAAAGAGAAGGGAAGAAGAAAGCAAGTGGATATAGGTGGCGATGACTATGAGGAGAAGAAGAGGAAAATAAAATCTGATTTTAGTTTTTTTTTTTTTTAAATAATCTGGTTTCAATTTTTGGTTTTCTTATTTTTATTTTTTTAATTATTTTATTAATTTTAGTATTATATTTTTATATTTCAAAATTTTTATTTATTTTCAATTTTAATATTATATTTTAATATTGTTTATTTTTATTAATTTATTTTAATCAATTTTAATTAATTTTTTATTGCATTTTAATTTTTGCCCTTGAAGTCAAATAGTTAACCAAGTCAACCTAACGAAATCTATGATTGTCAGGGGTATTATCATCTTTTTACAAGCCTTTAAGAGGTATTTAGACTATTTTATTAATGTCAAAGGGGATTTTGAATAAACTATAGGTGGTAAAATAGATATTTTTACAAATTATAGTAGGTTGTTTAGGTTGTCCCTTTATTTTATATGTAATTCTTACATGTAGGTAGTTTACAAAATAACAACCTACAAACTAAAATTTTTATATATGGCAAAAAGACAGCCACATAATAAGCTTCAAGTTCTCATCTTCTTTTTATTTCACGCTTTCTCTCTACCATTTTCCTTTTGCTTTACAAGCACCTCTCTCCTAATTCTCTCTTTTCTACAATGTACTAGCAATGTCCTAGCAACGTGCAACATCAGGCTACAACGTGCAGCATCATGCAGTAATGTGGTAGGAACGTGCAGGCGATGTAGCCCTATCGTAAACTCATTTCATAACATGTATTATCTGAACGTTGTCATACGTAACCTATGACAACATAGAACTTATGCATATTGTCTTTTGCATGTTGTTACAGATCTAATTTCTTGTTGCACATTTTTCTTTTATTATTATTTTTTTAAAATAAAGTGATTAAACTACATGTGTAGTTTTTAGAAAGAATATACTATGATCGCTTTCTCCGTGTCACCTATTTTTGTCTTTCTTACCAAACCTATTAAAATTGCAATATTGTGCAACGTGCAGCAATGTGTAGCAACGTTCAAGGCAATGTAGCCCTACTGTAAATTCCTTCCACAACATATATTCTTTGCACGTTGCCATAGGTGACTTACGACAATACAAAACTCATGCACTTTGTCTTTTGCATATTAAAATAGGTCTAATTTTTTTTTTTTAAAAAAAATAAATAAAGTGATGAAACTACATATGTGGTTTTTACAAAAAATATACTATGATCACTTTCTCCATCTCATCCAATTTTGTCTTTCCCATCTCACCTACTAATAGTCCCCCTATATATGACACTCATACATTTTAGCATACAACTGATAAGATAAAAAATAAATAGTAGAAGAAGACAAAGAAAGAACAGTTAGAGACTAACTGAAAGAAGCTACTATGATTATTTTCTTTGTTTCACCCTCTTTTTTTTTTTCTCACCTCACTTATACTCCTATACTATGATTGACACCTACACACTTTGACACACCACTGATAAAATATATATATATATATATATACATATATAGAGTAAAGGGAAATAAAGGGAAAAAAATAAGTTATTCACATGTCTTGCAAGCATTATATACATATATATAATTCTAAAAATGTAGGTAGTTTACAGTATAACGAGCTATAAACTATAATTTTTACTTGTGGCTAAAAGATAGTCGCATAACAAGCTTCAAGCTCTCGTCTTTTTTTTTTTTTTTTAATTGCAACCTTTCTCTCTCTCATTTCTATTTTCTCTTTGTTTTACCAGCATATCTCTCCCAATTCTCTCTTTTCTATAATGTGTTATCAACGTGTAGTATCGTGCAACAACGTGCATCAACATGGTAGCAACATACACTGCAAGCTCTACCATAAATCACTTTCACAACATGCATTCTCTGTACCTTGCCGTAGGTGACCCACGAAACCATAAAACTTATGCATGTTGTGTTTTGCACATTGAAGCAGGTTTAATTTCTTGTAGTGTTTTTTTTTTTTTTTAAATAAAAAAATAGAGTGATGAAACTATACATGTTGTTTTTAGAAAGAATCTATTATGATCACTTGCTCTCTCTCAACTTATTTTGTCTTTCTCATCTCACCTACTAACATTACACTATAATTGACATTCACATTCACTTTAACATACAACTGATATGATAAAATAAATAGTCAAAAAAGACAAAGGAAGAAAACTTAAAGACTAACTAAAAGAAGCAACTATGAATACATTCTTTGTACCATCCTCTTTTTGTCTTTTTCACTTGACTTACTAACACTCCTATACTATGATTGACACCCACACACTTTAACATACTATTAATAAGAAAACAAAATAGTAAAGCAAGGCAAAGGAAGAAAAATGTTATTCACATGCCTTGCAACAATTTTTTAACATAAAATCCTTACATGCAGATAGTTTATAACATAATGAGTTGTAAACTATAATTCTTACATGTGGCTAAAAGACAACTGCATGACAAGTTTCAAGTTCTTGTCTTCTTTTTATTTCACACTTTCACTTTCTCATTTCTATTTTCCTTTTGCTTTACCGGCACCTCCTTCCCAATTCTTTGTTTTCTGCAATGTGCTAGCAACATGCAACATTGTACTACAATGTGCAACATCGTACGACAATGTACAACATCATGCAACAAGGTGCTAAGAACGTATAGGGCGATGTAGCCCTGTCATAAATCTCTTTCACAATATGCATTCACTATGTTGTCATAGGTAACCTGTGACAACACATAACTTGTGCACATTGTCTTTTACGCATTCTCGTAGGTCTAATTTCTTATAGTTTATTTTTTATTTTTAAAAAATAAAGTGATGAAAGTACATATGTGATTTTTAGAAAGAATATACTACGATCACTTTCTCTATCTCATTTTTTTTTTTGTTTTTTTTCACCATACATACTAATATTCCCCCTATAATTACACACTTTAACATACAACTGATAAGATAAAATATAAATAGTAAAGGATGACAAAGGAAGAAAAGTTAGAGACTAACTAAAAGAATCTACAACTTTTACTTTCCATCTTACCCTCTTTTTGTCTTTCCTTACCTCACTTACACTCTCATACTATGATTGACACCAACATGCTTTGACATACCATTGATAAGAAAGAAAAAATAGTAAAGGAAAACAAAGGTAGAAAGTAAGTTATTCACATGCCTTGTAACAATTTTTTTTGTATATAATTCTTACATGTAGATAGTTTACATCATAAGGAGCTGTAAACTATAATTCTTACATGTGGCTAAAAGATAGCCACATAACAAGCTTCAAGTTCTCATCTTTTTTTTTTTTTTTTTAATTTTTATTTCACACTTTCTCTTTCTCATTTCCATTTTCATTTTGCATTACCGCCACCTCTCTCCCAATTCTCTCTTTTTTTCAATATGCTAGTAACGTGCAACAATGTGCAGCAATTGTCCAACATCGTGCAACAATGTGCTAGCAATGTACAAGGCAATGTAGCCTTATCGTAAATCTCTTTCACAACATGTATTATTTGAACATTGTCATACATGCCGTTCGACAACAAAAAACTCATGCACATTATCTTTTACATGTCGAAGTAGGTCTAATTTTTTGTAGTGTGTATATATATATATATATATATATATATATTAAAGAAAAGAGTAATGAAACTACATATCTAGTTTTTTCAAGGAATCTATTGCGATCACTTTCTCTATCTCACCTTATTTTGTCTTTCCCACCTACCTACTAACATTCCTTCTTTGATTGACACTCACACACTTTAAAACACAACTAATAAGACAAAAATTAAAGAGCAAAAGAAGACAAAGGAAGAAAAGTTAGAGACTAACTGAAAGAAGCTACTATGATTATTTTCACTGTCTCACTCTCTTTTTGTCTTCCTCACCTTACTTACACTCTTATACTATGACTGACCTACACACTTTGACATACCACTAATGAGAAAAAAAAATAGTAAAGGAAAACAAATGAAGAAATAAGTTATTCACATGCCTTTTAACCAATTTTTTTTTTTTTTAATATAATTCTTACATATAAGTAGTTTACAACATAACGAGCTATAAACTATAATTCTTACATGCGGCTAAAAGATGGTTGCATAACAATCTTCAGGTTCTCATCTTCTTTTTATTGCAAACTTTCTCTCTCTCTAATTTCTATTTTCCTTTTGCTTTACAAGCATCTCTCTCCCAATTCTCTCTTTTTTGTAATGTGCTAGCAATGTGTAGCATCATGAAACAATGTGCATCAACATGCTAGCAACATACATGACAATGCAGCCTATCGTAAAACCTTTTTGTATCATGCATTCTCTCTATGTTGTCATAGTTGACCTACAACAATATCAAACTGATGCACATTGTCTTTTACATGTTGATGAAGGTTTAATTTCTTATAGTTTTTTTTTTAATTAAAAGAATAGAGTGATGAAACTACACATGTCGTTTTTGGAAAGAATCTACTATGATCACTTTCTTTGTCTCATCTTGTTTTGTCTTTCTTAACTCACTTACTAACATTCCTCTTATGGTTGACACCTACACACTTTAACATATAGTTGATAAGACAAAAAATAAATAATCGAAGAAGACAAAGGAAGAAAAGTTAAAGACTAACTAAAAGAAGCCATTATGATTACTTTCTTTGTACCATCCTCTTTTTGACTTTCTCACCTTACTTACTAACACTCTCATACTATAATTGACACCCCCACACTTTTACAAACCACTAATAAGAAAACAAAATAGTAAAACAAGACTCTACACATATAAAACAAAATAGTAAAACAAGACTCTACACACTGATAAGAAAATAAAATAGAGTGATGAAACTACACAAGTCGTTTTTAGAAAAAATCTACTATAATCACTTTCTTCGTCTCATCTTGTTTTGTCTTTCTTATCTCACCCATTAACATTCCCCCTATGATCGACACCTACACACTTTGACATATAGTTGATAAGACAAAAAACAAATAATCAAAGAAGACAAAGGAAGAAAAGTTAGAGATTAACTAAAATAAGCTACTACGATTACTTTCTCTGTAACATCCTCTTTTTGACTTTCTTACCTTACTAACACTCCCATACTATAATTGACACCCACACACTTTTACATACCAACTAAAAAGAAAACGATATAGTAAAGCAAGACAAAGGAAGAAAATACATTATTCACATGCCTTGCAATAATTTTTTTAATATAAAATCCTTACATGTAAATAGTTTACAACATAACAAGCTATAAGCTATAATTCTTATATGTGGCTAAAAGATAGTTGCATGACAAGCTTCAAGTTCTGGTCTTCTTTTTATTTCACACTTACCAACACCTCTCTCCTAATTCTCTCTTTTCTGTAATATGCTAGTAATGTGCAGCATTGTGCAACAACTTGCTAGCAATGTAGAGGGCACTACAGCTCTACCGTAAATCCCTTCCACAACATACATTATCTACACATTGTCATAGGTGATCTACGATAACATAAAAACAACGTTCAAAAATCACCAATCAATGGCTATTTTTCATTGGTTAATCGCTAACCAGCACCTTACCAATCTGATAACCACCAGATCGAGGTCCTGCTCACTAGAGGTAAGTATTCAATTGAGTTGGTGATTTATCGATCCAACTCGGCATAGAACCGAAGAGCCTAACCACCACACCCAACCGAAAATCACCCCAAACACCACCAAAAAATATTATTTTTAGCTAACAACCACCACAATACACCAAAAAAAAAAAAAAAGAGAAATAAGGAGAAGAAACTAGAAAGAGAGCCACATATGAGAGAGGCTGATGCGGCGATGATGATGATGATCTGGTGGCGCTGCAGTGGTAATGATTATGATTTGGTTTTGGTGACTAGTGTGACATGAGGTGAGATGAGAGAGGAGGGTGAGACCGTGAAGGGAGGTTGCGGGCATGAGAAGAAGCATGAATGCTAGGTGATAAACATTTGGTTTTGAGAGAGAGAGAGAGAGAGAGAGCTAAAGGGTTGGAGTTGGATAGCTAGGGTTTGTGTGATGGGTGTCATGTTTATATATATATATATTAGGGAGAATTATAAAAATGGCCCCTAAAGTTTAATGAAATTACATCAATATTTAAATTTTGGTCATAATAATATTAACCTTCTTTATATTTTTTATTTTTTTAATTATACATGTTTGACCCTATTTGATCGTCGTGAATAGTTCTCGTCGGTTAATTGTCGATTAATCACTGAGTAACCTATAAATTGTTAACTGCTACCTTATCTATTGATTAGCGAGTAACGATTTTTGAAACCTAGCATAAAAGTCATGCACATTGTTTTTTACACGTTGAAGGAGGTTTAAATTCTTGTAGTGTATTTTTTTTTTAATTTTTGAAAAAATAAAGTGATTAAACTATGTATGTGATTTTTACAAAGAATCTACTACAATCACTTTCTCTGTCTCACCTTATTTTGTTTTTCTCACCTCACCTACTAACATTCCCCTTATGATTGACACTCACACACTTTAACATACAACTTATAAGACAAAAAATAAATAGTAGAAAAAGACAAAGAAAGAAAAGTTAGAGACTAAGAAAAAGAAGCTACTACGATTACTTTCTCCATCTCACCCTCATTTTGTCTTTCTCACCTCACTTACACTATCATACTATGACTGACACCTACACACTTTGACATACCACTGATATAAAAAAAAAAAAAAATGTAAAGGAAAACAAAGGAAGAAAATAAGTTATTCACATGCTTTGCAACCATTTTTCTTTTTTTATATATAATTCTTACATTTAGGTAGTTTACAACATAACGAGCTGAAAACTATAATTCTTACACATTGATAAAAGACATTCGCATAACAAGCTTTAAGTTCTCATCTTATTTTTATCGTTTTATTGCACACATTCTTTCTCTCATTTTTATCATCCTTTTGGTTTACCAGCATCTCTCTCCCAATTCTCAAATGCACCCCTTTGACCTTTCTTAAACAAGGAAATAAACCCTTCACGCGCCCATTTGGCTTAGTAACACAAACTAAGCCAATGTATGTACAACTTTGGCATCTGCTTCATAAAATGCCTTTGCCACAGCCCCACGTCACATTGGATGGAGCAAGCAATCCTATCGTGGCTAAATTGAAAATTGACACTTCTATACTTTATTCCTTTTCTTATTCTATCTGCTCTATAAGGGCATTAAGCATATTGATCAGTGTATTTTAAGTGATCTTAATGATTTTGAGAATCTGACATGAAGGATACAAAAATGGAAACTCATCTTAAGAACCTGTCGAAAACTTTGTACTGCAATAAAAACATCTATTCTATGGATAATTTTTCTAGAAGCTTATTGTTGTACTTTTTAATTAGATTTAAATACAAATTACCTACAAGAAGTATGATTTAAAACAAGTAGAGCTTACTTTTTAATTTATTAACAATCAACCCCCACATTATTACACTAAACTGTTAATATTAACGATGGTTATTGTCAAATATGTGTAAGGAACAAAATGTCCTTATGATTTAAAGATAAAGTTTGATTGACAAATTAAATCCTCTAAAAGGATAAAAAAATTTATCAATGGTGTGAATATATGTGAGAGTAGTAACTTAACATATAATGCTTTCGTACCGTTCATGGAAAGTAATCTATGTTATTTTTTGAATTCCAAATGACCATTATAAAACATCCGTATCAATGCTAAACAATTCATATTAATAAAATATTTAATAATCCACAACCACCGAGCATTCATATCCAATACTGGTATCCAACTTCCATAAAACATTCATATAAAGGCTTAACACGTAACAAAATACATCCAGTTTAGGTGTTCTCAAAACGCAGCAGATTTTGGCACCATCATTATCCCAAAAATAACATTATAACGATCCAAAATTAAAAAAAAAATAAAAACCTTCAGCAGTATGCATCTCCGAAAATATGACACAAAACACCACTTTCTGTCACTGACAACAATGTAGCCACGTGTGATCCTATATATTGTAATATTAGTAGTGCTGCTGCAATTGCCTCGACTTCAATTTTTAGCATCACAAAATCCTAAACAAACATTACTTTCTACCAGTAACAGTAAATTAAGTTTAACCCTATGTATTAGTAGTGTCATTGTCATTGCCGTGATTCCCCGTTCAAAAGACAGAAAAAAATTCTATATGCTAACTTGATATAAACATGGTTGTGTTTTTATAAACAACATGACTACTAACCTGTTCATAAAGCAACGGCCAAATTTGAGCCATTTTATTATTATTATAATTATTTTGTTTTCTTGCAATGTAATTTTAAGTTTTTAGGGGTACATAAGACCTTAAAAAATATTTACAACTCTCAGTTTATTCTCACATATATTCCGGCCATCGATAATTTTTTTTAATCCTTTTACAGGATCTAATTTGTCAATCCAATCATTTTTTTAAAACTCAAGAATTTTTTAATTTATAAACAAGTTTAATGATAATTGCCATTAATATTATCGATTTAGTATAATAATATAGCGGTTAATTGTTAATAAATTAAAAAGTTTATTCTTTTTATTTTAGATCATACCTCGAGTAAGTAATTTATATTTAAGTTTTTTTTTTTATTAAGAAAGAGAGAGAAAGATTGTAAAAAATGATCAACCAACCTTGAACACATAATGATGTCTCATTTATGAAAAGTAGGGTTTGTCTAGCAAGGTGGAACGGTATCTCAGTACTCTAAGCTAAGCTGGATTGTAGAAAAAAAAGAATTTATTTATTATTATTATTATTTTTTAAAAAAAATGTTAAAACAATCTTACTAACTCGAAGGATAAATAAATTTTACAGCTTGACAATTATTGTATCTTCTTTTGTACTAAAAAGGTAAAAATGATGGATCCATCCATTTCCAAAGTCAATGAATGTATACATATTTGACAAGTACATCTAATTAGATAGACTTGATTTAATGTCATCTAGATACACATCATAGGCACACTTGTCTAGGTATCATACTAGTTATCTAGTTGCATAGGTCTTTAGACTAATGGTCTAGCTCGAGAGTCCAGTTATCAAGAGAATTTTTGCATATAAACGTGATGCACAAACAAGAGAATATATATATATATATATATATATAGATATAAAATACATTTATAATTAGATATACTTGAATTTAAAAAATAATAATTAACCAATTAAATTTATTTATTATATTTAAATTAAATAAAGAAATAATTTATTTTAGGAGAGAAAATACAATAAATAAATTTGATTGATTGATTTTTATATTTTAAAATCAAATATACCTTATTATAAAAGTCATATAGATATATATAGTACTTTTATTATCAGTAACTACTAACTTTAAAAAGTTAGAACAAACCAATCAAATTCATTCATTATATATAAATTAAATAGAGGAGAAAATTTGTTTTAATAATGAAAATATAATAGATGAATTTCATTGTTTCATCCTAACTTTTTAAAATTAAAAGGTATTGATTATAAAACACTATATATATATATATGTCAACTTCATGGGAAATATTTAAGAATAAGATGTCTTTATTAACAATATTTTGCTGTTATTTAGTGCCAAAAAAAAAAGAAAAGAAAAGAAAGATTTATGCAATCAGTATGAATAGTCTGTTAATGCTAAAGTGAGGTATCTCACTTTATTCCCAAGTTCGCTGGCGGTGTAATACATGGCCCATCCTGGTTGTAAAGATAATGGAATGGTATAAGAACAACTTTAGAACAAGTTCACAATTAATTTAATTCTTTGTGATGTTTATACAATTTAATAGTAAAACCAACAAAAAAGCTTGGCATCAAGGTTTAGACTTGTTTATGTGTCATTAATTTTTAACCTTTTAGTTATTCAAAATGGGTTTGTTTCACTCTATTTGACAATGACAGACCAGAGATTTGACAGAGATGGGAATGTTAAATAGTGTTATAATTAATTTAGTATTGATTATGGCTCCCACTAACATGATATAAGGGATCTCTGGAATTTGGTTTCCTCATCCATAACCCCGTGTAAAGGCTGTTCTTGTACTGAAACAAACCATCTTGGAGAAGATGTCTTCCCGGTTTCGTAGTGGAAATACGGACGAAGGAAATAAACCGATAGGTCCCGGAACAGGACAACCCGAGGATGATTATTGTTGCTGTTGCTCTTGTTTTAAATCATCCAAGTCTCCAAGCCAAAAACAACCACAAGTAGCCAACACAAAGAGCAACTACGATAACAGCACGACATACCAAGGAAACGGCCTTGGGCAGGGTCATCCACGGACAACAGATCAATGGGAGAATAAGAGACAAGAAAAAATTAACAATGGTAAGTACTCAACTCCCAACTCTGCTACCGTACCAAAGAGTTCCTTGGAAGAGAAGCAGAGGAAAGAAGAAGACAACAATGGAAGTCATGTAGGTACATGGTCTGGCCTTACAAAGGATAAGGGGAAAGGCAACAGTGAAAGTCATGAAGGCACTAGGTCGGATCCTACCAAGGCGGCCATCAGCAGCACTGTTGAGCACGCAGATTCACCACCATGGAAACAGAAAAAGAAGGTTAGCAGCACTTCTGAGCAAGCTGGTCCACCACCAAGGAAGGAGAAAGAAAAGGCCGTTGGCAGCGCTGCTGAGCAAGCAGATGCAACACCAAAGAAGGAGAAAGAGAACAATTTCCCCGAACATAGCTATGAAGATCCATTTTAAGACCAGAATAAAGATGTGCCAAGCGAGACTACAACCAGGAGAACCATGAATACATGGCCAGATCCTATCATGAAAGAGAGTAGCAGTCCTGAGCAAACAGCTGTACCAAAAAGGAAAGGTAAACAAAACGAAACAAACAGTCTAAAAGGCATCAATACTAATCATGATGATTATAATTAACCTCAACTCTTCAACAACTATAACCAGTAGAGAAGAGCATCGAAAACAGTGATTGAATCTGTGTAGGCAGAAGGCCTAACAATGCATAGATGCTATTAGCTGCTTCAAAGAAGCAGTGCACTACCTTTTGTCAAAGGAGCAATAAAAAAAGTATTTTTAAGCAAGAAGCCGTCAGTACACATGATTCATATTAAGACCCCATGAACCATAGCAAGGAAACCAATGGCAGCAAGCAAAGAAGTGTTTACAAAACAAGTATGAAAGTTGTGGAGATATAAAGCCAGATCCTGCAAACATCATCATTAGCAGTTCAGGACAAGCAGGTACTCATAATGAAAGGAGTCACAGGCAGGTATTCACAAGCTGGAAAACATCCAGGCAAACCAAATTTCTTTTCTCAGTAAAAGACGGATTTTTTTATATGCAACTTTCTTTCTGTAAATAGCTCTGTGATTTTTTTTTTCTTAATACCATCTCGCTTTAATCTGTTTTCAGCTGGAGCTAGTTTTGTTCCAAATATTGCATGGTTCTAATGAGAACAATAGGAGAAGATCTGAGAGGATGAAAGTGAGGGAGGCAAGGTCGAAGATAGGTGTTCGGGGCTAGTTCATGCATGATCCTCCTGCTCCCCCTACTGCTGCCCAACAGAGCAGTGATGCTGGTGCTCGTTCTGAGAAGGTGATAAACCTGAGGGTGATAAGTTTGAAGACCTTGGTGACCACTCTAGCGATCATCCTCCATCATCACAGAGCGATGCCGACTCCACCGCTCCCCTAGCCAATTGATCCAGCTCTTCGAAGGCGGGCCTTCATAAATCAAATCAATCCTCTTCTGTGGTCTCATGCATGCAACCAGCCATATATTGAACCTGTTTTTCTTTCTGATGTTTCGCCTTTTGTTGATCGAGTCACTGATTCATCTAATTTTTATTCCAGCTCACAAGTGAGCTATTTTGAATTGTTGGGTTCTGTAAGAAATGGCTGGTTTTTGAGCTCATGAACTGCTATATTTTTCCGCACTGTTGATACTTTTATTGAATTTGAATGGGATTCTTTATCTGATACGCGAACAGCTTTGATGCTCGGGGAAACTGCTTAACTGCATAACAACGTAGAAGAAGTAATGATTAGGTAAAATAAAAAATTGAAGTGCGACTAACCCTTTCTCAAAAAGAGAGGTCGAAATAGATTGTCATGTAGTCCACTGTTATCAACCTGGCATTGCTGCTTCATAACTTAATTTTTTATCATTTAGTTGCTCATTTGGTCAGCCACTGTTAAAGAATTGATAAGCTTAATTTGAGTAATTGAGACATATTCGTTCCTTATATTTAGGTGATTTGTAATCCCTTTGAATATGGGAATTAATCTTCCTTTGATGTAGCTTTTTTTTTTTTTTCTTCTGGATATTGCTCTTTGTAAACTTGTATATATACCATTTCGTATTGGACTAATACATAAAGAGAATACACAGTTTTTATTCAAAACTTATTTGTCATGGTATCAGAGCAATGATCTTGTTGACTCTCTAAAACACTTCCGCTACTTTCTTTTTTATGGATAATGCTGATATCAATACTGATAGTAGTAGCAATCAGTACTCACCAAAAATTTATATCTTCCCAAACCTCTGATCATACTATGTCTATATCTGTGGTTGATTCCTTAGATCCTCTTTTTCTTCATTTTTCTGATCATCCTGACATGATTCTGGTTCCAAAAGTCTTAGATGAAATAAAACATGCTATGTGAAAAAATCAATGTTGGTGAGTCTCAGTGTCAAAAACAAACTGGTTTCATCAAAGGAACCATTCAAAAACCAAAGGAAAATGATCCAAAATGATCCTTAAGGTAGCCTTGCAATGATATGGTGCTTTCTTGGATCTTTAACTCCCTGAGTCAGGAGCTTGCAAACAGTGTACTCTATTTAAAGACACCCTCAGAGATTTGGATAGACCTTCAAGAACGTTTTTCTCAAGGTGATTTTTCTCATCATTATTAAACTCAACGATCTATTGTTGAATTGAAACAAAATCAAGATTCAATTTTTTCATACTATGCAAAGATGAAACTGTTATGGGACGATCTAACTACTTGCAGTCCTTCAATCACGTGTACATGGGGAGGACAAAAAGAATTAAAAGAAAAAGAAGAAAATCTTAGGCTGGCACAATTCTTTATGGGATTGAATGAAACATACTTTGCTGTGCGAGGACAAATCATAATGCATCCTCTACCAACTGTAGAAAAGGCATATTCACTTTTATGTGAGGAAGAAAAGCAGCGGGGACTTACTGAGGCTAAGGGAACTAATCTTATTCATGCCATGAGTATCAAAACTCATGACAATTCGAGGGAATTAAAGTCCGATGCTCAGCGACAATCCCGGCAATGGCCATCTTCTCATGCCAAGCCACAAGGAAACAAAAAATCTTTGATATGTTCTTACTGCGAGGGCATAACTCGCCCAGTGGATCATTGTTACTACTTGAATGGATTCCCAGTTGGTCACAAGCTCCATGGCAAAAATGTTTAGCCTCTAAATCGAAGAAAATTTGTTGCACATCAAACCAATGCTGAGATGCATGAGGACATAGTAAAGACACCAACTGAACAGACTCCCCAATTTACCTCTAAAGAGCTTGCACAAATAAAAGCTTTCTTTAGAAATGGTAAAAATATTATTCGAGCAAACTACACAGGTATCTGTATACCTTTTTGCTCATCCTTTAGTGCACAAAAGATAGGCTTGAATCACTGGATTATTGATAGCGGTGCAACAAACCCCATAGCAACTTCAGTACCTAATACCACTCCTTTGTCTTCTCAAGTAACCTTGCCCAATGGTGCTTATTCTAAGATAATTGGAATTGGCTCCACACAACTCTCAAATCACCTACACATTTAAAATATATTATGTGCACCATCTTTTCATGTTAATTTACTTTCAATGAGTCAACTTACAACCACCATGAACTGTTCAATTCATTTTGTTCCCACTTTTTGTATATTGCTGGGTCTAGCTGTGACACCCTAAATCCAATAATAAGGAATTAAGATATTACAATCAAACTAGATTTTAAAAGCAAACTCCAAATAGAAATTTTATTCTAAACTTTGAAAGTAATTAATAAAAAGATCCAAGCATAATCTCGAAAAGAAAAATTCTAAAAATTAAATTCTGAAACAAAATATGTCTTTGCTAAATTTCTAATCCTTATAAAATCTAAAACTAAGTACAATCAATTACATTAACTATCATCAAAGCTTCATATTTGGGTGAACTAGAAGTTCTAACACTCAACGTCTATAAATTTATTCCTACTTTGTAAAATGGTGGAGACGAGGGATGAGTTGTCAACTTGGTAAATAAATTCATGCATAATGTTAATGTCATCATGGATACCTTATAAGTCAGATATAAAACTTCAATACATATAAACTTTTATTAAAACCATTATTCAATATAATCAATCTTTAAATTTGCAGAAGATACTATGTAACTCAAAACTTATAATCAATCTTCACTGTTAATGTCATCATGGATACCTTTATAATATAATCAATCTTCAATGTCAATGTCATCATGGATACCTTTATAAGTCAGATATAAAACTTCAATACATATAAACCTATATCAAAACCATTATTCAATATAATCAATCTTTAAATTTGCAGCAGATACTATGTAACTCAAAACTTATAATCAAAATCGAACATATAATCAATCTTTATATTAGTTGAAGATACCATGTAGTATAGAACAATAAACAAAACAAAATATCATATTAAAACATATATTCATATGATGTAAATAAAAGTCCATGTCTTATAGTGTCACAAGTATCCGTGTGATGTGCCAGAATAACAAAATATCACAACTTTCCTGTGATACAGTCAGAACAACAGAATGTCACAATTTCCTATGTGACACAATCAGAATATTACAATTACCTATGTGAGACGGTCAGAATGTCACAATTGCCCATGTGACACGGTCAGATAAAAAAATATGTGCACACAAGAGTTCAGCTTAACTAATATCAGAATAATGACTATAGACAATGAGTCAAAATATTTTTTTTTTCATAATCTTATTGAAATGGTATATTTTCATAACACATGATAAAATATTTAATAATTGTCAATCAATTTTAAGAAAGAATAAGTTTTGAATTTAATATATAAATTTTTGCGAACTTTTTGAGTTACACTAAAATCATAGGTTTTCTTCTTAAATCAAATGAAAATATATATTTTAGAAGTAAATACTTTGAAAACCCTTGCAAATATATATATATATATATATATTATTGCTATACAAACAACTTTATCAAAATCATTTTGTTATAACTAATGTTATGCATAAATATAGCTTTCAGAATATTCAAAATTCATATAATCAATAATACATATAGCATGAATGAATTTACTTACTTTGAATAAGCACAAATTCACAAAAAATAGGTTCAACGATCGGACAAATTTATATAATTACAGAATGAATATAATTACAACCTCATCATCATAATAATTTTGCTTGAACAAATTTAACCTTATTATAATAAATTGGAAATCCTATCTTGTTTGCATCAAATTTTCAGCCCTGACATTGTTGCTCTAAACATTTTTAATTAATTCTCTAGGTCTCCAATTAATCTAAAGTCTTACGTATACGTTCTAGACACATTAGAAAATCTTCACTAAAAGTTTCAACTAAAACCGTGGTTGCTAACATGGGTAAACATTCATTCGTTTCAGCCTAATGAAGTCTGTTTAAAAAATATTATTTTTGATCATAATGCACTCTATGAATTTTAATAAATCTTTTAGTCATAAAAAAAAACATAAAATCTTATATTCTAACATAAGACACTAATAATCTATAGAAAATTTTTTAGATCATTCCACGATGTTTAGTATGCTCAAAACCGTCAAAACTTCAAAAACAAGAAATCTATCCTGCAAATTTCGGTTCCAATTGCCGCCCAATCCTAAATTTATATCTCTTAATTCTTTCATTGAAAATTTGCAGAATAGTAGACATATAAACCTAATCACATGTAAAATTTCATAATTTTTCATTAAAAATAACCTAGTAAAAACGGATTCTTACCTTGGGTGTTATATGAGTCCAAAAATTCAACCAACAAACCCTTGCAAAAACTCTCTCCTCATCTTATTATTCTTCTTCTTTTCTTCTTTTCTCACCGGTAACCTTGTATGTGTGTTGTGCTTCTAATTGTTTGTTTAAAAATGTATATAGGTATATAGTGGTTTGCTTCAATCTCTTTTTATTAATATATATAGATACGTGGAACTTACCACACCTATGAATGACACTTTGTCAAAAATAATTTTGCCACCATTGATTGTCATGCTCCCTCTCATGATATTGTCTCCTATACATTAAAAACCAAAACCTTTCCAACTTTCTTTGTTTGCTACCCACTTATAAAATAAATAAAAAATAAAAAATAAAAATAAAAAAAAACAAAGCAAAACTACTTCTCCACTTTCTTTGTTTGTCACCAACTTTCATCCTTTACTTTTAATTTTTTGACTTATCATGCACTTGCATGATTCCCAACTAACAAATGTCTCTTAATTTTATACCTATATACATATATATGGCCGACACATGCACTCAATTCATTCTCATTTTACTTACCTTTATCTCATATGTTGATCATTACAACAACCATTATATGTATATAAATATAGCACCACCTCAATCATTTCCATTAAAAATTTCTCAACTAACAATATAATAACACTGCACTACTAATCACCTAATCATCCACTAACAAAAAAAGAGATAAATAAAATAAAATTCTGTTACACTAGCTTCGAAGAAGATGATTAGTTTGGGGAAGCAGTTTAATGGCTTGTACTACTTTGTTCCACAAGAGAAGTCTACATCAACTTCCTTTCCAATCACCTATCATGTTGATTCTACAACAAATATTATGTGGCACAAGTGACTAGGACATCCTTCCAAAGCACCCTCAAAATTTTTAAGTAATATTATTCTTTCATTTGTATTTGATTCTCAACATTCTTGTGAAACTTACCCTTTGGCAAAGCAAACTTATTTACCATTTTCTTCAAGTTCTATTCAGACTTTGCATTCATTTGATTTATTCATTGTGATATTTGGGGACCTCTTCATACTGCAACTCATATAGGGGTACATTATCCCTTGACTATAGTTGATGATTATACTCATTTTATTTGGATTTTTTTAATGAAATTCAAATCTGAAACTCAAGAATTGATCAAAACATTTATCACTTTTGTAAACACCCAGTTTAATTGCCAAGTCAAATGAATTTGAAGTGATAATGGCTCAAAATTTATTTCCATAAAACCTTATTTATCCAATCTAAGCATTTTATTTCAAAGCTCATGTCCATCTACACCTCAACAAAATAGTATATGTTGTATGTATTTTTCGAACTCATTAAATGGGCTGGTAAAAGTCAAGTTTACGCCCAATAGAAGGCCCGATAAAGTCAACCCAATCAAAGGCCCATCAGACAAGGCCCATATTTCAACCTTAAACCCAGCAAGCTCCACAGCTCGCCCAGTAAATCTTCTCAGCTCGCAGCAACAAGCTCGCCTCACAGTCAGATCATAGCTCGTTCTACAAACCACCTCATGAGTAGCTCGCTATGCGAGCTCCAGCTCGAGACCGCCATAGACGGCAACTCGCTCAAAAGCGTAATAGATGCAGTATCTTCCAGAAATAGGCAGTTGCCTAATCCGATCTTGATTCTCTCACCAAATATGGCAGTTACCTAGTCAAATCGTGATTCCCTCATCAGATATGGAAGTTATTTCAATTTCAAATTCAAATCAACCTTATCTCGAGATAATTATGGCAATTTCCTGATATTATTCCAACCGAATAGGAATTAACATTAATTTATGTTTCCTTTCCTGATTTTTCTGATTTTATTTAAATCATTTGGAAAGTGTAATTAATTTGGGATTTTTTTCCTGTTTTGTTGCAACCAGAATTGTAACGTCTCTTTCCTTATAAATAGGAGGTTAAAATCATTGTAACAGGGGGATCAGAGAATAGTTAATAATATACTGTCACTCTGCAGAATTTAAAAGATAGACAGTCGTGGACATAGGCCTATTATTGTTGAACCACGTAAAAGCTTTGTGTTCCTCGTTTTATTCTCGGTTCTCATCTGTGTTCTTTTTTGGTATTTGTGCTTTCTCACATTGATTGCAGGTATTGGACATTGATTACCAGTCGACTGAATTTCAACGTCGACATTTTGGCGCTAGAGGAAGGGCCAAACTGCAATTTTTTTCATCTCAATTCATCGATTTCTGACATGGCAAAGACCAGATCAAACAGGTACCATGTTGATGATGACCAGGCAGAGAGCCACATGAACCAATCTCAGCAGAACATGCAGCCTGTGCAGGATGCACCCATGCATGCAGCAGGCACGTCCCATGGACAGGCACTCAGCGCCGCGACAAGCATCCCTCCTTTGCCTCCTCGTCAGACAGTTCCAATTGCCCCATTAGCCGAAGGGTAAAATGTGCAGATTCATAGGCAAGAAGCGCTGGAGGATACGGTCAGACAGCTCACAGAGGTCGTCAACATACTGGTGCAGGCTCAAGTACAGAACATGCCCAGAGTTTAGGTTCAGGCACCAAGGCATGTGCCCTAGCAGCATGAAGCGATGCAAGTACCTGAAAGGCTGGCAAGGGAAGTCCTGCGACCTGCGGGCTTAGCTTGCTCCTCCAATGTGCGCCCTAGGGCTGGAGGACACCCTGTTTGGGAAGAAAGGGAGGTCACACGACCAGCTAGCCTGGTAGTAAGGTTGAGCCAAGGACGGTTATTAAAGCTCAAGCTCTGGTAGACTTCATTGCAGAGTTTACGGGACTTGTGGATGATGAAGCTGAGTCTTTTGAAGGTCCGACCTGGGAGCTCTATGTTGATGGATTATCCAATGAGCAGAGGGCTGGAGCTGAAATTCTACTGATCAGTCCTGAAGGCCATAAAATCTTTTGTGCTTTGAGGTTTGGCTTTCAGGCAACAAACAATGAGGCTGAGTATGAAGCCCTGCTCGCAGGTTTGCGTTTGGCTAAGGAAATGCGAGTTGAGCGATTGAAAGTCTTCAGCGATTTGCATCTCGTTGTTTGCCACATATTAGGGGAATATCAGGCCAAGGAACCGAAGATGGCACTTTACCTCCAGAAAGTTCACGAGCTGCTAAGAGCCTTTCAGAGGTACGAGATGAAGCAAATCCCACGGGTTCAGAACTCGCATGCAGATGCATTAGCTCGCCTCGCGACCACGCGAGATGCAGATTTTCTTGGGGCAATCCCAGTTGAATTTCTACTAGCTCCAAGTACGGAAGAGAAGAATTCACTTATGGCCATAACTGTACAGCCTGATTCCTGGATGAGCTCAATTCTCAATTATTTGCAGGATGGAAAGTTGCCAAGTAACAAGCCGGAAGCATGGCGTCTGCGAGCTAGAGCAGCCAGATATTGCATCTATAATGACGCGCTGTACAAGAAAGGGTTTTCAGCTCCACTGTTAAGATGCATTGATGGCCTTGAGTGTGAAACAGTACTGAGGCAGATACACGAAGGCCATTGCGGGAACCACACTGGGGGGCTATCTCTAGCTCAGAAGGCATTTTGTTAAGGTTTCTATTGACCCACCATGAGGCAGGACGCCATTAACTTAATCAAAAAATGTGACAAGTGTCAAAGGTTCGCCCAAATTCCACGAGCTCCACCAGCATACCTCCAACAAATGGTGAGTACGTAGCCCTTTGCAATCTGAGGGATGGACTTGATTGGGCCTCTGCCAATGGCACGTGGAAGATGCAAACATGCCGTGGTCGCGGTGGATTACTTCACCAAGTGGGCAGAAGCAAAGGAGTTGGCAGAAATCTCCACAGCGAAGATTGAGAAGTTCGTGTGGAGTAATATTATTTGCAGGTTCGGGGTCCCACAGCAGATCGTGACGGATAATGGGACTCAGTTCAGCAGCGACCAGTTTCTTAAGTTCTGCAACAAACTCAAGATCGTTAAAAGCTTCTCCACAGTGGACCATCCACAAGTCAATGGCCAAGTTGAAGCTGTGAACAAGATTATTAAGCAGACCCTGAAGATGAAACTGGAAGCAAAGAAGGGAGCATGGGTAGATGAGCTTCAGAAAGTATTATGGTCTTACAGGACCACAACTCGCAGTTCCACAGGCGAAACTCCATTCTCAATGGTATATGGGTCTGAGGCCATGATCCCAACTGAGTTTGAAGTCACCTCGCAACGAAGAGCAACCTTCAATCCAAATAACAATGATCAGCTACTTATGGCAAACTTGGACCTGCTTGAAGAGCACAGGGAAACGGCCAGGTTGAAGGTAGCTGTCTATCAGCAGAGAATAGCGAGGTATTATAACAAATATGCTCGAATTCGCAGATTCAATATAGGAGACTTGGTTTTACGTCTCATTCTGCCCGGAGTCCGCATGCCAAGTAGTGGATCCTTAGGCCCAAACTGGGAAGGACCCTATGTTGTCAAAGCAAGCTTGGGGAATGGAGCTTATCGTTTAGTTAATGAAAATGGAGCTGAAGTCCCTCGAGCTTGGAATGCAGAGCATCTGCGTTCTTATTATCAATAAATTCTTTATTGTATGTAAATCAAACTCATTTTAGTTAATGAAAGCTCCATTTCCCTCAGCTTATGATTCAACTAATTTCACTAAGGTAACGGACTCCGAGCTTAATAGCTCGCTATTGAAGAGCCTAAAAAGCAGATGGCAAAATGCCTCTGCATAGCTCGCTAAAGAGCCTAAAATGCAGGCGAGATGACGACCCTTGCATAGCTCGCCATAAATATTGAAGAGCCTAAAAAGTAGATGACAAAGTGCCTCTGCATAGCTTGCTAGACAGAAATGGGCCTAAAAAGTAGGGTTTGTCCTTGCATAGCTCGCTAAAACGAAAAGATAAAAGAAAACAAGGACGTTAGACCTTGTATGGTTAATTAATTTAAACAGCTCGTCAACCACTTCCATTTAATGGACAAGGTTTCAACTTATGCCAGCAGATTACTTATTAAAGAGCCAAGTAATTACTTAAGTTATGAATTGTTATATTTGATTAAGTACGAGTTTATGTCATGATGATTAGCTTGCATAAATAAAAGATATAATACACCGTATACACGATCAACATAGAAAATGCAAGGAAATAAACTTTATTAGTATCAAAGGTTGTTTACAAGAAAAGTATAAAAGCAAAAACAAATACAAAAGATAAATGCTAGCCTTGAGCTGGAAGATTTGAACTTTGAGCTGGGGGGTATGTGCTCTGAACCGGATGATCGTGGAGAGGAGACGAACTAGGAGGCTCGAGGTCGCCAGTGGGCTCAATTTGAAAGGTCGCACCAGGACCTTGCTCTGATGGAAGAATTGGACCAGATGAAGACGAGGAAGTCTTTGCTTTGAACTCCTCTACAAATTCGAGTCCCACATCCCCAAAGATAGAAAAATCCATCTCCGGATGGGACATCCATAGCGTGTAGAGAAAATCGCGACCTGTTGACTCCTCAGCCTCATTCTTGGCTTAAGCAACCTGCACTTCCAACTCTTGAGCAGCTTGCGCTCTGAAAACCGATAGCTCCTCGAAGGCATTATCTGCATGACGATTAACGACCTCAGCTTCTTTCTGCATGGCTTCTGTTCGTTTCTCTGCAGCCTCAGCCCGTTGAATGGCCTCCCCCACTTGCTGCCTAAGTACCTCGGCTCAGCTTTCTGCCTCTTCAGCTCGTTTAGTTGCAGCCTCCTCAGCACATTTAGCAACGGCTTCCACCTCTTCAATCCACTTCTCAGCAGTCTCAGCTCGTTTCGCTGCAGCCTCGACTTGACGATCAAGCACTTCAATTTTATCCTCTGCAGTCGTAGCTCGCTGCTCGGCCAGTTCGGCCCGCTGTTCGGATTGCCTCAGCTCTTCTCTTGCGCAGCTAACTGTGCCTCGTGGTCCTCGGCAGCTTTCTGGGCTAGCTCAGTCCGTTGATCAGACTACTTCAACACTTCTTTTAGCATGTCGCGCTCTTTTTGTATTTCCAGCAGAGCTTCCTCAGCGGCCTGTTTAACATTATTCGCCTCAACCATCTTTGCCTCAAAGCTCTCTGTGGTTTTCTCAGCTAGGCGTGTTATATCCTCATTAGCAGCCTCCAGCTCCATCTCGAGCTTCATTATTCGCTCTTCAGTAATTTTGGTCAGTCTCCATTGCTTCATTGCAGTAAGGGCACCCTGAAAATTTTACGAGTTAAAATGCGATGAAGTAAAAGAGATCGAAGGATAAAGAAAAATGACTTACCAGTATAGAATGACGAGCTGCGAACTCATCCAGCTCTAGGCCCTTCAGGGACTTGTTCTCCAAGACCCTTGTATGAGTATACATAATGGGCGTCCAATTGTCAATAAAGGAAGTCAAATATCTCCCCTCAGATCCGAGCTCGGTTTCTGGCCTTGTTGGGGAAGGAGTCCTTTCAAGCTCCGGGAGATCAGGTACATCGGTTGAGTAAGTATTACATCGCGAAACGACGGTACGCCTAGTTGCATGTTTACTGGTGCCAGCTTGGGTTGCCTGGGAAGCAACCTTAGGAGGAGCGCCCCCTTTTCCAGGTTACGAGCTGGAAGCTGGAATCAGCTGAAGATCTGAAAAAACATTGGGAAATGGCACCTCGCTGGGAACAACGACTGAAGGAGCAGTGGCCTCAGCGGGCACCTCGCTGGGAACAGCGACTGAGGGAGCAATGGCCTCAACAGGCACCTCGCTGAGAGCAGCGGCCGTAGGAGTCTGGTCCTTAGCAGATGGCTTTGAGCATTTTGAGGGAGCGGCTGGAGTGAGTCAGACCTCAGCAGGCCGTTTCGCTGAAGGAGTCGAGGAGGCTGGAGATGTAGCAGGACTTTCAGAAGGAAACTTCAAAAGAGTAAGTTTCCTCTTGTTGGCTTGAATTCGCCCAGAGGAAGGAACAGGGGTTGGAGTACGAGCTGGAACCGGCAGTGGAGCCCCTGGGACAGATGTGTGATGTGGGGAAGGAGATGAGTCAACTTGTACAATAGGGGCTGTGTGGGCTGGATCTGATCCTGTCCGAGCTGGAGCAGGAGCTGGAAAAGTAGTTTGAGATGTGCCCTTTAATGGAGCGCGAGCTGAAGACGTTTTCTTCCGAGATGGGGTGCGAGCAAAAGCACCTTGGGAAGAAGCTTTCCGAGCTGGAGAAGGTGCACGAGTTGTTCCCTCTGCCCACGGAGTAATAGGTTTTGGAGGTCGAGAAGTAGATGTATCCCCCACCTGGACTGGGACATCAAGGACAGAAGGAAGTCTAGGGTTATCACCCATGTTGCCTATGTCCTCGTCAGGTCGTAGAATTGGAGACTCTCTAGGTGGGGCAAGGCCATAAGCTCTGAGAAGAGCATCATTGAACTTGCTACTGATTCCCGCTTCCTCCGAGTTTGCAAGCGTATCAAAAGCTCGTTTCTCCTCGCTGCTGAAGGGAGACTCGTCCATTTTCAGTGCTGCATAGCAAAGATTTAAAAAAAAAAAAAAAAAAAAAGAAGCTCGCTGAAATTTTATTTATGCATACCTGGTTCCAAGACGTAGCTAAAATTTTGGAGATCCGCGAGAGAGGGGCAGGAGACGTAGAACCAGCTCGTTTTGTACAGTCCAACGTTGGACTTGCCCTTCGCATCTCCTTGGGGCAAAAGATCTTTATATTTTAACGGACGAGCCGTGAGGTAAAAGATGTCATCGGGTTTTTCTCCCGTACTTACAACCTTGAAGCTGTAAAACTACTGAATGATTTTTGGAGTAGGGGGAGTAAGGCCGTTCCTGAGGAAGGCTATGACCAGCGAGGTCAGCTGCGCATAGGAGTTCGGTGTTAACTGGAACGGCGCAAGTTTGACTGTGTTAAGGAACGCGATCAGGTATGGGGGTATGGGGAATCTTAGTCCCTGTTCGAGATGTTGGACACTGACAGCGACATACCCCTTTAGCGGATAGCCTGCATGGTTTTTAGGAGTCGGTATCAGCGCGCGACAACCTAAAGGGATACGAAATTGCATAGTATGTCTAACCACATCGAAAAGTTCCAAGGAAGAAGGATGGTGGATAAATGTATCTCGAGCTTCTCTGTAAATGTATCCCGAGCTTCTCTTCCCTGCTTGACATGTTCTCGAGCTGCATCTCGCTCGTGAGCCTTCCTACCTCGAGAAGTTTCCCTACTAGCTCCGCTTGAAGACATCTGTACCAAAGAAGTATTTTCAGGTCGCAGCAAGTTATTAAAATGACAAATATACTAAGTCTCCTACTTTGCAAGTCATTCATAGAATGGGGGGCTCGACCTATGAATTAGCGACCTGCGAGCTAACAGTCTACATGAGCATAATCCAACAGTTCACAAACATAACAAACTACAACAGTAATCAGGTCGCTAATAAGCATGAAACAAGATCCAATCGATAAAAGTTGAAGAATCGTGTTCAACAAAGAACCCAGAACAACAAGATTCAACAGTGATCAGAAAGACTCAACAACGACAACATGCTATATTCAAATCATTTCAAGTAACAACAACAGCGATGAGTAAAACACGAATGCAAGCACAATGTGGTATAAATTCAACAAAATAAATCAAAAAACAGAAAGTTTGAAGAAAAGAAGTCAGATGTTTACCTTGAATCCCTGATGGAAGTGTGAAAACGGTGGCTGTAGGTGTTGATTTCATGAAAAATCAGAGAGTTCTATGAGCTTGGTTGCGTGGTTGCTTGGCTGCTTTGAGAGAAAAATGAAAATGCTCCATCAGTTTATATAGACAAGCGAGCTCGAACCCCAACCGTCAGATCTCTGTGTAATGTAACCATCATTAATCCAACGGTGCAGCGCAAGGTACGGCTTCGTAATCATACAGCCGTTAGTTGAAAGACATGCGCATTAAATGCGCGTGTAAGGGACGTGCAGGCGTCGTTTCAGTGACCTCCTACATGACTGCCACGTGTCGCAACTGAAAATGTGGAATTTGAAAGGGCGCAGAGGCGGTTATTCAAGTTAGCGTGCCAAGGAAGCCAGCTTTTACCAGCAAGCTCGAGCTCTCAGCTCGCAGAGCGAACTGAGAGCTGGGGAGCTAATGTTGTATGTATTTTTCGGACTCATTAAATGGGTTGGTAAAAGCCCAGTTTAGGCCCAATAGAAGGCCTGATAAAGTCAACCCAATCAAAGGCCCATCAGACAAGGCCCATATTTCAACCTTAAACCCAGCGAGCTCCACAGCTCGCCTAATAATCTTCTCAGTTCGCAGCAACAAGCTCGCCTCACAACCAGATCATAACTCGTTCTACAAACCGTCTCATGCGTAGCTCGCTATGCGAGCTCCAGCTCGAGACCGCCATAAACGGCAGCTCGCTCAAAACCGTAATAAATGCAGTATCTTCTAGAAATAGACAGTTGCCTAATCCGATCATGATTCTCTCACCAAATATGGCAGTTACCCAGTCAAACCGTGATTCCCTCATCAGATATGGAAGTTATTTCAAATTCAAATTCAAATCAACCTTATCTCGAGATAATTATGGCAATTTCCTAATATTATTCCAACCGAATAGGAATTAACATTAATTTATGATTCCTTTCCTGATTTTTTTTATTTTATTTAAATCATTTGGAAAGTGTAATTAATTTGGGATTTTTTTCCTGTTTTGTTGCAACCAGAATTGTAACGCCTCTTTCCCTATAAATAGAAGGTTAAAATCATTGTAACAGGGGGATCAGAGAATAGTTAATAATATACTGTCACTCTGCAGAATTTAAGAGATAGACAGTCATAGACGTAGGTCTATTATTACTGAACCACGTAAAAGCTTTGTGTTTCTCGTTTTATTCTCGGTTCTCGTCTTTGTTCTTTTTTGGTATTTGTGCTTTCTCACATTGATTGCAGGTATTGGGCATTGATTACCCGTCGACTGAATTTCAACGTCTATATTTTAGCTGAGTTAGCATGGTGGTAGGAGTCGTGCATCCAAAAAACTTATAAGCTGACAGCTTGGTCGTAAGAGTTGTACACTCAAAAACCTTATAAGAGGTTACGAGTTCAACTCCGGACGCGACCCAGTGAGAGGCCAAAAGGGGTTGCCCAGGGTAGTTTTCACCCAGGGCCCAGGCGCTGTCTTCACCGCGGACCCCGTACAAATCGTTCCGTCGACGAGGTTCGGACCCCCGACCCCGGGTGTTAATCGATTACGATCGTCAACAGTATAGTTGAACGAAAACATCGACATCTCTTAAACGTTGGTAGGGCTTTAAGATTTGATGCCGATCTTCCTTTAGAATTTTAGGGAGAGAGTTTTCTTATTATAGCCTATCTTATAAATCGTCTTCCCACTCCTACTGTTGCAACATAAATCCCCATATGAAATGTTGTATAACAAACCATCTAACTACTCTCACTTACGAGTTTTTGGATGTCTTGGTTATGCAACAAATCCACAACCATCCAACAAATTTGACACTTGAGCTAGAAAATGCATCTTTGTCGGTTATCCTGTGGGTCAAAAAACACATCGCTTATATGATCTCAACACTCATCAATTCTTTTCAAGCTGTGATGTCATTTTTCATGAGTCAATTTCCTTTTTCTTGCTATAGAAAAATCATCAGATAACATTATTTTCTAACTTGACATATCAAATTATATTGATGATCCATCTCCATTTGAACCTCATCCTATTCCTCCAACTTTTAAGGTCACCATTCCATCACCTAATTCTTCATTATCACCCACTTCTTTGCCTGTTTCATTTTTTCATGCACCTTCTATTTATAGAAGTGAACACATCACGTAGCCATCCATTCTCCTTCGTGATTTTCGTTGTGGACAGGTTAGTACAAAACCATTAACTACAACTTCAAACCAAACATCTTTGACTAAGTCAAAGTCAAGTACTCAATATCCTTGAAGTAATTATATTTCTTATAATTCTTTGTCTTCTACCCATAAACACTTTGTTAATACCATTTCAAATGTCCTAAAACAAACCTCTTATGCTCAAGCTATCTTAGATCCAAACTGGCAAGAGGCAATGCAACGTGAACTTGATGCTTTCAATATATAGAAGATATGGTCCCTGGTTTCATTACCTACTGGTTATCGACCCATTGGCAGCAAATGGGTGTATCGTACCAAATACAATTCCAATGGTATGATTGACCACTACAAAGCCCTATTGGTAGCCAAAGGATTTTCTCAACAAAAGGGGTTGGATTACACTGAAACATTTGCTCATGTAGCCCAATTGATCACTGTTCATTGTTTACTTGATGTTGTCATTGCAAGACATTGGCCATTGTATAAAATGGATGTGACCAATGACTTCCTCCATAGAGATTTAAAGGAAGAAGTATATATAACTCCCCCACCAGGTCTTTGTCGACAGTAGGAGAAGTTAGTATGTCGACTGCATAAGTCCCTTTATGGTCTTAAATAAGCTCCTCGCAATTAGTTTGTAAAATTTTCTCTTGCTATCAAGATGGTTGCCTTTATTCAATCACATTCGGATTATTCCTTGTTTGTGAAGACCAAGGGCTCATCTACAACTATGGTTCTTATCTATATAGATAACATGGTGATAACTAAAAATGATGTAGCTATTATACATAGTCTCAAACAATTTCTTCATCAACAATTTCATATCAAAGATCTTGGTCTTCGTAAGTATTTTCTTAGGTTGAAAGTTGTAAGGCCCAAAACAGATATTGTTATCACTCATCGAAAATATACTTTAGAAATCATAGATGAAGTTGGATACTTAGGTGCTCATCCATCAAACTTTCCTATGGAGACGAATCTAAAGCTCACAAATCATCAAAGTGATATACTACATGATCGAGCTCACTATCGGAGGTTAATTGGATGACTAATTTACCTTACAATTACAAGACCAGACATTACATGCTCAGTTAACATCCTAAGCTAATTTATGCATGCTCCGAGAAAGCCTTATTAGGATGCTGCCCTTTGTATTATCAAATATTTGAAAAGCAATCCTGGTTTGGGCTGTTTGTTCTCCTCAAGCAATTCTTTTACTTTGAAAACTTATTGTGATGCTAATTAGGCAAACTATCCAATGACAAGAAGATCAACAACAGGTTATTGTGTGTTCTTAAGGGATTCATTAATTTTATGGAAAGCAAAGAAGTAGAAAATAGTTTCAAGATCATACTCGAAAACCAAGTGTAAAGCCCAAAATTTTCTCTCTTTATGAGAAATTAAAAAAAATTTTTCCAGTGAATAGTATTTTCATTTGAATAGTATTTCCATGTGAAGATTGTTTTCAATGAATGGTGTTTCAATGAATAGTGTTTGTCATGTGAATAGTGAGTCCATATGAATAGTATTTTCATGTGAATAGTGATTTTCAATAATTATATCCGCGTCCATAGTAATTTTTGAAAAGTAGGCCTCGTAAATCAAAGGTTCTGAAATTAATATTAGTGTTAAAAGAAACTGAAACGGATAAAAAATGAATAAATTGGAATAGATTTTAAGTGATCCAAAACTTATTAGATTAAAATGCCCTTACGATTATTTATAGAGTAGTAAAGTGAATTTAAAGTATCCAAATTGTAACACCCCAAATCTGACAACAAGAAATTAGGATGCTACGATCAATCTAAATCATAAAATCTCCAAAAATTTATTCCCATAGTAAAAGTAATCAACAAAATGTATCCAAATATTGTCTCCAAAAGAAAATCTCTAACAATTAAAATTTAGCAATTCACAATTTTTTTTTTTCTAATTTCCAACCTTACAATATCCAAAATGAAATAAATCAAATTCTCTAAACTAAACATCAAATAATATCAAAGCTTCCGTGATCAACAATCCCAAGCTTGTAACAGTCATCATCCATAGATCTTAACTACTCTGTAAAAATGATGAAGACAAGAGGTGAGCCGTCAACTCGGTAAGTAAATTCATGCATAACATTGGTATTATTGTATTTACCTTTATGAGTCGAAATATGAAACATAAATATGTATAATCGAATTCTAAAATCAAAAATTGAAAACCATATATATATATATATCAACATTTTTCATGTTTGCAATCAATGCCATTTAGGATAACAAAATAACGAAATCAAATATCATATAATACATACATTTATTCAATATAAATAAAAAGTTAGCTCTTATCATATAGTGTCACAAGTACCCCGTGTGACGTGGCCAAAATAACAAAATATGTACGCACAGAAATCTAACTGGACCAATATCAGAACGGTAACTATAGACAATGAGCCAAAACAATTTTCATAATCTAATCTAATAATACATTTTCGAATCATAACAGTATAATATTCAATAATAGTAAATAACTTTTAAGAAAATAATTTTTAAATACAATATGTAATTTAAACATGGTTTTTGAGTTATGCTAATTCTTGGGTTTAAAGTAAAATACTTTTCAAAGTTTTGAAAGTAAAATAATTTTGAAAACTTTGGCAAAACATTTTACTAGTAGATAAACAAATTGAAAATCATTAACACAAAACATGTTAAGCATAACGTAATTTCACAATATTCCAAAATTCATATAACAACATACATTCGTCATGGATGAATTTACTTACCTCGAATACCCAAAATCACAAAATTTAAGCTCAACGATCGCAAGAACCTATATAGTTTCAGAGTACACAATATTATAATCTCATCTCCAAAATAACCTTAATTGGATTGAAACAACCTAGATAAATAAATCATAAATCCTATCTTTCTTACTTCAAATTTCAGCACTGACACAACCTACTGCAGTATTTTTAATTAAATCCCTAGACCTCCAATCAACACCAAATTTGAAAGGAATAAACTAGACACATAAAAAAACATCCAGTAAAAATTTCAAATCAAACGCAGGTCTCTAGCACGGGTAAAAATCCATTTCGATCGGTCTTTCAGAAACTGCCCAGTAAAAATTAATTCCGACCCCAGCCTACTTCAAGAATCTTTATAAGTTCTACAGGCATCCAAAAATTACGAAATTTCATATACTAACAGAAGACATATGAACCTATCTACATATTAAATTTCGTAATTTTCTGGGCAGTGTAACTTGTCAAAACAAATTCATCAAAATCAACTAATTATCAGCTTAAAAGAACCTTTCAGCAACCTCGATTTTGAAAATCAATAATCTAATATAGGTTAATGAAACTTTTTATCACAAAACAACTCTAAATGCCTCTCCTAACATCATTCATATATAATCCTTAATCAAAATCATTAATCTTTTAAAAGAATTACAATATCAACATACAATATTTCTAGCAAAATACATTCTATACCCTAAATCAATTTTCTACATAATCATACTAAAGGAAGAAAGAAAACTTACCCAAATCTTAAATCAAAGAAACCCTTCTTGATCTCCTTCACCTACTGTTGAAAGAAAAAAATAAAGAGTTTATCAATACGTTGTTTTCTTTTCTTTTCTTTTTGTTTGCAAACTTCTATCTGCTATTTATAAAAGAAACCTAGGTTTTTTTTTTTTTTTTTTTGTAGCAATTGGGCTTTACTCCTTAATAAGCCCCTTTTATTTTGTAGCAATTGGGCTTTTCTCCTTAATAAACCCCTTTTATTTATTTATTTATTTTGTCAAAGAAAATACAATGTTACAATTCTTCCCCCCTTGAAATTTTCTTATGTACCTCAACTATTGAAAAGTAAGGGGTATTTCTCATTTATCTCATCTTCTCGTTCCCATGTGGCTTCTTCTATTGGATGATTTTCCCAACGCACTTTCACAAAAGAGATAACTCTTGCTCTTAAAACTTGTTGCTTCCTATCGACAATCTCCACTGGCTGCTCCTCATATGACATATCCTCCGAAATTTGAATTGGTTGATAATTCAATACATGAGCAGAATCTGCAACATATTTCCTTAATACTGACACATGAAATACGTTGTGGAGTCTTGATAGTTGTGGTGGTAAAGCCACACGATATGCCATTGGCCCTATCCTTTCTAGCACTTCAAAAGGCCCAATGAATCTAGGACTAAGCTTCCCCTTTTTACCAAATCGAAAAATACCCTTCCATGGAGAGATTTTTAAGAAGACATGGTCTCCAACTTCAAATTCCAAATCTCGCCTACGATGATCCGCATAACTTTTCTGTCTACTTTGAGCAATACGAAGGCGTTCCTTGATGAGCTTGATTTTATCCACAGTGATCTGAACAAGCTCCGATCCCAACAATTTTCTCTCACCAACCTCCTCCCAACAAATAGGCGATCTGCACTTCCTACTATACAATGCTTCATAAGGAGGCATACCAATACTAGAGTGAAAACTATTGTTATAAGCGAATTCAATCAATGTCAAATGCTTCTCCAAGTTCCACCCAAATCCAAGACACAAGCTCGTAACATGTCCTCCAAGGTTTGAATGGTTCTTTCTGATTGTCCATCTGTCTGAGGGTGAAATGCAGTACTAAAATTAAGTTTAGTACCCAAACCTTCATGCACACTAGCCCAAAACTTAGATGTGAAACGAGGATCTCGATCAAACAAAATAGTTTCCGGTACACCATGCAACCTAACGATTTCCTACATGAACAATTCTGCTAATTGCCACGGTTTATTAGTACTTTTTATCGGTAGAAAATGAATTGACTTTGTTAACCGATCCACAATCACCCAAATACAATCACAACCTCTATTGGAACGAGGTAAACCATCGACAAAATCCATCGTAATCTTCTCCCATTTCCACTCAAGAATAGGAAGAGATTGTAAAGGACCAGCAGGTCGCTGATGCTCAATTTTTACTTGCTGACAAATGAGACACTTGGATACGAATTCTGCCACATCATTCTTCATATTCTTCCACTAGAAATTCTGCTTCAAATCATGATACATCTTAGTACTACCTGGGTGCACACTATACGCTGTACAATGAGCCTCTGTCAAAATTTCTCCCTTAAGTTCACTATTTCCAGGTACACAAAGTCTTTTTCCATACCACAAGACATTTTTGTCATCCAATCAGAAGTCAGATCTTTCACCATTTTTAACATATTCTCTAATCTGAACGAATTGTGGATCATCTATTTGGGCAAGCTTAACTTTATCCACCAAAGTAGGTTGAACTGTTAAATGAGCCAAGAAATTAGTCTGCCCATTTGTCACCAACATAATATCACATCTTTCAAAATCCCTAAGAATGTGATTTCTAGTAGTAACCAAGTGCGCCATATTCCCTGATGATTTTCTGCTTAGAGCATCCGCCACAACATTAGCTTTACCCGGATGATAGTTTATAGTGCAATCATAATCCTTCACTAATTCCAACCACCTTCTTTGCCTCAAATTCAACTCTTTTTTAGTAAACAAGTACTTCAAACTCTTATGATCTATGAAGATCTCACAAGTCTCTCCATAAAGATAGTGTCTCCAAATTTTCAAAGCAAAAACTACCGCTACCAACTCCAAATCATGAGTTGGATAATTCTGTTCATGAACCTTCAACTGCCTTGAAGCATAGGCAATCACTTTCCCATTTTGCATTAGAACACATCCCAATCCTTTCTTAGAAGCATCACTGAAGATAACATAACCACCACTGCTAGAAGAGATGGTTAGAATTGGGGCAGAAACTAACCTATTCTTTAGCTCTTGAAAAGTTCTCTCGCAATCATCACTCCATTCAAACTTGACACCCTTTTTGGTTAAACTAGTTAAAGGAGTTGCAAGGCTAGAGAAATTCCTAACAAAACACCGATAATAGCCAGCCAATCCAAGAAAGCTTCTCACTTCCGTGACATTGGTAGATCTACTCCAATTCACTATTGCTTCAATCTTAGCTGGATCAACATAAATGCCATCTCTAGTCACAACATGCCCCAAAAACACCACCTTATCAAGCCAAAACTCACACTTCTTAAGTTTTGCAAAGAGTCTTTTCTCTTGAAGCTTTTGAAGTACAATTCTTAAATGTTTCTCATGCTCCTCTTTATCTTTAGAGTATATCAAGATATCATCGATGAAAACAATGACAAATTGATCAAGATAGGGTTGAAAAACCCGATTCATCAAATCCATAAAAACTGCAGGAGCATTGGTTAACCCAAAAGGCATCACCAAGAACTCATAATGCCTATATCGAGTTCGAAAAGCTGTCTTAAACACATCATCACTCTTAATCTTCAATTGATGGTATCCTGATCGCAGATCGATCTTTGAAAATATTGCTGCACCATGCAATTGATCAAATAGATCATCGATTCGTGGAAGGGGATATCTATTTTGAATGGTGACCTGATTCAATTGTCGGTAATCAATACATAATTGCATAGAGTCGTCCTTCTTTTTCACAAACAACACAGGAGCACCCCAAGGTGATACACTAGGACGAATAAAACCCTTATCTAAAAGGTCTTGCAACTGAACTTTTAACTCCTTAAGCTCAGTTGGTGTCATGCGGTATGGTGCCTTAGAAATAGGAGTAGTCCCCGACACCAAGTCTATTGCGAATTCAACTTCTCGATCAAGGGGCAAACCATTTAGGTCTTCTGGAAAGACATCGGGAAACTCTCTAACTACAGGAATATTCTTCACGTCTATTCCATTACTACTATCATTCAATACATAAGCCAAAAACCTCTCACATCCTTTTTGTAACATTTTCTTGGCTTTAACCACAGAGATGAAATTATTACAAGAGTTTCGTATTCCCTGAAATCGAAATTCTTTCTCCTCAGGTATACAAAATACAATCTCCTTGAAGTGACAATCAATACTAGCATGGTTAGCAGCTAACCAATCCATCCCTAAAATAACATCAAAGTCACACATATCTAATGGCAGTAAATCCACAAGAAACTTCTTCCCACCGACAAGGATTAAACACGATCGATAAACATGTTCTATAGGTATACTATCACCCGATGGCATCACAATAGATAAGCGAAAATCTAGAGATTCCATAGTTCTACTTGCGAAGACAGCAAATGCACGTGAAACAAAAGAATAGGTAGCACCAGAATCAAATAAAGCTATAGCTTCTCTAGAAAATAGAGATAAAGTACCTGCGACAACATCATTTGATGCATGTGTATCCTGCTCAGTGAGGGCAAAAACAGGTCCTTGAGTCTTTAACTTCTTCTTCTGACTTTCATTTGTTGATGCATTATCTGAGCCATAACGCTTTTTTGGACAATCCTTAAGCTTATGATCAGTCTTTCCACAACCAAAACAAGCACCAGTACGCATATAACATTCTCCAAAATGGAAGCGACCACAATGTTGACATGCAGGGATATTCTTTTTCAAAAGAGCATCACTAGAAACCTTTTCCTTACTCTTTCTATTTTGTCCCTTAAACTGAGAACCCTGCTTATTTGCACCCCCATTATGAAATCCCCCTCGATTGTTATGCTGCCTAAAAGCCTCACGTGCCTTTTTACATGCTTCTACAGATTTTTCAGCAATCAAGGCTCGATCAACAACATCAGCATATCGACTTAGCTTAAGAACCTCTACACTACCTCGAATATTTGGATGCAAACCATCAAGAAACCGTCTAGCTTTGCTTGCATCATCAGGAAGCAGCTTGGTTGCAAACCTAGACAAAGAGGTAAATTGTTCTTCATACTCTGCAACAGACTTGCTACCTTGCTTAAGATTAAGAAAATCCCTTTCCATTTCAAAACGAACTCGATCTGGAAAGTATTTCTCATTAAAAGCATCTTTGAACCTCTTCCAAGTGATATTTTCATTTGCCGCTAAAATAGTCTTTATAATACAAGAAGTAGCATCCCACCAGTGATCAGCCTCATCCTAAAACATAAATGTAGCAAGCACGACCTTTTGATCATCAGGGCACCCCATGGCCATAAAAACTTTTTCAATTTGCTTTAGTCAACCCCCGGCAACAACTGGATCTGAGGTTCCTTTAAAAGCTGGCGGTCCCAATTTCTTGAACCGTTCTAGAGTTACCACAGAACCTGCATCGGCATTGCCTTGAATCACCACATTTCTTCCATGTCGAGCAACATTGCCACCCTGATTCATCTTTGTGAGCAACCTATTTTGCTGCTCCAATAACCGAGTTACCAAGTTCATTGTCGGGTTAGCTTCCTCGGCAAGTTGTCGAATGGTACGATTTTCATTAGCATTTGCATCTTGATTACCATTCAAACCTTCCTCGTGGGTGTTATTTCGAGTTCGACGCGACATAATTATCTAGCGAAAAACAAAACAATGATCACCCAGAGTGATAATGAAAATTAGGAATATACATAATAAAGGAAACTAAAGTTCCTATACTTAAAGCATAATTTTATAAAACATAAGGTCCTAACATCATTCATATATAATCTTCTGGGTAGTGTAACTTGTCAAAACAAATTCATCAAAATCAACTAATTATCAGCTTAAAAGAAACCTTTCAGCAGCCTCGATTTTGAAAATCAATAATCTAACATAGGTTAATGAAACTTTTTATCACAAAACAACTCTAAATGCCTCTCCTAACATCATTCATATATAATCCTTAATCAAAATCATTAATCTTTTAAAAGAATTACAATATCAACATACAATATTTCTAGCAAAATACATTCTATACCCTAAATCAATTTTCTACATAATCATACTAAAGGAAGAAAGAAAACTTACCCAAATCTTAAATCAAAGAAACCCTTCTTGATCTCCTTCACCTACTGTTGAAAGAAAAAATAGAGAGTTTATCAATATGTTATTTTCTTTTCTTTTCTTTTTGTCTACAGACTTCTATATGCTATTTATAAAAGAAATCTAGGGTTTTTTTTTTTTTTTTGTAGCAATTGGGCTTTACTCCTTAATAAGCCCTTTTTATTTTGTAGCAATTGGGCTTTTCTCCTTAATAAACCCCTTTTATTTATTTATTTATTTTGTCAAAGAAAATACAATGTTACACGGATATGTAAACGAATTCCGGTATAATTCCCGGATAGACCGGAAGTAAATTTTAAACGCGGGGAAATAAAATATTGTAAAGTGGCAGGATGCGAATGCGGATGCGTAATCGGATTTCCGTAGAGTTTCCAGATGTATTAATTAAATTATAATAAAATTTTCTGATGGACCGGAAATGATTTTCGAATTCGAAATTGGCATGGTAATTAATTAAGGATTAAAATAAAATTTAGTGCTAAAAGAAAGTACCAAAAAGGGTATGAATATATTAAATGGTAAAAGGACTTGTACAAGGGCATTTTAGGAAATGGAAAATATGCATGAAAGTGGATGTGTGGTGTGCAAGGAGTGAGTGAGAGAATGCATGGGAGACAAGTGGTGTGAAAGAGTGCATAAAAGGGTGATATGTGTGTGCCATGCATGACAAATTGTGGATAAATGTCATTAAAATGTAAGAAATATATAAAGTACAAATTGAAATGAAAGAAAGCAAAAACCATTTGAAGAGAGAAGAGGTGTATTCGGTCTAAGGAGGGGTGTGTTCTGTCGAGAAGAATAATGGAAGACAGCAACTGGTTTGATGATTTTTGAAGCTATGTTTGAGTGAAAATTTAAAAGAGAAAGATAAGAGAGAAACCAATTCATGAGAGGAGAAGTTTTCGGCCACCATAAGAGAGAAAAAGGGGTGTGTCTCGGCCATGATAGAAAACTGAATGCTGTAGCTTCTTTTGGTGATTTTGAAGCTTTCTTTTAGTGTTTTTAACACATGCAAGTCTAGGAGTAAGGTGCATCCATTCTAAGTTGGTTCCAAGAGGTAAGAATTTAGTTCTCATGAAATTGTTTATGTAGATGTTGGGATTTATAGTTTCTTTGTGATTTTGTGTTTGGTTTAAGGAATTGAGGTCTCAAAATTTAGGATGTTGTGTTGCATGTGGATTTGATGTAAATCTAAGCGAAAAATTTGATGAAAATTTGGTGTTGTGGTAGAGTTAAGTCACAGCCAAAATATGTTTTGATGGTTTAATATGAGTTTAGTTGTTTTGATATGAAAAATGATGAAATTGTGATGTGCATGCAAGTGTGAAATCTTGAAGGAATGTTGGTGATATTGTGCAAGTAATATTCGGCCAAGAGGTGATTAAAATGGTCCAACTTGAGTTCATTTTATTTGAATAATTTTCATGTATGCAAATGTGTTAGAATATTGAAATTTGATGTTGAAATTAGAAGGCAAAATTTTGATATACAAGCTTCCATATTCCGTTTAAGAGTGTATTAAAGTGTTGAACAATTTTTTTTTTTTTGAATGATTTAAATGATTTTATGAGTTATGGTGATGATGGAATTAATTTGAAATTGAAAAGAAATGCATTGGATGTCAAATGGTTACTTTGCGGCCAAACTTTTTGTAATTACACAATTGTGATATTTTATGAAATTGATTTGAATTATACCATATTACATGTGTTTGAGTAGGATTATAGTAAGAAAAATTGAATGAGGTTGAATGATGTAGAAGTGGTGAATATCCAGCCAACATAGGCCAAGATGATGCAAAAATATATTTAATGCGTTAGTGTGAAATTTAGGCTTAAATTGAGGTATTTTACATGCTTGAATGTGAAGAAATTTGAATGGAAATTATGTGTGAATAATTAAAGTTGGTACGACTTGAATAACGGTATTTTGATATCCTTGTGTAGTTAGAAGTTATGTGTTGATGTGTGTGTAAGTTCTAAACGGAAATTATGCTTGTATTAAAGTGTAGAAAACGACAAGCTAAAGAAGGGCTCAAAGAAGTGGTTTGCTAATTTGGGTAGCAAGTTATGAGTGTGAATTTTTCATAAAGTTTTTTTTTTTTTTAATGAATTTTACCAATTGAATTTTTATAATCGCAATGTCATGTTAGTATCCGATTTTCATGTTTTATCGAGCAAGCTTTTAGCATATTATCGTTATTTTTATAATGCATGTATGTTTTCTTAAGTTTATATTATAAATGTATTTATTTTAGAAGTAAGGAAAATTAGTAGTTTGAGTGAAATACATGCATAAAAGAGACATGCTAAGGATATTTCGAAAGTTTTAGGCTTTTGTCTTAGAAATGAAGTATTTGATTATAAATCATATACTAGAGAAAAGAATATTTACAAGTTAAATCAATATGTTTTCAAACCAAGTTAAAGAGAAAAGAAAGTTTTAAGCATATTGAAAGGATTTAAAATGTCGTTAGTTATTCCCAGTATTACCCAGTCAAGGTACCTTATACGTCTATGGCAAGAGACGGGGTGGCAAGAGAGCAAGGGAGGAGGGGGGGAAGGGGAAGGGGGGAAGCACTATCCTAGAGATCCTATATTTGCCTGATGTTTTGGGGTAAGCGCGATCCCAGAGGTCTCATATCTGCCTGATGTTTGAGGGGAAGCGCGATCCCAAAGGTCTCACGTTGACGACTACACAAATAACATTCCCTAGTTCCAATGACATGTAGACGTACAATCACATATCCCTGGGTTACCAACTAAGGCAAGCTTCAAAGAAGAAAAATCATGTCATTAGAAAAATCATGTCATTAGACATGAGGTTTAGAAAAGAAGAAAATTTACGTTTTATGAAACGTATTGCGAGATTTCGTGCAGTAGTATTTATATGTATTATGCTAGTTTTATAGTTTTCAAAAGATAGTAATAAATTATTAGTTTTCCAAATTATTTTGGGAGGATGTATAAATTTTAAAAGCAAATATCATAGTTTAAAAAGGCTACCCACTCACTAAGTTAATACTTATAACTTTTTTTCATGTTTTTATAAAAATCCTCCCCAGGTGTAAGTGTGAGCCAACAATCAGAATTAGCTCCATCGAACGTGCAGTTGGGTTGAAGACACGATGCTACTACACTAGTTTATTTTGAGATACCATGTGCATGCATAACTGTTTAAGACTTGTGGCACGTTTTGTAATACTATTTTGGAGGATATATATATACTTATGTTTTTGTATCATGTTTTAAAATCATGCATGTATATTGTTTTATGTAAGTTCAAAGATTTTTTTAATGGACTTATAAATTAGAATCATGTTTGTGGATGATTGTGAAAACGAAAAGAAGGTTTGAGGCTTAGAATTTAAGATTGTGTGGGTTTTGAAGTACACAGGTTTTCTATCATAATTTTACAAGGTGGACTTTTTAGAAAAACAGTCGTTGTGCTGCTGAAAAATTTTTATAAACCCTGTTTTGCAAACGTGCACCAAAAAGTAAAAATTCCCACCCATTTCTACTAGAAAATAAATTCTAAAAAATTTTAAAATGTTTTAAGTAGAAAGTAAAAGGTTTAGCTTCATGAAAACCTTTCAGTCGAAGTAGATCTCGACTGGAAGGTCACCGTGGGGTTACCGGACTGGTTGCTCAGTTGTATAAGGAAGAGAGGCCCGTCACTGAGTACAAGTCTATGGCTACGGCAACCTGGGAGCTAACTTGGCTCAGATTTTTGCTCAATGATATGCAAGTTTCTATAGAACTAGTAAGACTGTTATTTGATAATCAAGCTGCTTTCCACACAGCAACAAATATGGTATATCATGAGCGCACCAAAGACATAGAACTTGACTGTCATGTTGTAAGAGAAAAGATACAAGATGGTTGGATCATCACCAAATTTGTTCCATCTCAATTGTAGCTAGTAAATGTCGACGTTAGAATTTAGCCAACCTAGAGATTCTAGGCTCAAACTACAATCTTGATAATAAAAAATAATAAAAGCAGATAAAAGTAAAAGAAAGAGAGAGGAAGAACAATACAAAGAAGGGTTTTTAACGTGGTTCAGCAAGTATGTCTATGTCCACAGGTGTCACTCCAAATAATTTGGCAGAGTAACAGTATCACTCATTCAAGTTGTTCTCAATACAAAGAATTTCACCCCTATTTATAGTATGGGGATTTACAATTTGAATACAACACAAATTAGGAAGTAAATTTTACATTAACTGCATTCCATAACAATCTCCTTTGAATTAGGAAAGATTCCCGAAATTGAATCCGAGATTGTAGAGATTTGATTTGCACAAAATCAGGAAGTTTGAATCCCTCTTGGACTTGGTTGCTTCAAGCTTCTAGAAGATTATCTGGTGCGAGCTCAGCGAGCTGACACATCCTTCTCACGAGCTGAAGATGAGTCAAGGTAGCTTTGGTTTAAGATATGAGCTGAAGAAACAAGAAACGAGCTCAATATTGCGACCTGAGCACTGGGCTTCCTGGGCCTTTTACTATTGGGTTCATCCATTGGGTCTTTAGTAGCTCATTTATCCAGGTCGTGAAAATGCTCATAACAGTAAACATCTTTACGAAAGCTCTTGGAGGAAATGTGTTTAAGAAACTAACAACCAAGTTGAACGTGTTAGATATACATGCTTCAACTTGAGGGGGAATGTTAAAGAATTGATTATCTTAATTTGAGTAATTGAGACATGATTAGCCTAATTTGCATAATTGAGACACATTCTTTCTTATATTTAGGTGATTTGTAATCCCTTTGAATATGGGAATTAATCTTCCTTTAATGTAGGATTTTTTTTATAAATATTGCTCTTGTAAACTTGTATATATACCATTCCTTAATGTACTAATACATAATGAGAATACATAGCTTTTTTAAAAAACTTGTTGTTAGCCACTTTCTTGACTAGTCGTCATTACATGAGCTGGCTACTTGTTAAGCTGGTCACCCTAGCTTGCTAATTTTAATGAAATAGGCCATGTTTGCAGATAGGTTCCTTGAAGAAGCTTGACAAGTTTTGTCTAATAACAATAAGTGTGAATCTGCATGTTTGCAATTTCCACAGAGAAGTCTTTCAGCAAATTTTGTTATAATTTGCTATCTCTTTAGAATTTTATGGATTTGTGCCATGAATATTCATATTGGATTCGTTATAGCATTTTGTCCTCAAAGGGATTTAGCTACTGTCTCGGAGGGATCCCTAAAGGGACACAACGGAGGCGAGGTGCTATCATATATTCCTTGGATACTTAGGATATATTATGCCCCTAGAGGTATCCGTTTGCTGCCTTGGAGAGATGTGGTGGAGGTGAGGTGCTACCGTATCCTCCTTAGATGCTCAACATAAATTATGTCCCTAAAGGGATTTGGTTATTCCTCCGAAGGGATCTCTCGACGGATAGTGTAATGGAAACTCTTTTAAAAAATAAATAAATAAATAAATTCCCATCAAACAATTAATTATGAGATTTCTTTTTCTTTGACCTAAGTTTACCCAAAAATTGGGGATACAATAAAGGGAGTGATTGATGTAAGTCAAATTGGCAATAAAACATTTATTTCCTAATCACTACAATTAGGGTTTGAAACCATATATACATATTTAATTTCTCAATTCACATCATCTAACTCTCAACCTAGAAAATATATATACATTATTAAAAAATTCTCTTCTTCATTAACAAATTTGAACCCTCCACCATAACAACATAGGAGATCAAGATTGATTTTAAAGGTGTTTAGGAATCAAGTAGGTTTTCTACCCATTTCTTTTTTTATTTTTTATATTAGAAGTTTATGGTATGATAGAATTATTGCATCATATTGTTTAGGTTTTGAGTTATTTCGATGTTGGATTAAAATTGTATGAATTATTTTCAAAGAATTAGATGCCGCTGAAAATTCTACTTCCTAATAGACCTATCAAATTTGTTTGATTGTTTGAATAGACAAATCAAAGTATAAAATTATGGAATTTGGTATGAAAGTTTTTTAGGATGTTAGGTTTTAGTTTGAAAAATTTCATTGTCATATGATAAGTCTGCAATTGATTAGGAATTTTTGTTTACCTCTAAATAAGTGAAACAAAAATCTAGATAGTACTGAACTAGGCTGAAGTTCTTTTTTTTTTTTTTTTTTTTTTGTTTAACATGCATTTGACATTATTTTGGTCTCATTAAATTTCTATAAGAACCATTATGAGTCTTCTTTAAGCCATTAAATTTTCAAGGATTTTTATGAAGTGATTGAATTTTAAAAATTTGGACATTTAGGGCTATTCAATTTTGAAACCAATGTCTATACAACCTTGACTCAGATTTGGAGGTTTAAAATTGATAGGTTAACAAAGGCATTTAAGGTTAGAAATTCTTGTGACATATATTCTGGGTCTTTAGAACAGATACATACATACATATACTCACATACACGTATATAAATATATATATATATATATGTTTTTATGGTGATTGGTTTTATATACAATTCATTTAAAATGAAGAAAGTATAGTGCATTAGTAGAGGCAATGTTGACGGTGATGAATCTTAGTGGTATTTGGAGTTAGATTCATTTAGTAAAGTGTGGGTTGTGTCAAGCTAACGTTAGTATAACATTTATATAACGATAACTTTGACTAGTTTAGAGTCATTTTAAAGTTATGAACACATATAAGTGTATATAAATGAGTTTCGTTATGTGATTTTAGATTGATGAGTGAGATTATTTGGTAAAGTTATTTTCTTTATTGGGATAAGTAGAAGAGGTAAGTAAACCTTATACATTATCTTAATTTATTGTGTGTTCAACTTCAAAAATACTTTTTTTTTTTTTAAATGAACTTCAAAAATACTTTGATTGGTCCTTTTAAACAATCAAATGAAACCTTGAGTTTTTCAACATTACTTTTCATTATATTCTATTTAAATGATTTTGCATCCTCACATATATATATATATATATATATCTTTTATACATTGTTCGATTGTTTTAAAAGAATAGTCTTTATATTTGAAAAGTGTGATATATTCTATCAAAAGTATTCCACCATATTAAAAAGTATGATATGTATTGTAATCATGATTATAGTGAAAATGTTTTAGCTCATCTGTTCGTGGATCATTTAATTGTATTGGCTTAAGCATCGGAATTACAAGTATCATAATTGTATCGTATTGGTCCAAATTGTTGTGCAACGTCAATTATATTGACCTCGCACCGGGATTACAAATGTCATGATTATATCGTATTATCCGGGACACGAATTGTGAATGATATTACATGACCAAAGCCACTTCCCTTTTTTTTTTTTAAATATGGATTATTCATTACTTTTGACTTCAATTTTAAATATTGAAAGTTTTGTATATCATATTGTTAAATGTTTTATTAGTTTCGCTATATTCACATTTATTTCAGTTATCATAAAATTATAACTTTTTTTTTACTATAAAATTACTTTATAAAGTTACGATATTTCCTTTCTACTACATGCTATATCTTAGTGTATAATGTTTATCTATTGAATTGATGACTCATTCCTCGTCTTTACTATTTTACAGATTAGTAGGATTTATTTCTCTTGTGGGACAACTTCAAGTTATTAGTATCACTTGGTAAAGAATTTCAATTCTAGTGTTGTGGTTATTTCTTTTGTTATTATTTAAAAAGCATTTAAGTTTGTTTCATTCGTTAAGACTTGAATGTAAGAGTTGATTTTGAAGGATCATGAATTTGAGTTGTTTTGAAATTTAAGTGATTGATTGAACATTTCATTATATTGATTTTTATATCAAATTGGGGTGTTACAAATGTGGAGGAAGCGAGGTGCTATCATGTCCTCCTTGCATGCTCAACATAAATTATGTCCCCAAAGGGATTTGATTGCTGCCTCGGAGGGATCCCATGAGGGATACGGTGGAGGCAAGGTGTCGGCTTGTTCCCCTTAGATGCTCAACATAAATTATGTCCTTGGAGGGATTTAGGTGCTTCTTCGGAAGGATGCAATAGAGGCAGGCTGCTGCTATGCCCTACTTGAATGCTTAACATAAATTATGTCCCTGAAGGAAAGTAATTTTGCATTGAAGGGATGTGATGGAGGTGTGGTGTTGTTTGGTCCCCCTTGAACCACGTTGGCGGAACATGGTGCTACCCAATCCCCTTTGAACCACAAAGTGAAATGTGGCGGAGACATGGTGTTATCTGGTCCCCTTTGAACCACATCGTGGAGGCCAGAGTTGTCCAAATGTTGTGTAGTGGTGGAGGTGGGGTGCTGCCATGTCCTCCTTAAACTACTCACGTTACTATCCTTAGAATTTTTATGGGTTAATGTCATATATATTCACTGTTGGATAGTCTTGTGTTAATAAACTGTTGGGACACTTTTTCTTTGTAGATTTGTTATCATTATTGTTTGTAAGGGTGGTTATTTTTACTAATCATATGTATTCGAGCAACCCCTATAAGCCCCACAAATTTGCAGTTCACATGCCATTAAGCACAAAACAAACTTGTATAAGAGCTGAATTAACACTTAAAAAAAAATAGTTCTTGGGACTATTATTAATAAACAAAAAAAAAAAAATGCTAATTAACATGAAAGAAAGCAAAACATAATTGGATGTAGCTAAAAGCTACTAATATTTTTTGAAGAGCTTTAATGGATCAAGGTCGTATTTTATAGGTCGCAAGGTTAGCTTGACTGCTTTCTCATAGCACGTCTTGCAACCTGCTAACTACCTTGATTACATCCTACCCAAGTAGGAGTAGGGAATCTTACCATCAGATAGTAAGTTGATGTTATTGCTTCCGAGTCATTGAGAGTTGGTCGCCCTAAAATAGCGTTGTAAGCTGTTATGTGCATTTTCTGGACTCACCAAATAGGCTGATAAAAGCCCAACAAGTCAACCCAATGCAAAGGCCCAGCAGATAAGGCCCAATTATTAACCCCAAGTCTAGCGAGCTCCGTAGCTCGCACCAGTGAGCTCGTTTCCCAACCAAGCTGCAGATCGTTATGCAGTTCGCTCTATACATGGCTCGCTACTCAGCAAGGTCCAGCTCGAGGTTGCTCAAGGCAGTAAACAACTCGCCTAGTGGTTAGTTAATACAGAATCTTCCAGAATAGGCAGTTACCCAATTTGATCATGATTCTCTCGCTAGAAACGGAAGTTAATTCAAATTTGAACTCAGTCAACGTGATCTTGCGATTTTTGGAGCAGTTACCTGATTTAGCTCCAACCGATCAGGAAACATATTTAATTTGTAATTCCTTTCCTATTTTTTCTCTTCCTAATTTGTAATGCCTCTCTCTCTACAAATAAAGGCTAAATTCATTGTAACAGACATTTAAGCAATAATATACTGTCACTCTGCCAGATTGTTGAGAGACAGTCATGGATGTAGGCGCACTCGCTGAACCACGTAAAATCTTGTGTGTCGTTTGGTTATTGACTTTCTTTTTCCTATTTTGTTCTTGGTTTTTGTGTCGTTCTACATTGATTGCAGGTATTAGACATTGAATTTTCGTTGACCAGAAAATCATGTCGACATAAGCTATGAGGCAATCAATGACTAGGAAGTCTACTAGTGTGGTCGCTTGGCATCATTATGGGGCCAACCTCTAGCATCTGCTTCGGTGAATCTAACAGACTATGTATTTGTCCTTGCCTGTTTTGGTGGTCTTTCCTCTATATGAAAGCTAGTTAATGGGGGGTACCTTGCTTCTCTGACACATCGGTCATATGACCTGTTAAACGTTCCTGCCATGTGAGGTCTCTCATGGATAGTGCGAATCTCTCTCACTGCAACAACTGTTTCCTATAGGTCAATTGCGGGCTGCTGATTTGTCATGGGCCAAGATACATACTCCTGCAACCTACCTCTTCTGATGAGGTCCTTTATTGCATCTTTAAGCACATAGCACTCAAAAGTTGTATACCCGACCTCGTTGTGGTAATGGTAGAACTTCTTGTGGTTCCTTGATCATTTCAGGAGTCTTCCAAGGCTGAAGTTTCTTGAAGTTCGCACTGTTCTGCTCTCTGCATAGATTTGTTCTCTGGTATCTATGAGCTCAAGGAATTTTCCCTAGCAGTTGTCGTTTGGACCAACATCTATCTCTAGCACTTGCCCTACCATCTCTCCAAGAAAGGAGCCTACCTCTTTGTTCATACATGCAAGCGGCAAGTTATGCATTTGAACCCAAGAAGCTGTTGAGCGACAATCAATCTTAGTTATCTTGTCTATCCCCTTCAGTTCTTTAAGCACTAGGAGATGCTTGTCGAAGCTCCATGGACCACCCTCCAGTACTCTTTTCCTGCCCCACTGACATTTGAAATGGAATATATAGGTATTGGTTCCCACTAACTCAATTTATACCTCCCTTTTGGTCCTCCATATCTTGGGTATAAAGGTTCTAACTGCATCCCTATTTATTTATTTCCTTGTTAGTGACAATGCATCCCACCAAACTTAGGGGCTACCAAGCTTAGTCCTATTTTCTGCATCTCCATCTTGACTCTACCCACAAGAATGTCTTCATTTTCCTCTTCAATCGAAAGCTTTCCACAGATTTTTGCTAAATCATCTTCACCCATCCTGAACCCTAAGCCCCACATTACACTTACAAGCTAAGATAAAGCAAAAACAACCAGAGAAGAGATAACAGAGATGAAGAAAAAATAACAAGGTAAACACCCAAATAGGGTTCGGACTACACGCACTGGGCGTGATGGCTACTTACACATGCTGATCTCCATTGGCACTCCAAAGAGAAGCGAAGGAGAGAAAGCAGGATAAGAACTTATGTACCTAATCAAGTTCCTAGTAACACAAACTAAGCCAATGTATGTACAACTTTGGCATCTGTTTCATAAAATGCCTTCACCACAGCCCCACGTCACATTGGATGGTGCAAGCAATGCAATCGTAGCAAAATTAAAAATGACACTTCTACTACTTTATTCGTTTCTTTATTCTATCCGTTTCATAACTTTTGGATTGTTATTCTGTTAGTGCATTGAGCATATTGATCAGTTAATTTTAAATGGTCCTAATGATTTTGAGAATCTTACATGAAGGATACAAATGTTGAAACTCATATTAAGAACCAATAGAAAATTTTGTACTGCAGTAAACATCTATTCTATGGATAATTTTTCTAAAAGCATATTGTTATACTTTTTGACTAAGAAAGAGAACGCTCATAAAAAATGATCAAGCAACCTTGAGCACAAAATGATGTCTCATACATGAAAAGTTGGATTTGTTCAGCAAGATGGAAAAAGAATTATCAAGACAATCTTTACCTATCAATGTGATGTAAAAAAGGGAATACATATAAGGTAAATCAATAAGGATAAGATGTCTTTGTTCATAATGTTGTGCTGTTATTTAATGCCAAAAAAAGACCTATGCAATTAATATGGGTTGTCTGTGAATGCTATATACAGTGAGGGATCATGTCACTTTATTCCTTAGTTCTCTGGTAGTGCAAGACGTGGCCCATCCTCGTTTAATGGAATGGTATAAGAACAACTTTAGAACAAGTTCACGACTAAGTAATTTATTCTTTGTGAATTCTTTATACTTTTCAGAGTAAAACCAACAGGAAAGCTTGGTATCAAGGTTTAAACTTGTTTATGTGTCGTTAATTTGACATTTTAGTTATTTGTTTATTTGTTTATTTATTTATTTTGGTTGTAGTAACGGAGTTATTCCACTCTATTTGATAAATGACAGACCAGAGCTTTGACAGAGAGGGGAATGTTATAAAGTGTCATAATTAGTTTAATATTGATTACGGCTTCCACTATCAAAGTAGCTTAAAAACTCTAATTTGGTAGTAGGGAAACTCTAGAATTTGGTTCTCATTGATAACCCAGTGAGAACATAACTGTTGTACTAAAACAAACCATCTCCAGTGAAGATGACTTCTGCTGCTCGTTATCGTTATCAAAATAAACTAGGACCAAACGAGGACGATGTTACAGGAGCAACCGAGGATGATGTTGTTTGCTGTTGTTTTAAATCAAAATCAAAACCAAGAACACAAAGGGTAAAGAGTGATCCTGTCAAAGAGACACCAGAAGAGCAAGCAAAGAAAGGTATCCAAAATGAACATAGCAATGGAAGCAATAACAAAGCTTGGTTAGATCATCATACGGGACCTAGTCCCAACCCGAGATTGGATAGGGATCGACAACGCATCACCGAAAAAATGACATACGAGGAATATGATCATTTAGAGGAAACAAAGATTGGAGCTAAGCAACTGTATCAAAGAAACAGCGATGGTAACCTGGGAAAAACGGAGCTGAGCCCTCCAACTAAAAAAAGTAGCAGCCATCCATGGCCAACGGACTGGGAGAATAACAGACAAGAAGGCATCAAGTACACAGGTCCTAGTCCAGCAGGCATGCCAAAGAGCAGGCTTCAGAATTATTCCTCAGAAGATGAGAAGCAGAAGAGTGATGTTCAGAAGGAAGAAGTCAACAATGAAAGTGATGGTGACAGATGGCCTGATCTTACTAAGAAGAAGGGAAAAGGCAACAATGGCAGTAATGGAGGCACAAGGTCAGATCCTACCAAGAAGGTCATGAGCAGCACTTTTGAGCATGCGGGTCCACCACCAAGGGAGGAGAAAGAGAGCAATCTCCGGAAACATAGCCATGAAGATCCATATAAAGACCAGCATAAAGATGCGCACAAGCGAGAATACAACCAGGAGAACCATAAGAACACAAGGCAGGACCTTAGCAAGAAAGAGAGTAGCAGCCCTGAGCAATCAGTTGAACCAAAACGGAAAGGGAAACAAAATGAAACAAACAGGCTAGGAGGCATTGATACTAATCATGATCATTACAACCTCAACTCTTCAACGACAACAACCAGTACAGAAGAGCATCGGAAGGATTTTCCATGAAAGTATACAGCGACTGAATCTGTGTAGGCACAAGGCCTAACAATTCAAAGGTATTTGATGTGGTTTTTTGATTACTTTCTTTCTGTAAATAGCTCTTTGATTGGTCTATTTTTGAATACCATCTCGCTTTAATCCTTTTTCTTGCTGGAGCTAGTCTTGTTCCAAATATTGTGTAGCTCATACAAGTGATCACAATTCATAAAGCTCCAACCTAAATGATTGAGGAAATGGATTGCATAGTATACTCTTGGGGCTTTTGGTTTAAGAACTTGATAGAGAAATCCTTTCCTGCCCAGTTTTGAGAGCAACGACAAAAATCTTAGCAGAGAGTTTAAAAGATCATTTCATTTCCCAGTTTTTCCTACCATTTGAACCTTTATCTTAGGTCGATTTCCTAACAAGATGCATAATTTCGGGCCCAAGTGAATACAGAAACACTCCATTAACTTTTCCTCACTCCATCCTTTTTATTTTTTCTTTTTAATCTATTCCTAACAAAATACATTATTTCAGGCCTTAAGTGTTCGGATTTTATGGAATGTTATAATACGCTCTCATGAATCTAGAAAATGTAAACGTCTAGGCGCTATCATTTCCCACTTCCATCAGTTCTTGTTTCATGGCTTCATATCTATGATAAAGTTCTAAAAGCTTATCTTTTACCATCACATAAGCTCAAACTGAAAATTCAAGTCAAAGAGATGCATAGTGAGCCAGAGAAATCATATTCCAGTCTAATTTGAAATGTCAAAACCATTTATATTTGTTTCAAATTTGGAAATATAGTTGTACCTTTTGTTTTTTGTTTTTTGTTTTTGTTTTTTTGATACAAAATATAGTTGTATCTTAAAGTATCTCAATCATTTCTTTCATCTATAGTTTTGTCTTGATTGTCTCTTAGATCTAGGTTTATTTTCGAGTAATTAATGTTAAAATGTGAAAAGTGGATAGAACTTAGTAACCATCCAAAACAAACCAATTCATACCGACCTAAATTTGCACCTTCATATGTGAGCATATCTGAACAAGTTTTGAGGATATTTAACATTAAGATTATAGTAAAGTTCTGCAGCACATCTAAAATTAACAAGAGTTATATAACATTATAACACTGTCATTATACACAACATATTCTATTCAATATCTTCAATTGTATGGTAAAATGATTTCACATCTCTGCGGCAAAAGATTTACCACAACCACATGTTTGTGTAGCATTTGGGTTCTTGAAAGAGAAGCCTCCACCAATAAGAGCATCACTGTAATCCAATTGCATTCCAAACAGAAAGAGAAGGCTCTTTGGATCACATACTGCAACAAATAGGAAAAGCGTATGTAAGTATCTCAAGCAGTCAGAGCACAAAGATGAAAACAAAAACATCAGATAGAAACATTATCACAAAAATCAGACAAAGCAATAAAGCAAACTTCTGTGAGTCATGGATAGAGGAAATCTGTTATGTGGACCATAAGTTGGTTCGCATAGAATAATATGAGTTGCCCGAATTACATCAAAGTAAAATATTTTAAATGCCAAACCGCCAGTGTCATCTTCAAGCATGGAACAAGGAAAATCACTTTTCCAGTTCCATTATTAATCAAATTTTTTGCAAAGGAATGAAAATGCTTAACAATCGATAAACTTCTGCTCTAAATTTACAATTCAAAAGGAGCTAAAAAGGCCAAAACATCAAACAATGCTGACTTCAGATGTGTTCCATTTCTAAATTTTTCCCCCTAAGGATAACCAATATTTGGAGGAAAAAAAACAGATTCATCGATCCTACCTTCAATAGAATCTGCCCAATTTGAATATAAACCGTCAAAACTGCTTAAAGTTTCATTAGGATTTAGGACCTGCTAAATTTCAAACAGTTTCATTCATGTAGTACAATTTCCAACCATCCGTCACATACATCATCATGTATAGACACTTGTATAACATAAATCAAATCAAATCATTTTCTCAATCAAACATGACCGCCTTCAGATCCATCATAGTACACAACTAGACCCAATTATTCCCACCAATCCGACACCATTACTGTAGAACCAATCAAAAGAGAGCAATTCAATTCAATTTCAACTCTCACTTTTTAACCAATCTCATCTACACAATCATCAATCAATTCAACACATTCGAAGTCCTCTTTACCACAAAATTACACTACTTTACTTGATTTTCCCATTCCTTTCACTTACTATAAACAATTAAACAAACCAAACGAAATTTACTGACCTGCTATGCAAATTTTTTCCTCTAGTTCTCTATTGAGAAATACTGTCTTTACACCCATCTGATGCAATTCCAAGTCCATATGTGCAATGATAGCTAGTATAAGGAAAACAGAACGTTGTCTTTACACTCATATGATGCAATTCCAGGTCCATCCGTGTGACAATAGCTAATATAGCTAGCATAAGATGAGTAGAAGCAAACCTAAACAAACTAAACTACAAAATTTTTCACAAAATTCACTAAAAAAAACCTACCAACAATGCAAGTAATTCTACACTCCAACAAACTACAAAAGTTTTCACAAAATTCACTAAAAAACACCTACCAACAATACAAGTAATTCTACACTCAACCAAATTAATTAAAACAAGAAACAAGGTAGCAACAATAGACGCTTGTATTGTTACCAATAACGAAGCCGTTGTATTCGATGATGGAGTCATCAGGTCTGGCGTCGGCTCTGTCCTCAAACTCCATCGTGTACGACATCCCCGAACAGCCTCCTTGTTTCACGCCGATTCTCAAGCACAAATCCTCGCTTCTCTCCGACCTCATCTTGCTCAGATGCTTCAACGCGCTCTCACTCAACGCTATCGCCGGCTCCACTGCCTCCGCCGCCGCCGCTCGAACAAAGAGAGAAATTGGACGGCTTAGATTTGATCTGGCGAACCGGAGAGAGATTGAATTTGGAGGTGGAGAGAAAGAGAGCGATTGCGATTGGTTGGGGAAGCGAAGAAGAGAGGGACTACTCGTTGTAATTGCAGAGAACGCCATTGGACACAACAACAAATGCAGTTTTTGTTTTGTGTGGTTTTTGTTTTTTGGTCAAAATAAGGCACTGGAGACGTGCTGATCGGAAGATCTGGGCCGTCCAAGTGTTTTAAGTGGAGTTAAATCCCACGGTTCAGGGTTTTTGGAAATTGTATTGAAATATATACGTATAATTTTGAGGCTTCTATTACATTTATTGGAAGATACTTTTGGTTGCTCGATGGTTTCGCCTTCTCTTTCACTTTATAGTTTCTTTCATTTTTATTTTTATTTTTATTTTCTGTTTTATATTAAATAGTTTTAATTAGTCAGGAGCTAAAATAATAAAATTGAAGGATAATCCTATTATCCTCTAGTTTGACATAATGTCAAAATTCCCAATATTTTTTAAAATCTTTAATATTTTTTTTATCGATTTATGAAATAAATCAAATACTTATATAATGTTTAAAAATGTCCAAAAATCTTCTTACCGTTAAAGTTAACGTTAGGAATTAAAGTTTGATCGTTAATGTGAAAAGACAAAACTATAAGGACACTTTAATTATTTTGATCATTTTAACAATGAGAATAATAATAAAGTGTATAATGAGATTCTCTTCAACTACATGGAGTAATTAACGATTACGTCAAATCACAAGGGTTAAAAGTGAGATTATCCCTAAAAGTAATTTACCTAACATAAATATTTTTAATTAAAATAATGTTAGGTTTCCCAAATATTCTACCCAAATTCAAATCTAAATGATATAATATGTTAATTGTCAAGATTCTATTAATTATTATACCATCTCATGATTTACAAGATCTTGACAAGTCATATGCTACATAATTTGAGTATGGATTTGGAAAATATATTTGAAAAATCTAGCATTATTTATTTTGAGTAAAGTAATGCTAGACTTCCCAAATATTATTATTCATTTCGAGTAATGCTAGACTTATCAAATATTTTAATCAAATTCATGCCCAAATGATGTAGTATGTGAGTTTGTTAAGTTCCTGTTAATTATCACATTATCTCATGTCCAAATGAGTAATGCTAGAATTCCCAAATAGTTTTCCCAAATCGATGCTCAAACAATGTAACATGTGAGTTATCAAGATTAGGGGTGGACGTTTTCGGGTTCGGGTTGGGTTGGGTTGAAAATCTTCCAACCTAACGTGGGTTGGGTTGAAAATTTTTTAATTCAACCCAACCCAATAAATTGTTCAACCCAACCCAAGTATTATTGGGTTGGGTTGGGTTGATTGAGTTAGATTTAATTTATCACAAATGCATAAATGGTCTAGTTGATAATTTTCTTAGTCTTAGTAATTTGATTACAGATAAAATGAATACAAATAAAGATTCAATTATTGTAAGTAAAAGAGTAAATTCATTATAAATGTTGTCTTTAATCTTTATTCTGAACAAATGTTCTTCTAGAGAGAAGAGGAAATCTTAGATTTAAAATTAGGGATAGACGTTTGTCGGGTTCGGGTTGGGTTGGGTTGAAAATTTTTTACTCAACCCAACCCAACCTAACCCATCCAATTTTTTTAAGATGTAACCCAACTCAACCCAACCCAATAAAAAATGGTCGGGTCTTGGAGTCGAGTTGGGTTGGAGATGCCCACCCCTAATCAAGATCCTATTAATTATCATATCATCTCATGATTTACAAGATTTTAACAACTCATATGTCATATCAGTTGGACATGGATTTAAGTAAATATCTAAAAAACTTAGTATTACTCTTTCTAGACTTCTCAAATATTTCGTCTAAATTTATATCTAAATGATGTGATATATGAATTGTTAAAATCGTATTAATTATCATATTATCTCATAATTTAAAAAAATTTAACAACTCACATGTCATATCATTTTGTATAAATTTAAATAAAATATTTAAAAAGTCTAATATTACTCATTTAAATATATTATTTTAAATTTTTATAATAATTTCACTACCATCCAATGTAACCTAATCAAAGAAATTAGTTTTAAGAAGTACAATTAATTTTAAATAATCAGTTAAAATTAATCCCAATGTCTAATCAAAGTTAAATAAGATAGGATTTTTGCATAATCCCTCCAAGTGGCCGTAGTTGTACACCTTATTTATTTTAATAGTGAAAGATTAAAACATTTCATAAGTTTTATTATGTTAGATTTAAAAAAATAAAATAAAATAGGAATTTAAGAAGTAAAATGAAGAAAAAACACATATTTAATACCTAATAATATCCATGAAGCGTCTCTGAAACTATGAAATTAATACCTAAAGAGACAAAAAAAAAAAAAAAAAGATATACTAGCCAAATATTCATAAACTTACGTTTATATTATAAATAAACAAATAAGATTTTATACAGCTTGACTGCTTTCTGTCCAGAACAACAGAACAAAAACATCTAATAGTCTCAGATAATTAACTACTGATATAGTTCCTGGCTATGCAACCAACTTCAGCACGTACACTCTTCTCTACTCACTACTTGAGCAACTGTATCAGAGATGCATTGGAAGAAACTGCAATTGAAGTATTGGAAATTATTAGTCTCATCTACAAAAAATCATATAAGCCAAACAGAAATAGCAGGAACAGAAACCAAATATAAACATTTTCAACCGGATTCCATAAGAATTATAGTTCAAAAATTTAATTACTGTGTAAATATAGTAATGATGACAACCCAAAACAAACAGGATAACGCATGTCTTGTGGGTGAAAGAAATCAGTAACCAGCTGAGGTAAACTTACATATCTTGTGGGTGTTCATCGACAAGTGCAGTTTGTGCACCACAAAGGAATGCTTCATCAATGTTGTAATCTTCTTTTGCTGAGGTCTACAAGTAAGGAATGTTTCCTCAGGAGGCACACCAATCCTTAGCTTTGTTCTAAGAAACCTGCACAGAATTATGCACTCTTGATTCAGCCTATATAATGCATGCCACGATTAACGGATTTTAACAATGTTTTAAGGGGTGCATTGAACGATGTCCATACCACTCAGCTGTTTCCAACATCTATAGTCAATCTTATTTCCAAGTACTGTGAAGGGAAAAGTCTTGGGAACAGCTGAATCTACCTGCATTACAATACCAAAAATCTCAGGATGTGAATTCCAGGTATAAGTGTACACAATTATGCTAAAATATCTTGTGTCTTAAATTCTTCAAAAATCTAGGAAGCAAGAATGGGAATTACTCACAGCAAGATATATTAAATACTTTCTCTTCGTGTAATAAACACGCAATTGGCTGAGCAAAAGTAACTTATAACCACAACTGGTTATCGGGTGCTGAGGATGATGAAACTTGGAACTAACATTTTTGTTGTGTTCAATAATCTGCGAATGCAATATAATTATCTGGTGCAAATAAAAAATATCATTGATCAGACCTGTTCAAGCAATTCTTTCTGCCAATTGTGAAGTGACTCCAATTTTAGCACATTTACATATATACACATGAACACAGCAATCTGCTCCTTCGTAAAATTCAGCCCTCAGACTCTGAAACCTTTCCTGCCCTGCCGGCTTCCATATATATATATATATATATGTGGAACTTTATAAGTAGGCAATGTTTTACAAAAATATGTCAACAAGACTCTTAACCTAGTTTGTCACCTACAAACCAAGTGACCAGTTTGTCATCAATCTGGAGTTCTTTGGTGACAGAAACAGCTCCAATTGTAGCTTTGAACTGTTGACTGAACTTTATGTACACATTTCATGCGTTATGAGAGAATGAAAGAATGCATTTCAATTATCAAGTATTGCAAAAAACAGATAAAAAGCTTCACCAAAGCATATTCAATCAAACCCACCAGCTACCACATGGAAAAATTTTAAGAAAACATTACCAATGTCCATCGTTGGAAGCCTCACTTGAATATGTTTGAAATTGACCGCAAATGCCACATACCTCCTTGATTTACCATTGACTTGTAAAATCTAATCAACAAGGTCTTGTAGGATCAAAAACTCTATGTTAGTAACTAATGCCAGCCACTCAACAGTTACCATGTCAACTTCCTCTAGGCTCTTGAATGGGAAATGATGGAAGCAAGTTTAAACATTCATGATACGTTTCATCCTTTATAAGCAAGTCTATCACAATAGAAGCTGTGGAAGCATCTGGCCTTACATTTCTCTTTGCCATTTTGTGAAGAAGTTCCACCACTTTTTTTGTCTCATTATTTTGCAAATATCCACGCATAAGTGCATCATACGTTATTGCATTGGGTGCACAACCCATTTCCTCCATTTTCGACAATAAATCATTTGCTTCTGCTAGTTGCCCTTCTTTGCAAAGGCCATTGATCATGATACTATACAAGACAACATCTGGCTCAAAGCCTTCTTGCAATAATTTGTGAAATAGCTTACAAGCAATTTTGATCCTCTTTGTTTTACACAATCCATCAATAAGGCAGCTGTAGCTTGAAATGCTGAGATCAAAGTTGCCCATTTTTAAAGCTTCAAACACTTCCATTGCCTTGATCACACAACCCTGTTTACATAACCCATCAATGAGAATATTATATGTAGATTTATCAGGCACAACATTATTAAGTAGCATTTGACCAAACATATTTTTCGCATGTCTAATCTTACCAACTCGAAAAAGGCCACTTAACAAAGTATTATATGTGGTAGCATTTGACATAACTCCTTCCAAAATCATTTGCTCATAAAGACTCATGGCTTCCATTATGTTTTGTTTCTTGCAGTACCAATTAATCATTATATTATAACTAAAAACATCATGTCTACACCCCTTATTTGTCATGGAAGCAAACAACTCCCTCGCATCATCAATTCTATCTATCAAGCACAAACCATCTATTAAAGTGTTATAAGTTACCACATCTGGATTCACACAGCTCTTAATCATTAATTCTAACAATTCGTTTGCTTTATCTATCTTCCCATTCTTGCAAAACTCATCTATAATCACATTAAACGTCACAACATTAGGCTGCACACGTTGATCCACCATCTCAACAATCAAATCTTTAGCTTCCTCCCAATTACCCCAGCAACACAAACCGTGAATCAAGGAAGTATAAGTAACTACATTAGGACTAATTCCCCTACCCTTCATTTCCAAAAAAAGCTCCTTCCCCTTCTCTACAAACCCATCTTTACAAAGACCATCAATCATACTAGTATAACAAACAATATCAGGCTCACAAACAATCCCATTTTCACCTTCCCCTGCAACCATTCCTTCATGCAACCTAAGAGCTACGCCAGTACTTCCATTTCGACACAACTCATTTATCAACGTCCCATAAGTAATCACACTTGGCCTACAACCAAACACAATCATATTCTTAAACAACAGGGTGGCCTTCATGATTCTACCCTCCCTACACAACCCTTTAATCAAAGAAGTAAAAGTCACAACATTTGGGCTAAAACCACACCTCAAGACCCTCCCCAACACCCCAAACCCATCAGAAGCTCTATTCACATTACACAAGCAGTTCAACAAAACCGTCAAAAGAATCAAATTTGGCAACACCCCAGTTGAGTTCATCCTCATAATAAGAGAAATAACAGTATCATGGTGTCTATTTTTAGCAAGAGAAGTGAACAAAAGAGTGAAGAGTGACATAGGGGGAGAGGGTTTCCTATGAATCAAGCAATCAAAAAAGAAATGAGCTTCATCAGGAGAGACGTTACCTGCTCTACACTTATCTCTGAGGAAATGGTCAAGGGGTATACGAGAGAAATGTTTGCATTTAAAGGTAGTATACAAGCAAAACGAAGGAGGACGAAGAGTAGCGGTTTTCAGAGCCATTGCAAGGCGACTGGTTCTTTTGGGGTTGAAGAATCAAGTAACCAGTAGTCAATCCGACCCAACTTTCTTTTGAGCGTATGCAGGCCGGGTGACTTTTGTGGGCCGGATGAAGTAATTTTTATCTTTTAATTATGAGTTTAACTACCTTACTGATTACTAATTGAATAAAATTATTAATCAATAATAATTCTTAGATTGGTTATAAAGATATTGTAATGCTATTTATCAAAGAATATCAAGGGTTGTTATTGAACCTTATCCAATCAGTAAATTAGTAATTATTATTATTTTTATTTATATTATTTAATTATGAAATTCATAGGTTTATCATTTAAAAGAATTTATACATTTTAGTTTAAAGCTTGTTTTATTATTTATAATTATATTATTACATTATTACCATTATATGAGGGTGATACTACAAATTATTGTTTTGTAGAGTAGGATGCTTTTGTGGAGTATGATGCTTTTCTCCTTATTTAATTGGATATTTGATTTAAATCAAGAACAGAAAATTTGTAGAGATTTAGAAATGCAAAGTCTAGAGTATTTATCCTTTGAATGCATTCAACATGCAAGTTGGTAGGTTTTGCCTAGGAGCAATATCTACTAACAAACTCTTGTCAAAAAGTAATTACTATTATTCTCTCTAATTTACATTTTACCTTATTATTGAGAAAAAAATCATTTTAGTCCCTAACATTTGAAAAATAGTTAATTTTTTAAATATATTTTCCAAAAGGACGAAATGAACCTTAGTTTTACAGAAAAGTATCAAATTAGTTCATCCTATCGGTCAACTAACGGTTAAACCTAACTGATAGCATAGTAAATTGGGGTAAATTTGGTATTTTCAATCATATTAGAGGATGGTGACATGTGTAAAGTGAAGATAAAATGAAGGAAAAAAAATTCATTTAAAAAATGAGGAAAAAATAAAAAATTCCAAAAAACAAAAAAAGAAAATCATAATGTAGGCCTGTTCAACAAACCCATACACCCCACTTGCCTCGCACCGCCGTTCAACCCACACTTCACGTCGTTCAACAAGCCACCTCTATTCACCCACGATTGACCATTGTTCCTTGACCACCACCGTAACCGTTCGACAGTTACCCACTTATAATCGTCTAACCCGTTTCAACGACTCACACCTTACCCCATTCAACAACCCACAAGCATTCACCCATGATGGACCACCGACCCTCAACAACCATCATGACCATCCGATGGTCACCCATTTGTAGTCGTCCAACCCATTCAACAACCCGCATCTTGTTCATAAACTGTCAACCCGTTTCAACGACCCATACCCCACCTGGTTCAATAACCCACATGCATTCACCCACGATGAAACACCGACCCTTGACAACCATTGTGACCGTCTAACGATTACCCACTTGCAACCGTTTGACCCGTTCGACAATCCGCACCCCATTTATTAACCCACTCAGTCAACCTAACCCCGTTAACTCACTTTCAACCCGCACCTAATTTACCTATCGTCAACCTACACCCTGAACATTGTTCAACCAATTTCTCGAGCGACGATGACTGTTTTCATCAGGTTAGGGTTATATATTATTGTAATATTTAACTTTATTCAAGGCTATAATGGTCTTTTCATTTGCTTTAACAGTATCCATGGTTAAATTAGTCTTTTCACATTTTTCGTTAGGTTTGACCGTTAGTTGACTGATGGGAGGGACTGATTTGACACTTTTTTTAAAAGTAGAGGTTCATTTCATTCTTTTAGAAAACATAATTAAAAGTTTGATCATTCCCCAAAAATTTGGGACTAAAATGATTTTACCCCTTAACAAACTCTTGTCAAAAAAAGTAATTACTCTTATTCTCTCTAATTTACATTTTACTTTATTATTAAGGAGAATATTGTTTTAAGTAGACATATTTACTCTTCATTCATCATGATCATAATTAGTACTGGTCATAATGATAAATTTGAAGAAAACATGTATATGACAACTTTTCCTTCTTTCTAAAATCATTTTCATTTGTTTTGAGATGATTGGAATAATCAGAAATTCACAAGCCACTGTTTATGTAGTCAATTGAAAAAGTAGCTTTGATATTGCATTTCTAAAACTAAAAATAGATGTGTTCCTTCTTATATAATACAAATTTTAGATATTGGGGTGTGCTAAAATACTTGAAATCTAATACAATAACATAGAGAATTCAAACTAAATAATTTTATAAGATTAAAATTATTGCATTCAATCTAAACACATAACTCTGAAGGTAAAATCCAAAAAAATAATATTTAAGTTTTCTTTTAACAAATCCATTGTCATAAATAATATAAAACAAAATGAAAATTCTTTATAATTCATAGCAATTGACAATCCATCTGGTGATGGGTTGGCTATTGATACATGCCAACATTGAGTTTATAATTGTTACAAATATAACAAATTATTGTAAAAATTCATCAACGAGGCAATAGGATGGTATTAAGAAATAAAATACTACGTCAAGTGTCAATCCATACACTGGATAGATATCCTTGTGAGAAATCACACCTAAGTACACTACAAAAGTTGCACATGGTACAGTAATAACATGTAAATATTCTTTAATTAGCTCTCAATTTCTTTTAGGAGTTGCAATCAAAACCTTTGGATGAGCTGAAGTCTTGCACTTAAAACCATAATGTGCCTGCAGAAAGGAGCATCCGTAAAGATTATACAAATCTTAAGTTCTGGCGGAGAATATTTGCAACACAAGAATGATAGGATACTCAATCGCCCACATAAATCACCAATTACTTTAAGCATTCATCTAATTTTGACGATTACAAAAACCATTACAACTGAAGTGCACATCAGAAACCAAAAACCGGAACTGAAATAAGCACCCAAAGTTTTCATGAGTTTGCAGCTCAATCACTGGGGGAACACTAAGAAAGATGATGTGGGTGTCTATGGTGAAAGGCCTTAACAATCAACCATGACAGGTTTGGGAGTGTTTAGCCAACCACGACATGAGGGTAATTTGACAGTTTACTGCACCAGATTATACAACAAAGGTTCTTCTCATCATAATAATGTATAACTGATTTAAACATGCAGTTGGCTGGGGTATTTCACTACACTATCTCTAATGTAAAACTCTAATACAACTTTAATGTATACATATCTAAAAGCTAATAGAGTTCCCAATGGAGTAACTGAGATGAAATGCTTAGTATTTGCATTAGAGAAGCATGTAATACTAATCAATTGCATTCTCAATAGTTCAAAAAAAAAAAAAATTTGATATGTTCCGCTTTCATTTATTATAATGAAATCAGTCAGATGACAGAGAAAATGCAGGACACAGGCAGAGTATAAAAAGGAAACCCCAACCCCGAAATGATTGGGACAATAAAGTGACGAACATCAGGATTTTGCATTCTAATATCTTCAATTGGCAGTCTAGTGCAAAGGTCTGTGTTTTTACTCTCATCCAGACTAGAACTTAGCAGTTAGACGGAATCCTACAGTTGTAAATGAAAGGTTAAGCTGTTATTAACTAGTAACTTAAAAAGTTTACGAAAACACAAAAATTCACATTTTAAAATATTCAGGCAGTCCAAACCTAGAAACTTATATATCTAGAATAACCATTACTATATATCAGTAAACCCATTCCGTCTTAGTGGGCTTAGATAGATGAAATCCAACTTAAACATTAAACCTATAAATTTTAAAAGCATGAAATTCACCATATTGAAGAGTACTTCCAAAATAATCCTATATGTCCATAAATTAATTTTTCTAAAAGTTAATGCGGATCATTAAAATGTAACATTAACTATCAATCTGTATCTTAATATGTTATAACACTTATTTAAGAAGAAATGCATATCCATTATCCGCTAAAACAGTAAAACTTATCATACACTCAAACAATCGTACACAAACATTAGCTAACAACACAAGCAAGTCCAGACAATACCAGTTATAACAATCTTAGAAAAAACCTTCCTAAATTGACATCATCATTTGAAATTTCATTTAAATAAGTTAATCACATATAGTAAGAAAACACACCTCCTTGGTCTACAATTTTGGCTTAGAAAGTCAAACATATAAAAAGGTTTTCTAAATGAAAACTTGCATGTAAATTTAGAAAGCTACTCACAATGTCAACTTCCTGTGTGCACTTGAATGCCAAATGATGAAAGCAACTTCAAACAGTCGTGACATTTCTCATCCTTTTCATGTAAGTCAATGATAATGGAAATTGTGGACGCATTTGGCCTTCTGTTTCTCTCTAACATTTTGCGAAGAAGTTCTAACACCTTTTTCATCTCCTTATTTCGTAGATATCCACACAAAAGTGCATCATATATGCTTACATTTGGAGCACAACCCTTTTCCTCCATAATAGAAAACAGATCATTTGCCTCTTCCAACTGCCCTTCTTTACAAAGCCCATTGATGATGATGCTATATGTAATAACATCTGGTAGCAAACCTTGTTGCAACTTGTGAAATACCTTACAAGCAATTTTGAGCCTCCCTGTTTTACACAATCCATCTATGAGGCAATTATAGCTTTCAATGCTAAGATCACACTTGCCCTTTATTAAAGCATTTAATACTTCCATTGCCTCAGTCATACAATTGTTCTTAAAGAACCCATCAATGAGAATATTATAAGTACATTCATCAGGCACAACACTATTATGTTGCATCTTACCAAACACCTGTTTTGCATGTCTTATCTCCCCAGCTTGAAAAAGGCCATTTAACAAAGTATTATATGTGATAACATCGGGCATAACTCCTTCCAAGATCATTTGCTCATAAAGACTCATGGCTTCCATTATGTTTTGTTTCTTGCAATACCCATTAATCAAAATGTTATAGCTATAAACATTATGTCTACACCCCTTATTAGTCATGGAAACAAACAGCTCTCTTGCATCATCAATTCTACCCACCAAGCAAAAACCATGCATCAATGTACTATACGTTACCGTGTCAGGATTTAAACTTCTTTCAACCATTAATTCTAACAATTCTTTTGCTTCACCTGCCTTCCCATCCTTGCAAAGCTTATCTATTATCACATTAAATGTCACCACATGAGGCTGCACATGCTGATCTACCATCTCAACAATCAAAGCTTTAGCATCCTCCCATTTACCCCAACAACACAACCCACGAATTAAACAAGTATAAGTAACTACATCTGGACTGATTCCCCAATCCTTCATTTCCAAAAAAAGTTCTCTTGCCTTCTCAATCAAACCCTCTTTACAAAGACCATCAATCATGCTGTTATAAATAACAATATTGGGTTTACAGATACGCCCATTTTCACCTCTCCCTTTAACCATTTCTTCATGTAACCTAAGAGCTCCACTAGTGTTTCCTGTTCGACACAACCCATTTATTAATGTCCCATATGTAATAACATCAGCCCTGCAACCAAACACATTCATATTCTCAAACAAGTCGGTGGCCTTGTTTATTCTACCCTCCCTACACAAACCTTTAATCAAACAAGTAAAAGTAACGACATTTGGGCTAAAACCAGACCTCAAGATTCTCCCCAAAACCATCAGAAGCTCTACCCACGTTGCACAAGCAATTCAGCAAAACACTTAAAATAATCAAATTTGGCAACACCCCAGTAGAGTCCAACCTCATAATAAGGGAAATAACAGTATCACAGTGTTTATTCTTAGCAAGAGAAGTCATCAAAAGAGTGAAGGAAGACATATCAGGAGGGATTTTCCTCTGAATCAAGCGATCAAAAAAGAAATGAGCTTCATCGGGAGAGAGGTTACCTGATCTACACTTGTCTTCGAGGGATTCGTCAACTAGGAATGTGTCTTTCTCAGAGAGAAGTGATGTTTTGAACATAGAGAAGGTGGGCTTTGGAGAGTGGGTGGATGAAGAAAAAAGTTTAGCATTCAGAGCTGAAAACGAAGGAGAAGAAAGACGAAGTGAGGTTCTGGAAGCCATTAAAGAGAAAAACTGTCTGAATCTGAATTCGGAGATTGAAGATGTCTTCTTCTGCGGGTTGCGGGCCGTAGACACTACTTGGGCCGGGTTAGGTTGGTTATTATTATTTTTTTTAACTACTGACATGAGACCAGAATATTATTAAAACTAATTGAGACAAGACTTTTAAATACGACCCGGATTGCTGCTCTTCGAAATGGGATAGGGCTACCCACATAGAATAAGAAAACTACCCATAATTAGTGAAAGGGTACGGATCGAACTCATGACTTGGTTCATGGGTAAGGGTGACTTATATTACTACAGAAATCCCACTTACAGCTAGGTTGACCTTTTCACTATATGAGTTGTAAGAATAAAATGTAGATGAGATTTTCTTGTAAATATATAGACTAATCATCTCTTTTATTTTAGAACAATTCTTCCCATTATTATTATCTATTTTATTATTACATAAATGTTCTATTTTGTTATTATTTTATTATGAAAATAATTCTCCCAATTTACCTATATATATAGACCTAGTTTATAATTATTTAGGATTTTTTTATCAATTAAATTACTTTCTCTCTTACTTTCTATTGTTCTCTCTTTTTTGGTTAATATTTTATGTTCATTGTTTTTAAGTTTTATTTTATAATATGTTACCAACACAAATCTAATATACGAAATTTCATTCATATGATTTACTTCATTACTATTAGATTCAAATAATTTTATAAACATTGCTTTCCGAAAATTGCTATTTTTTTTTAAACTTCTGCACACGAAAGTAAGTTTTGCATTCGAAAGTATTACCGTTGACTTGTAAAGTCTAATCAACAAGGTCTTCTAGGATAAAAACTCATATGTTACTAACTAATGCCGCCAGTCACTCAACAATTACGATGTCAACTTCCTCTAGGCTCTTGAATGGGAAATGATGGAAGAAAGTTCAAATAGTCACGATATTTTTCTTCATCTATAAGCAAGTCTATCACAATAGAAGCTATGGAAGCATCGGGCCTTATATTTCTCTTTGCCATTTTGTAAAGAAGTTCCGCCACTTTTTTGGTCTCGTTATTTGGCAAATATCCACGCATAAGTGCATCATACGTTATTGCATTGGGTGCACAACCCTTTTCCTCCATTTTCGACAATAAATCATTTGCTTCTTCCTGTTGCCCTTCTTTGCAAAGGCCATTCATCATGATACTATATAAGACTAAGCCTTCTTACAACAATTTGTGAAATAGCTTACAAGTGATTTTGATCCTCTTTGTTTTACACAATCCATCAATGAGGCAGCTGTAGCTTGAAATGCTGAGATCAAAGTCGCCCATTTTTAAAGCTTCAAACACTTCCATTGCCTCGATCACACAACCTTGTTTGCATAACCCATCAATGAGAATATTATATATAGATTTATCACGCACAACATTATTAAGTAGCATTTGACCAAACATATTTTTCCCATGTCTAATCTTACCAACTCGAAAAAGGCCACTTGACAAAGTATTATATGTGGTAGCATTTGACATAACTCCGTCCAAAATCATTTGCTCATAAAGACTCGTGGCTTCCATTATGTTTTGTTTCTTGCAGTACCAATTAATCATAATATTATAACTAAAAACATCATGTCTACACCCCTTATTTGTCACGTACGCAAACAACTCTCTCGCATCACCCCTTATTTGCTTTATCTATCTTCCCATTCTTGCAAAACTCATCTATAATCACATTAAAGTCACAACATTAGGCTGCACACATTGATCCACCATCTCAACAATCAAATCTTTAGCTTCCTCCCAACTACCCCAGCAACACAAACCGTGAATCAAGGAAGTATAAGTAACTACATTAGGACTAATTCCCCTACCCTTCATTTCCGAAAAAAGCTCCTTTCCCTTCTCTACGAACACATCTTTACAAAGACCATCAATCATACTATTATAACAAATAATATCAGGCTCACAAACAACCCATTTTCACCTTCCCTTCCAACCATTCCTTCATGCAACCTACGAGTTACGCTAGTGCTTCCATTTCGACACAACCCATTTATCAACGTCCTATAAGTAATCACACTAGGCCTACAACCAAACACAATCATATTCTTAAACAACCGGGAGGCCTTCATGATTCAACCCTCCCCACACAACCCTTTAATCAAAGAAGTAAAAGTCACAACATTTGGGCTAAACCACACCTCAACATCCTCCCCAACACCACGAACCCATCAGAAGCTCTATTCACATTACACAAGCACTTCAACAAAACCGTCAAAAGAATCAAATTTGGCAACACCCCAGTTGAGTTCAACCTCATAATAAGAGGAATAACAGTATCAGAATGTCTTTTCTTAGCAAGAGAAGTGAACAAAAGAGTGAAGAGTGACAAATGGGGAGAGGGTTTCCTATGAATCAAGCAATCAAAACAGGAATGAGCTTCATCAGGAGAGACGTTACCTGTTCTACACTTGTCTCTGAGGAAATAGTCAAGGGGTATGCAAGAGAAATGTTTGCATTTAAAGGCAGTATACAAACAAGACGAAGGAGGACGAAGAGTATTGGCTTTCAGAGCCACTGCAGAGCGACTGGTTCTCTTTGGGATTGGAAAATCTAGTAACCAGCAGTCGATCCGACTCTGCTTTCTTTTGAGGGTATCCGGGCCGGGTTACTTTTTTGGGCCAGGTGAAGAATAGTTGTTTTATTTTTATTGTTATTTACTTTTATTTATATTGTTATTTAATTGGAAATTTACCAGTTTGTCATCTAAAAGAAATTATATATTTAAGTTTAAGGCTTGTTTTATATTTATAGTTATATTAGACACTGTCTGCAGTGGACGTGGATATAAATACACTTATAATCTTAATCATTCAATTTTCATTAAATCATATCTAAATGTGTTAACTCATTAGTTGAAGATTGACGTCCTGAAATGGTCAACTCAGATATTCAGGAGCCTAGACTGCGAACGTGGTAATAAATGACGATTAACGCAATAAATTCGTAGTAATGGAGATTTAAGGTTGGTGTATTGTAATAAAGGTGAATGAGTGTTTGTCGTGGTAGGTGGAGATAGTAAATGGGACAATCAACATAGAAAGGAGGGAGAAGAGTGAATGCAAGACACAAAGATTTTTACGTAGTTCGGTGACTGCGCCTACATCTACAGCCACTCTGAGATAATTCTGAAAGAGTGACAGTATTCTAGTCTTTTTTAGCTTGTTTATATAGTAAAAATCTCCTCTATTTATAGAGGGGGAAGAGATACAAAAGAGTATAATACACGTTACAAATTATGGTTATTTTAACTAATCCTGACATAAGTCATGCTGCATTTATTGCAAAGGTAATGATCGTTTCTTCCAGGCGTATGTCTGTATTTATTGCACCAGGAGAGGTCTTCTCTTCATTAAATGCATGACCGCCGTATTAAATGCTCCTTGATACTTGTGCAAATGATACCGGTGAGAAATCGGGGCATTAGGTGGCACTGATGACTTTCTGCACAAGGTATTACCTGGCGCGAGCTCATCGGTTCGGCGAGCTGAATAGATGTTGAAGCGGGCTGAAAGTATGCTCGAACTGTTTTGGTGTTGAGCGATCTTGCGAGCTCGCTGTAGCGACCTGAGGATTGGGCCTTCTGGGTCTTTATTCTTGTTCATGCTCATTGGGCCTGTACTGGCCTATTTGTCCAGGTTGAGAAAATGGGTATAACACAAGTCCCCCAGCTCTCAGTGCGATCTGCAAGCTGGGAGCTAATTCAAAAAATGCGACTGGCGCCCATTTGCGAGATCTCGGGGTGTTGTTTCAATTCCTGACTTGTAACCATTGACACGTGGCAATCGTGCAGGGATTGATACCATAAACACGTCTTGGGCCGTACGCATTAAATGAGTGTGTCTTGTAACTGACATTGCACAATGGTAAAGGACTGAGGTCTGCGCCTATTCGTTAGATCTGTGGCGGTTACTCTTTTTGCTGGATCGGATGGTCAGGGGGAACAGGCCCGAATCTTATTAAATCAAAGGTCACTGTCGTCTTCCATTTTTTGCTTCTTCAAAACGGAAAAGATCAGAAGCTTCTTGTTCAACATCTTCTTCTCTGCTCCCTTTGCATTTTCTCAACAGCTTCCTTCGAGTTCATCATCTCAGGTTCCAGTCTTCCTTTCCAGCACATATAGTGAGTCCTCTGACCTTACTCTTCGAATTTTGATAGTTTCCATTTCTTGGCATGCATTTTTAATTTTCTGGTTCTGAACTTGAACTCGAGTATTCAGTATGCTCCATTATGTAAAAATTTATTTTGCTGGTTGCTTAAAATTTTGTGTTAACCTGCTTGAAATGGCTTCGTATTTGATGGCGTACACTGTGTGTCATCTGTGACTTTCTGAGTTGCTTGAACCCCTTGCTTATTGCTGACGTAGCTTAGGCAGATTGAATTTTGAATAGCTCGCTTCTGCACTATTTAATTAAGTTCCTGTAGGCATAGGGTTAAAAATACGAGCGTTAGGTAACTTTACCTGATGGGCCCACATTCTGGGCCCCCATCATTCCTAATAACTCAGTGCGCGACTTGACATATGGGATAACAGCTTTAGGAGTCTTTCGCTGCAGCTCGCTAGGTTCAGCATGCTTTCAGTGTTCTGATGTCGTTCCTTTTGTTCTGTAGATGTCAGGTCGCTCACGTCGCGGTTACGTTGGTGATGAAGCTTCCCCTTCTGAGGAGCGGGGAGCATGGCGGGTTAGAGTAACACAGGGCGCGACTTCAAGAAGTGGTGAGGTCACGGAGGAGCCTGCTGGATGAGCTGAGCCTTCTACTTCTCGGACTGAGGCTGAGGAGAGGGAAGCTCGAAACCCCTTTCATCACACTGCCTCCAACCTTACTCTTCCAACTCTGCAGGCTCTAGCCCGGGAGTTTGATTTCCCTTTAGGATGTAGAGCTAATGTGCTGCAAGAGAATGATCGCGTAGCCTTCCCACCTCCTGGTTTTGTCGCGGTGAGTCGCGAGCACATGGAGCTCGGGTTGAGGTTCCCTATCCCCGTGTAAACCCCTAGTCTCGATTCTCTTAACTTCCTAAGGTTAGAAATGTAATTAGGAAGTTTAAACAAGAAATCTAGTATATACTAAACTAAATCAATTCGTCGAAGAGCGAATGCTCATTCTAGAATTACATCACAATACATTCAGTAAAGAAAAAGATCAATGAAGAGTAAAATGAGTCATCCATAGATAAGAGACAAGTTAAAGAAAACAATATAAACAAGTGCACAAGTAAGAATTCTAGAATGTTTTAGTAGGATAAGTGATTAATTACTAATGAGATTAAGTAAAAACATGGACGATAATCAAAATAAATTAAGGGACAAGCTTGATATTCCATAGAACATTAATAAGATATATAAACAAGACACTTAGAAGCCAAGTGGACAAGTGAAGAGTGCAAAGCTACCATAAAAATTAAAAACAAAAGTAAATCCCCGTATAGAATGGAGAATGAGAGAAAACGATGGTCAAACAAATTAAAAATAAGACTTAAGTGCCATTTTTATGAAGGCTAATTATATATATTGAACATTTAGCAAGATTCCAGCAAGAAAAGATGAAAATAAGTGTAAAACAAAGAAGAAAACAGCAGCTGCCAGAAAAGAGAACAAAGCTGGGCAGCAGTGAAAAGAAAAGAGAAATTGAGAGGAAGTTGTGTGAAATTTAAAAGAGGTGGGGCAAGAATACAAATTAGAGAAGTGTAACTAGTATATAAGCAACACTTGGCTGAAAATTTTCAGCAAACAAAAGTCATTTTCGTGCATCCAACCAGCTGAAACCGTGAACCACCAGAAACAGAGCAGCAGACGTGCAACTGCAGGGCAGAAACTGCAGCAAGAGAAAAGGGTGAAGAAACAGCCATTTCCAGCCCATCCAAGACTCAATCCTCCTCTGTAAACCCTCTCCCAAGTCCCTCTCAACTTTCTAAGTCAAGAATCAAGTAAGAAATTAGCTCACTCTTCCTTTTCTTTACTGAAAATTTCAGCAGTGATGCTGAAATTGTTTCTGCAGAATTTTATTGTATGTTGTTGGAGGTTTTGCACTAGAAATGGTGTCAAAACCTAAGTGATTGTTAGATAACCTTAGAGGATGTGTTTTTGGGTGTAAATGATGACTTAGGGTTGTATATATGGGCTGTTATAGGCTTGAGAATCATAGAAACGAAAATTGTTTTTCTCACACACCAACTATTTGATGAAAGTTTTGAGTGAATTTTGAGAGCTTTGGATGACAAAGTTAAGTTGTGTGTGTGTTAAAGACTTATAGCCGTAAGTAAACTCTGAAATTAGGAGGTTTTGAACCCAAGTTTGAGCATAAAAATGATTAGAAAAGGATAGGAAAGCATGTAGGAATAAGAGAAGCTCAAGAGAGCTAGTTTGACAATATTAGTTATTCCCGAACTCAAATTTGAGCTAGAGGAGACCTGACTATATTTGGCTTATTTGGGGGTGTTCTACATCTCAAATGATGCCTAAGAACCATAGAAAACCATAGGTTTTGGAACAGATCGAATCCGATAAAAATTGTGCAAGTTATGCACAAAATAGTGCCATTAGAGCTCTGAGAAGTAAAACGGCTATCCTAATGCAATTTTTATTGCATGGTTTGAGTTTGGTTCATCATTATTAGTTAAATGAAGCTTATTTATAGAAGAAAAACTAGCGTCGCTAATCCGAAACGGAAAATATACAACACACGCACTAAACGTGCTAGAAAATGCCCGAAAAAGAGGCGTTTTCCTTAGATTTGACCTAGCAAATGATAATATTTTCCAACGAAATTTTACGTGTGACTAGAAGGTGAGATAAGTGAACCGTAGGAAGAAGAACGAAGGAAAACGGAGCCCCGAGCAGCGTGCTACCACCTGTTCTGTTATGGGCTGTAAGTTGAGAATTAAAAATATAATTTTTCGTTCGAGTCTCCAACAACTAAACGGACCGCGTGGGGTGATCCCTAAGGGTCAAAAACTAAAACTTTTACATAAAAATCGGGATTAGAGAGTCTCAGTTGAGTAGAAACAAGTTAGGAGGATATATAGAGAAAAATGGTCTTAGTTGAGATTCTTGACCTTATAGTTGAGAATTGAGTTTTGTTATTAATAATGATGAGAAAATATTGTGTAGGTGACGAGCGCGTGAGTGACGTCCACGAGCCTCGTCGAGACGCTTGACACGGAGTGACGCGGCTTCGAGGTAAGTGGTTCGCCACTTAAGATCTTTTACAAGTTCATGTTAATTCTTGATTTTGGTAATGAATGTAATAGTTAAGTAATAAAAGAAAATGAAAATGATCTTCAATATCAAGTTAAAGTTTGAGTGTATAGGGTCCTATGGAACCTATATAGAAATAGAAATTGATGCTAAGTTGTTATAAAAAGAAATTAAAATGAGAAAGTTTTCAAGATCTCTAAACTAGTGAGTTTGTGCTTTTGGCACTAAATAAATATAGTTTTAAAACCCATGTATATTCCTTAAAATATAATGAGATTTAGCACTACGTGACGACGCAGTAAATTCCGTCCGTAGTCGCTCAGATTAGAGAAAAGTTAGTAGCATTACGCGACGATGTAGAAAATTCCGTCCGTAGTTGCTTAGTTTCATAGAAAGTATAAGCGCTACGTTGCGATGCAGACAATTCTGCACGTAGTTGGCTATTTGTATAGTTTGGCACTATGTGGCGATGCAGTAAATTCCGCTCGTAGTTGCCCAGAGTTTTAGCACTACAATTGCGATGCAGAAAATCTCGCATTGTAGTTGCTCAGTGATAAGCTTTAGCGCCCTACGTGCGATGCAGTAAATTCCATAACGTAGTGGTTGAGATGACTTAGTAAGCCTCACGTTGGCGTTAGTTTTAATCGCTCGTGATGGTTAGAATGTTTAAAGGATATACATGAAGGTTTTGAAAGAAATCATAAAACAAATAATAAATTGTCATGTTAGTGTATGTGATATTATATCTTCGTTGCACTAACTTGTTTGTTTATTTTGTAGTTATTTATATTTCATTGTGTGCCACCGCGGACGACAGGACGTCATCATTTTGTTGTGTATATATAGGTGGGCAATTTATGACATTTGATGATGTAAAACTTTATATATGAGATGGATATGTAATTGAGAAACACATATTCAGATTTTGAAATTGTATATTTGTAAATATTCATGCATTTTATATATATGATGCATCTAGATATATTCTACATGAGTTCGTACTTATAAATTGAGAATTGGGTGTTGATGTTGCATGTTTGTGGAAAAATGATGATGAATATTGTATGTTTGGGAATAAAGAAGTTGGGAGGAATTGAGGTTTTAGTCGAAGTGTAAATTTCTTGACAAGTAAATTTTGGTTTATAAAAAATGCAGCCGTTATGCTGCCGAAAATTTTATAAAAATATTTGAAACAAAAGTTGCGAAAAATTTTATCACTCCCAACTAGTTTAAAAGAAAACTGAATTTTTGAGACTAAACGAGTAAATCGGTTGAAGAAAGTTAGGGTTCGCTTCTCGGATTTCTTCGATCCGACAAGTCGGTTTCGATAAGTCCGTTGAAGTGCCTGGCAGGATCCTCCAGATAAGAGTATAGATAAGGTCTGGGAAGGGTCCTGTCACCCCGGTTGTCTCGTGACCCTATTGAACGATTTGAAGCTGGTCCCGTTTCAGCTTACTCCCAACTCTTATGTCCAATTAACCACTCTAGTCGCGACTTTATTAAATATGGATTTGGGCCTCCCACTCCCCGCATTGTCCGCTACCTATACTGCTTCAAAGGTACTCATGGTCGCAAGGCCGAGCATAGGGACGGGCTGTATTATATCTCATGCCGCCATCCTCGCTGTAAACGATATCTGCCCCAGAATTGCATTAAGTCTAATGTGGGCGAGTATAAGTCCCACTGGTTTCTAGTCACTTGCCTTTCTGTTTCCGACCTGGAAAACACTTCTTTCGTCTTCTCGCCCGGTAGTTGGCGGATGCTGGCTTGCGAATATATATGCATATATTATTATTATTATTATTATTATTATTATTATTATATATTTTTCTTTATTTTGACGAGCTTGTTTCCTCTTTTTGCAAATGTCTCTGGCCCTAGGATCGAGCTCACTGATGAGGAGACCGCGATCCTAGAAGCCTTCGCAGCGGCTAAGGTTGAAGCTGACGACTCGCTTCCCTCTGGCAACGATCTGGTAGCACGTGGTCTTGCTCCACCAGTTACAGGTCCTCTTCTTAACATATACTAGGATCTGGGAGTTCGTGGACAGCAGAGCGAAGCCTGTTCAATCTTTGCCATTCCTTCTGGTGTAAGGTTCGATTATGAGCCTGAGCCTATTCTAGAGGATTCCTCGAGCTCGTCATCAAGTTCTTCTTCGGACGACATGAATAGGTTCGCACTAGACATTGCTCCAATCAGTTCACTTCCCGTGCTCAAAGAACCGGAGGTCGTGGTCGTCGATGACTCTTCACCAGATCCTGCTCAACGGGCACCTCCTCAGCCCACTGGGGCAGCTTCTCCTCAGACTGGGCCGGCTGTAACGTCTAAGAGACAAGCCCCTCGGTCCGAAGGGCAATAGGAGGTAGGTTCCCCTACAGTCAAAAGGGCCAGGGTTTCCACTGAGGAGGGCCCTGCTTCACCAGAATCTGAGGCCTTGATCAGGAGGAAGGGAAAAGGTGTAGCCGAGCCCTCGTCCCCAACACGTTGGAAGGTTGCTGCGGTTAGGGAGCCGGGGGCCATCGCCATTGGCAAAGGTCCGAGCACTGAAGCTCCGGAGCGATCTGAAGGATTTGGAGGGGGATCACTCGGGGACTCCAAGGTGCATCCTGATATGATAGCAGAGATGGAATATTTCACCAAGTTCGTGGACTTCGTGCCAGAGGTTATGAGCAAGCATCCCCCGAGGCTTCAAAGATCAGAAGTCGCAGGTAGGAAGCTAATGGGCTATGGAGCTCGCTACGCAGCACTGGTAAGCTTTCAGATTGCTTTCTTCTCATGGGAGTCCTATCTTTTAAGTTTAAAAACTTACCCTTCTTCTCCCTTTTTTTTTTTTTTTAGATGGGTATGACGATAATGAAGCTGATGAAGGAGATTGAGGACCAACTGGTTGAGAAAGAGGCTTTTAGGGTGGCTAAGGAACAGTTCGAGGAGGAGAGAGGAGCATTGCAGAGGAAAGTGAACCTCCTTCAGCAGAAACATTAGAAGATCCAGAGTAAACTTAAGGATGTTGATGCGACCTTGTTCTAGGAAATAGCTCGTAGGGAAGCAGTAACCTCCGAAATTGGCAAGATCCATGCAGAACTGATGAAGATCAATGGCAAGTTGAGTGCTACTGAGGCACAAGTTGGCGCTGCTGAGAAGAAAGTCGAGATCACGGAGAGGCGAGCTGAGGTTGCTGAGAAAAAGGTGGACCAGCAGTAGCAAGAGTTGGTCACAATCAAGGAAGAGCTTGCCTCAGCGCGAGAGGAGATTGCTCGAGCAGAGAAGCGTGCTCAAGCCCAAATCGCTGAGGAGCGAGATAAAGTCACCTCCGCTACTGAGAATGATTTCCTGTATACAAAATGGCGGCGTCATTCGGAGATAGACTACTCATTCTTCGGGCCTCCTGCGGTTGCAGCGATTCGAAGGTTCGTGGAGTACACGGCTAATGCTTAGGGCGCCCAACAAGGCAGTACTTCTTCCGCTCCTCCAACTGGTCAGCCAACATCTCAAGACCTTCCCCCTGCTCCTGCTCCAGCCCCCGAAGATCCTTCAGCTTCTCCCGATCCTTCTGAAGCAAAGCCCCCTATAGAAACTCCTTCTAATTCTCCAGCTTCACTTGATGCACCTGCCAGCACTTAGAAGGATTTTTTTAGCTTTTTCTTCCTTTGTTTTAGTTATAATAGTCAAACATTTCCTCCCACTATGGGGACTTAGATTCTTCTTGTTGATAAATGATGGACAATGAGCTAGTAGCCCAAGATTATCATCTAAATTTTCCTACAAATTTCAGTATTTTTGACAAAGTATGGAATGCATCTGTCGTGAACACATAATAAATTATTATCACATTTTAAAAACTAACACATCGTAAGTAAGAGGAATAAACAAATCACAATCATGATGATGAATAAACTCGTAAACTTATGACCTGCAATCGATCACCACAATCATAATATGGCAGCTCATAAGTATTTGACTTTGCAGGTAACTTAATCGAGTAAAGTACTTAAATTTGCAAGAAGCTCAATCGAGTAATTTCTGATAAATGGGCATACACTTACAGTTCGTGGGATGCTCGTTCTGAGCAGAGTTGTTCGTACAAGTTTGGTATTAGTATTTGGTGTGTTCGAAGCAGCATTTTCCCGAACTTTGAAATTTCAGCCAGTTGTGATACTTATTCTTTGAGAGCAAATCCACTGTCTCGGGCAGTCCCTCTCGTAAGGTCGCGAGGCGATTTTGATTTGAGAGTCGTAACCCCTCTCGCGAGGTCGCGAGACAATTTTATAATTTGAGAGCCGTAGCCCCTCTCGCGAGGTCGCGAGACAATTTCTTGTAAAGTCCTTCTAGTGATTGGAGGTCCCCCGTTGAACCCTCCAAGGTGCGGAGATCGCAGCCCTTTTCGCGGGTGAGACCTGTTTGCATCGTTAGCGGGCCTTATGTAACCCCCTCCGGGGTGCTGATAGCGACCCCTTCTTCAGGCGAGACCTTTATTGCAACTCTTTCCGTAGACGATAACCTTCTAGAGTGTAGTAATAAAGTTCCCAGATGGTCCCCTCCAGAGCGTGCAGATGGTAGCTTCTTCCACGGGTTATATCTGGATAGCCTCCCCCTCCGCAGGATCACCTTAAGAGGAGTCCATACCAAGTATTTCCTTGAGCTATACCTCCAGAGTGCGAAGATCACAGGCTATTAATAATAGTTTCTGCGACGTATAAGAGAAGATGGCTCGCAGATCGCGAGGTCGCTATAAGAAGCGTTATCAATAATCCTTCATTTATAAGAATGAGATGTAGCTAGAAGGTCGCGGAGGATAATTCCAGCGTTCAACAAACTTTAGTTCGTGAGATTGCACGATATGGTCAACGTTAGAGAATGGAGAACTGATCGTGGAAGCATTCTTATGGGCATATATGAGCGGTGTATGCATGTTTGCCAGATGACTTATAATTTTTTGGTTATTTGCACAAGTCTTTCGGATGTGAGTGATCTCTTGAGTGATTGCAGAAGATGTCTTCAAGAGATAATGCATGATAAATAGCAGCTTGCTTTATAGAGATAGATTCTAGTAGTCATCCGTCGTGATAATAATTATACTTCGCTCATTCAATTGTTTTGTTTTTGCATTGAGCATTTGTACAGGTAACAACAAATAAGTGAAGTCACTTTACAAATAGTTATCAAAAAAGGAATTATGTACAAAGGTCATAGAACGAGCTGACAGTTTTAGGTGTAATAGGGACAGAGGTGTTCTGCATTCCAGGCCCTTGGGAGTTCAGATCCGTCCATGTTGGCCAAATGATAGGCGCCGTTCTCCAGGCTCTCCTTGATGAGGTAGGGTCTTTCCCATTTCGGTCCGAACGCTCCATCACTTGTCTTGCGTGCTGCAGGGAGGATCAATCTTAGGACTAGGTCACCCGTTTTATAGCATCGAACTCGGACTTTCTTGTTGTAATATCTGTTGACCCTTTGCTGGTAGACTGCTACCCTCATGCGAGTTGTCTCCCTTGCTTCCTCAATCAGGTCCAGATTGTGGCCAGCAGCTGATCGTTGTCTTTAGGTTAAAACGAAGCTCTTCACTGGCTGGTAACTTCGAATTTTGCAGGGATCATAGCCTCAGACCTATACACCATGGAGAATGGGGTTTCGCCAGTAGAGCTGCGGGCTGTTGTTCTATAAGCCCAAAGAACTTTTTGCAACTCGTCCACCCAAGCCCCCTTCTTTGCTTCTAACTTGGTCTTCAAGGTCTGCTTGATGATCTTGTTCACAGCTTCGACCTGACCATTGGCCTGAGGGTGATCTACAACCGAGAAGCTCTTTGCTATCCCAAGTTCGCTGCAGAAGTCAAGGAATTGTTCGCTGGTGAACTGTGTCCCATTGTTTGTCACGAGCTGCTGAGGGATTCCACACCTGCATATGATTTTACTCCATACAAACTTCTCAATCTTTGAGATGGAGATCTTCGCAAGCTCCTTGGCTTTAGCTCATTTGGTGAAATAGTCTATAGCCACTACTGCATGTTTACACCTTCCTCGAGCTGTTGGTAAAGGTCTGATCAAGTCCATTCCTCAGATTGCGAAAGGCCATGGACTTACCATTTGCTGGAGGTAAGCTAATGGGGCTCGGGGAATTTTGGAAAATCTTTGGCACTTGTCGCACTTCTTCACCATATCAGTGGCATCCTGCTTCATGGTTGGCCAGTAGAAACCCTACCTAAGAGCCTTTTGAGCTAAAGACAACCCTCCTGCATGGTTCCCGCAATGGCCTGCATGTATATCTCTGAGTACGGTTTCGCAGTCTTGGCCGTCAATACAGCGTAGAAGCGGGGCTGAGAAACCTTTCTTGTACACCTTATCATCATAAATATAGTAGCGGGCTGCTCTGAGCTCGCAGGCGGCGTGCTTTTAGCTTATCGCTTGGGAGCTTTCCTTCTTATAGGTAGTTTAAGAGCAGGCCCATCCAGGAGTTGGGCCGGACACTTATGGCCATCAGCTCGCCTTTTCTTTCTATGCTCGGAGTAGGCAGGAACTCTACAGGGATGGACTCTAGGAGGTTAGCGTTCTAAGTGGTCACCAGGCGGGCTAAGACATCTACGTGAGAGTTCTGAGCTCGTGGGATTTGATTCACCTCAACTCATTGGAAAGCCCCCAGCAACTTCTTGGCTTTCTGGAGATACTCAGCCATCTTCCGTCCTCTGGTCAGGTACTCTCCTTGAACATGGCATACAACCAGTTGGGAGTCACTGAAGACCTTTAACTGCTCAGCTCGTACTTCCCTCGCTAAGCGGAGTCCAGCAAGTAACGCCTCATACTCGGCCTCATTATTGGTCGTTTGGAACCCGAACCTCAGTGCGTTAAGGATCTTGTGACCTTCTGGGCTGATCAGCAACACTCCAGCTCCTGAATTGTGTTCATTGGAGGATCCGTCCACATACAACTCCAGGTCGGGACACCTGCAATCTTATCCTGCTCCTCCACAGGCCCTGTAAATTCAGCAATGAAATCTGCAAGTGCTTGGGCCTTGACTGCCGTTCTAGGCTTGTACTCTATGTCGAATTGGGCGAGCTCAATGGCCCATTTGAGCAATCTGCCTGAAGTGTCTGCCTTCTGGAGGACCTGTCTGAGAGGGTACTGGGTAAGAACTTCGATTTGATGAGCCTGGAAGTAAGGACGCAGCTTCCTTGAGGCAATAACCAGGCAGTACGCGAGCTTCTCCATCTGTGAATACCTGGTTTCTGCGTCAACCAGCCTCTTGCTGACATAGTACACTGGCAGTTGCATCCTTTCTTCCTCTCTGACCAAGGCCGCGTTCAGGGCATGCTTCGACACTCCCAAATACAGGAAGAGCTTCTCCCCTTCCATAGGTTTTGATAGGAGTGGGGCCCGGCCCATGTATTCCTTTAGCCGCTGGAAAGCTTCTTCACACTGCTTAGTCCACTCAAAATTCTTCGCTTTCTTAATTATTTCAAAGAATGACATGCACTTATTTGTGGCTTTCGAGATGAATCGGCTGAGGGCCGTGACCTGACCGTTGAGGCTCTGCACATCTTTAGTTCGGGTTGGGGATCTCATCTCCACAAATGCCCTGATCTTCTCTGGATTTGCCTCTATCCTCCTGCTGTTCACCATAAAACCAAGGAACTTACCAGATGCCACTCCGAAGGTACACTTCAATGGATTTAGTTTCATCTGGTAGGTTCTTAGGATCTCGAAGGTCTCGCCCAGGTCGCGGACATGGTCTGTTGCCTATGGGGACTTTACCAACATATCATCCACATACACCTCAATGGTTCTCCTGATCTGCCCCTGGAACATCGCGTTAGCCAGACGCTGGTAGGTTGCCCTTGCATTCTTCAGCCCAAATGGCATTACCCTATAGCAATACAGCCTCTGGTCAGGGACAAAAGAGGTGTGCTCCTCGTCTTCCGGGCTCATGGGGATCTGGTTGTAGCCCGAGTAAGCATCCATGAAACTTAGAAGCTGGTGTCCAGCTGTTGTGTCCACAAGCTGGTTAATCTTAGGCAAGGGAAAGCTGTCCTTCTGGCAGACTCTGTTCAGGTAGGTGAAATCTATACATGTCCTCCATTTCCCATTCTTCTATTTGACAAGAACTGGGTTGGCCACCCAGACGGGATAATGGGCCTCACGAATGAACCTGTTGGTCAGTAGCTTTTCAACCTCTTCCTTTAAGGCAACATACTGTTCCAATGTCATTGGCCTCATCTTCTGACGTACTGGTTTATATTGAGGATTTATGTTCAGCTTCTGGCACATTACTCCAGGATCTATCCCCACCATGTCTTCGTGGTTCCAAGCGAAGACATCTAGATTTGCCTTCAGGAAGTCGGTGAGCTCGGCCTTGACCTCTAGGGATAGGTCTCGCCTCACCTTCAATCATCTTTTTAGGTCTAGCTCGCTGACCTGCACGTCCTCTAGTTCTTCAAAGGGTCCAGTAGCCCCATTTGCATCCATTTCGCGGGGGTCGAGGTCGTGGCTCGTTCCTGTCTCTGTCATAGCTCACGGTTCCCCACCTGAAACCACATTTACCTTTCTACCTCTTTCTCCTATCTTCACTGCATCCTCATAACAACGTCTCGCCAGGTGCTGCTTCCCTCGTACACATCCTACTCTGCTGGGGGTTGGGAATTTAATCGTCAGCGTCCTGGTAGATGTCACCATATCCAGGTCATTCATGGAAGGTCTTCCTAGCACCACGTTGTATGCTGACGGGCAGTTTATAATCAAGAAATCTGTCAGGACAGTGGCTTGCCGACTAAGTTCCCTCAAAGTGAGTGGGAGTTTGATCTGGCCCATCGGGGTTACCGTGTCTCCGGTGAAGCCGTAGAGGGGTTCGGTGAGGGTGTCAATTGCTCGGATCCTAACCCCATTTGGTCGTAACAATTCTTGTACATTACATTGACTGAGCTGCCAGTATCTACCATGATCCTCCGCACCTCGGTGTTGCTGATCTTGGCTCGGATGACAATAGCATCATTGTGGGGCCAGTGCACGCCCTTTGCGTCCTCTTCGGTAAATACAATGCTGTCCAAGGTCGTTTTCGCCTTCTTGGTTGGTCCCTCTGTCCTACTATGACTCGTCAGTAAGGTATGGTTGGCTTCCCTCACGTACTTCTGGTGCGACCTGTTTGAAGTACCTACCATGTGGGGACCACCATGAATAGTAAAAATGATTCTTACAACGGGCTTATGCTCGGGCTCTAGAGCTCGCTGGGGTGGCTGTTGCTCAGTCTGCTGATCTCAGGTTTGAGAGCGCTGCTGTTGAGGTCGTCTGCCCGCAGGTCATACCACATATTCTCCCAAGCGACCTCGTTTGATCAGCTTTTCAATGGCGTCCTTTAGCTGCCAACAGTCCGAGGTGTTGTGTCCATTCTCGTTGTGATAGGCACAATACTTCCTCTGGTCTCAGTGCCTGCTCGGGACCCCTATAGGAGGTGGCTTCCCAAAGTTCTCCTTGCTTCTTTCTGCAGCGAAGATTCGATCCTGTCTGTCTGATAGGGTGCTGTAACTCCCATACTAACCTTGGCGTGGAGGTCGTTCCCTTCTTGGCTCGGGCCTTGCTCGCTTTGCCACGACATTAGCGGACTGATGCCTCTGCTCGCTTCTTCCTTCCCCATCTTGGCCCTTTCTCTTCCCTTGGTGAGAATTGCTTGCTTCACCCCTCTGATTACTGGGCTTCTTCAGCCTAAAGGCTTCTTCCCACATGATTTCCTTGACGGCTTTCTCATAGAATTCCCCCAAGTCCTTCACTGATGATTTATAGATGCTCTCGTAGAGCTTCCCATCTTTCCTGAGTCTTGTAGAAATCGCTGTCAAGATGCTCTCATCGGAGGGTGTTTCAACATTACTCACCTCATCCTTAAATCGGGTGATGTAATCCTTCAAGGACTCGTTATGTCTCTAGAAGATGGTGGCAAGGTCGAATGGGGGTGCGAGCTGCTTCCTCAGGGCCTTATATTGGTTAAGGAATTTCTGTTGACATTCTCTCCAACTCCCTATACTGCGAGCTGGGAGGCCCTTAAACCAGGCTCGCGAGGTATCTCCTAAGGTAGCCGAGAAGACTTGGCACTTGACCAACTGGTTGTCCGTCTGGAGATCCATCTGCACGTTGAAGGCATCCAGGTGGTCGTAAGGGTCACTTTTACCATCATAGGAGGGAATGCTCGAAAGTCTGAACTTAGGTGGCAGGGGTACGGTCTCGATCTCCCTAACAAACGGGACTCTGTGATCATCCCGCTCTCCTCGGTTTTGAAGTCCAGGTTGAGCCTCCAGCTGCTGGACCCTCTACAGCAGTTCCTTTACCATCGGATCTTGGGGTTGAGGTCGCCACACGGAGCTTCCCCTACTGGTGCTTTCCTGCTCTCCCAAGCGGCGATCTCGCGGCCTGCGCACCTCATTGACGTCTTCTACCTGTCTAGCTCCCCTTCGTAGCTCGGGCTCGCGGCTGTCACGATTCTCTCGAGCTCGCTCGCGCCCGAGGCTATCTTCCACATGTCTATCACCTTCACGATTCACCCTTACCCTTACGTCAGCTAGGTGAGGCGGGTCAGCTCTTTCCTGCACATACCGTCCTCTCCTCCTAGGGTTCAGGTTTGAAGAGTGGACCGACTCTTCGGATAGCGACCTGTCTCTGCCGCTGCCCTCTTCGGGGTCGGAATCTCCTCTATGGTTGTCGACGAGCTCGCTCGGGAGGCACGACCTCGACCTGCCTCCGTCCAGTGTGAACTTGAACTTCAACCAACGCCCTGACTGTCTCAGTCAGCTGCCTTACTATATCCTCCAGGGTTTGCTGACGCAGTCGTCACTCCTGGGCGACTTTTTCTCTAGCAGGTCGAGTGCTCTGCTGGTCGTCCTGGTCCTCAGGTCGCTCATCCGCCACGCCAACATTTCTTGTCGTCCTTGCCCTAACCATTGCAAATAGATGAAATATAAACGATCAATGAAAAGTCAACTGGAGAAAAGTTACCAGGTCATCGTTGGGCCCTCCTTCTAGCGCCAAAAGATGTTGACGTCTTGAAACGGTCAACTCAGAGATTTAGGGGCCCAGACTGCGAACGTGGTAATAAATGGCGATTAACGCAATAAATTCGTAGTAATGGAGATTTAAGGTTGGTGTATTGTAATAAAGGTGAAGGAATGTTTGTCGTGGTAGGTGGAGATAATAAATGGGATAATCAACACAGAAAGGAGGGAGAAGAGTAAATGCAAGATACAAGGATTTTTACGTGGTTTGGCTACTGCGCCTACATCCACGGCACTCTGAGATAATTCCGGCAGAGTGACGGTATTCTAGTATTTTTCAGCGTGTTTGTACAGTAAAAATCTTTCTTATTTATAGAGGGGGGAGAGATACAAAAGAGTATAATACACGTTACAAATTATGGTTATTTCAACTAATCCTGACATAAGTCATGCTGCATTTATTGCAAAGGTAATGATCGTTTCTTCTAGGCGCACGTCTGTATTTATTGCACTAGGAGGGGTCTTCTCTTTATTAAATGCATGGCTGCCGCATTAAATGCTCCTTGGTACTTGTGCAAATGATACCAGCGAGAAATCGGGGCATTAGGTGGAACTGATGACTTTCTGCACAAGGTATTACCTGGCGCGAGCTCTCTGGTTCGGTGAGCTGAGCGAGCTGAATAGGTGTTGAGGCGGGCTGAAAGTATGCTCGAACTGTTTTGGTGTTGAGCGATCTCGCGAGCTCGCTGTAGCGACCTGAGGATTGGGCCTTCTGGGTCTTTATTCCTGTTCATGCTCATTGGGCCTATACTGGCCCATTTGTCCAGGTTGAAAAAATGGATATAACAAAGTTCATATCCAAGTATATTATAGACCGAGCTATTATATTATTACATTATTAAACATTAAGTGAGGGTGATACTACAAATTATTGTTTTATGGAGTACAATGCTTTTCTCCTCATTTGATTGGATATTTGATATAAATCAAGAACAGAAAGTTTAAAGAGATTTAGAAATGCAAAGTCTAGAGTAATTATCCTTTGAATACATTCAACATGCAAGTTGGTAGGTTTCACCTAGGAGCAGTATCTACTAACAAATTCTTGTTAAAAAGTAATTACTGTTATTCTCTCTAATTTACATTTTACATTATTGTTGAAGAGAATATTGTGCTTTAAGTAAACATATTTACTCTTCATTCATCATGAACATAACTAGTATTGATCATACTAATAAATTGCAGGAAAACATACACGTGACAGCTTTTCCTTCTTTCTAAAATCATTTTCATTGGTTTTGAGATAATCGATTGGAATAATCAGAAATTCCCAAGCCACTGTTTTTGTAGTTAATTGAAAATGAAGAAAGGTAGTTTTGATATTGCATTTCTAAATTAAAAGAAAAATAGATACATTCCTTCTTATATAATACAAATTTTAGAAAATGGGGTGTGTTAAAATACTTTGAAATCTAATACAATAATGCAGATAATTCAAACTAGATAACTTTATAAAATTAAAATTATTGCATTCAATCCGAAAAATAATACCAAAGTTTTCTTTTAACAAATTCATTGTCATAAATAATATAAAACGAATCGAAAATTCTTTATAGTTCATGACAATTGACAATCCATATTCTGATGATGGGTTGGCTATAGATGCATGCCAACACTGAGATTATAATTGTTACAAATATAACAAATTGTTGTATAAGTTCATCTGCAAGGTAACAGGATGATATTAAGAAATAAAATACTACGTCAAGTGTCAATCCATACATTGGATAGATATTCTTGTGAGAAATCACATCTAATGATCTAAACACACTACAAAAGTTGCATATGGGACAATAATAACATGCACATAGTCATTAATTGGCTCTCGATTTTTTTTGAAGAGTTGCAATCAAGACTTTTGTACAAGCTCAAGTCCTGCACTTGAACTGTAATGTGCCTGCAGAAAGGAGCATTTGTAAAGATTATATGAATCTTAAGTTCTGGCAGAGAATATTTGCAACACAAGAATGATAGGATCCTCATGCGCACGCATAAATCACCAATTACTTGAGTGTTCCATCTAATTTTGACAATTAAAAAAACCATTACAATTGAAGTGCACATCAGAAACCAAAAACCAAAACTGAAATAAGCATTTCAAGTTTAAATGAATTCTCTGCTCAATAACTGGAGGAACACTAAGAAAGATGATGTGAGTGTCTATGGTGAAAGGCTTCGCCAATCAACCATGACAGGTTTGGGAGTGCTTAGCAAACCATGACATGAAGGTAATTTGACCGTTTACTACAACAGATTATACAACAAAGGTTCTCCTGATCATAATAACGTATAACTGATCTAAACATGCAGTTGGCTGGGGTATTTCATCATACTATCGCTAATGCAAAACTCTAATACAACTTTAATCAATGTATACATATCTGAAAGCTAATAAAGTTCCCAATGGTGTAACTCAGATGAAATACTTAGTATTTGCATTAGAGAAGCATGTAATACTAATTAATTGCATTCTCAATGGTTCAAAGAAAATGATATGTTCTGCTTTCATTTATTATAAGGAAATCAGTTAGATGGCAGAGGAAATGCAGAAGGACACAGGCAGAGTATAAAAAAGAAACCCCAACCACGAAATGATCGGCACAATAAAGCGACAAACATCAGGATTTTACATACTAGTATATTCAATTAGCAGTCTAGTGCAAATGTCTGTGTTTTTACTCTCATCCAGACTAAATCTTAGTAGTTAGACAGAATCCTACAGTTGTAAATGAAAGGTTTAGCCATTATGGGTCAAGAATTATTCATATCAAGGATTAACTAGTAACTTAAAAAGTTTACGAAAACACAAATATTCACATTTTAAAATATTCAGGCAGTCCAAACCTAGAAACTTTAATATCTAGAATAACCATTACTATATACCAGTGAACCTATTCTGTCTTAGTGCGCTTAGATAGATGAACTCCAGCTTAAACATTAAACCTATAAATTTTAAAAGCAAGAAACTCACCATATTGAAGAGTACTTCCAAAATAATCCTATATGTCCATAAATTATTTTTCCTTAAAATTAATGTGGATGATTAAAAGGTAACATTAACTATCAATCTGTACCTTAATATGTTATAACACTTATTTAAGAAGAAATGCATATCCTTTATTTGCTAAAACAGTTAAACTTATCATGGATTCAAACAGTCATATACAAACATCAGCTAACGACACAAACAAGTCTAGTCAATACCAGTTATAACTTACAACAATCTTAGAAAAAACCTTCCCAAATTGACATCATCATTTGAAATTTCATTTAAATAAGTTCATCACATATAGTAAGAAAACACACCCCCTTGATCTACAATTTTGGCATAGAAAGTCAAACATATAAAAAGGTTCTCTAAATGAAAACTTGTATGTTAAATTAGAATGCTATTCACAATGTCGACTTCCTGTGTACACTTGAACGCCAAATGATGAAAGCAACTTCAAACAATCGTGACATTTCTCATCCTTTCAAGTAAATCAGTGATAATGGAAATTGTGCACGCATCTGTCCTTATGTTTTTCGCTAACATTTTGTGAAGAAGTTCTACTACTTTTGTCATCTCCTTATTTCGTAGAAATCCATGCATAAGTGTATTATATGTGACTACATCTGGAGCATAACCCTTTTCCTCCATGATAGATAGCAGATCATTTGCCTTTTCCAACTGCCTTTCTTTACAAAGCCCATTGATGATGATGTTATATGTAATAACATCTGGTAGCAAACCTTGTTGCAACTTGTGAAATACCTTACAAGCAATTTCAAGCCTCCCTGTTTTACACAATCCATCTATGAGGCAATTGTAGCTTTCAATGCTAAGATCACGCTTGCCCTCTATTACAGCATTTAATACTTCCATTGCCTCAGTCATACAATTGTTCTTAAAGAACCCATCAATGAGAATAGTATAAGTACGTTCATCAGGCACAACATTGTTATGTTGCATCTTACCAAACACCTGTTTTGCATGTCTTATCTCCCCGACTTGAAAAAGGCCATTTAACAAAGTATTATATGTGGTAACATCGGGCATAACTCCTTCCAAAATCATTTGCTCATAAAGACTCATGGCTTCCATTATGTTTTGTTTCTTGCAATACCCATTAATCAAAATGCTATAGCTATAAACATTATGTCTACAACCCTTATTAGCCATGGAAACAAACAGCTCTCTCGCATCATCAATTCAACCCACCAAACAGAAACCATGCATCAATGCAGTATAAGTTACCTTATTAGGATTTACACCTCTTTCAATCATTAATTCTAACAATTCTTTTGCTTCATCTGCCTTCCCATCCTTGCAAAGCTTATCTATTATCACTGTAAATGTCACCACATCAGGCTGCACATGTTGATCTGCCATCTCAGCAATCAAAGCTTTAGCATCCTCCCATTTACCCCAACAACACAACCCATGAATTAAACAAGTATAAGTAACTACATCTGGACTGATTCCCCAATCCTTCATTTCCGAAAAAAGTTCTTTTGCCTTCTCAATCAAACCCTCTTTACAAAGACCATCAATCATGCTGCTATAACTAACAATATTGGGGTTACAGATTCGCCCATTTTCACATTTCCCTTTAACCATTTCTTCATGTAACCTAAGAGCTCCACTAGTGTTTCCTGTTCGACACAGCCCATTTATTAATGTCCCATATGTAATAGCATTAGCTCTGCAACCAAACATATTCATATTCTCGAACAAGTCGGTGGCCTTGTTTATTCTACCCTCCCTACACAAACCTTTAATCAAACAAGTAAAAGTAACGACATCTGGGCTAAAACCAGACCTCAAGATTCTCCCCAAAACCACAAAACCATCAGAAGCTCTACCCACATTGCACAAGCAATTCAGCAAAACACTTAAAATAATCAAATTTGGCAACACCTCATTAGAGTCCAACCTCATAATAAGGGAAATAACAGTATCATAGTGTTTATTCTTAGCAAGAGAAGTCATCAAAAGAGTGAAGGAAGACATATCAGGAGGGATTTTCCTCTGAATCAAGCGATCAAAAAAGAAATGAGCTTCATCGGGAGAGATGTTACCTGATCTACACTTGTCTTCGAGGGATTCGTTAACTAGGAATGTGTATTTCTCAGAGAGAAGTGATGTTTTGGAAATAGAGAAGGTGGGCTTTGGACAGTGGGTGGATAAAGAATAGCATTCAGAGCTGAAAACGAAGGAGAAGAAAGACGAAGTGAGGCTCTGGAAGCCATTAAAGAGAAAAAGTGTCTGAATCTGAATTCGGAGATTGAAGATATCTTCTTCTGTGGGTAGCGGGCCGTAGACACTACTTGGGCCGGGTTAGCTGACCTTATTATCTTACTTGATATGATCTCCCTTTTTATTTGTAACTTGAAGTTTGCAAGAAGAAATTATAACTAAAAGTTTTGGATTTCAAATAAAGCATGAAGTTTTATTTTCTCAATTTAATTAGAACTAAAAGTTTTAAATTATTAATTTTTGTTCTATATTCTAAATTTATAAAGAATTAGATATTCTACACTCCCAATTAATTAGAATTAGTTATTTAATATCCAATTTATCTACTCGAACCAAAAAATATATAGTGCTAATTTATTTGAAATAAAAAATTCTAATTAAATTTCAATTGAGTTTTGTTAACTTTCACGCTCAATATGGGCAATTATACATGTCAAATAGCACAATTTTCACCTTTCCATCGAACCATTCCTTCATGCAACCTAAGAGCTACGCCAACACTTCCATTTCAACACAACTCATTTATTAACGTCCCATAAGTGATCACACTAAGCCTACAACCAAACACAATCATATTCTTAAACTACCGAGTGGCCTTCATGATTCTATCCTCCCTACACAAACCTTTAATCAAAGAAGTAAAAACCGAAATTTCATTGATTTGGTGTGGTTTTACCCAAACCAAACCTGTGCCCACCCCTAACAAATACTAGGAAATAATTATTAATCTGAACCTGGCAACGAGAGAAAAAGAGGAGTAAAAGAGGAAAGATGAAGAGATATGAAGGTGAAGCTCAGTAAATAACTTCAGTAAATATTTATCAATCTAATACAAATTTAAATATACATTGCAAGATTAAATAGTTGAAGCCAATTGTCAATGTTGTTTGTAATCCATAATTGTCAACAAATCAACTAGCACTTAAACTAATTAACATAACACAATCTCTCACAAGTTGTCAACTACATAACACAATTTCACAACCTGTCAACCATTTTAACAAACTGTAAGCAACACTAGCTTCTGATGAGAACCAGGTTGACGTTCCTATTACAAACAAAAAACAAACCAATTAGACACCACCCACCAAAATCCCCCCCCCCCCCCCCCCCCCCCCCCCCCCCCCCCCCCCCCCCCCCCCCCCCCCTCGAAAAAAAAAAAGAATTAAAAAGGAAAAAACAATCACATATATATGAGTGCAATTCATGTATATGTGTAATTACCATTAATGATTACACTTCATGCTAAATTGGCTCTCGATTTGGGTCCATCACCTTCTGATAATGGAATTGGTGTCTTACACTTGTCTATTGTGTCCCAAACACACATCTACCACACTTTCGTTGTGTTTTATCTTCACCTCGAGATAATTTTCATTTTTATGCAGGTCGTCCACGAGGCAACAGAAACTTCAACATCTTCAAAAACAATCCAGTCATCTTCAAGTCCAACAGATGAGCTTTGACTCTCCACGAACTCTAGACCAGTTTTTACGTAATGATGCTTAGCACATTCTTCATCACCAACTGCCAATATTGATGTCGAATCAAATTTACTTCCCACATTAATACATAATGGAATTCTCGTCATCACGTCACTAACTTCATTGAAGAAGAATTCAACATCACTATCATTCACCACTTCAATTCGTGGGGCCGGCTCACACAGACCATATTTGAACTTCATCGTCATCGAAATTTTAGAAGGCTTAATATGAAGTGCACAACATACACTCTCATGCAATTCTTTGTACCAGGAATTCTTCAAGAATAAAACTCCTATGGCCTTCCCGCCTTCATAAATAATTTCTCCTCCTTATTAATCCATTCACCATCATATTGAACTGCAATTCGAATTTCATCCATGCCATTCAACCTGTCAAATGAAAAACCAATTTGGTGAGTATATATCCAAAACAATGTGTAAAATGACAAACAATCCAACAATTGCGATTCCCTAATTAAGTTGAATTTGAAAATACCAAATGGAACATAATTTATACCATGTCACACTAGAAAAATGAACATATATTTCCTGTGATAAAAAACTATAAAGCAAATGTTAAAGTTATATTTAAACAATAATTAATGATAAAACATAATGTCAGGTAAAATTGAGAATTCTTAACTTGGTTGAGAATTCGCAACATGGATGGTACTTACAAATCGAATGGAACAAATTTTCTCAACCAAGTTGAGAATTCACAACCAATTGAGAATTCTCAACACGGATGGTTCTTACAAACTGAATGGAACAAATTTCACATATAATAACCGATCAACTTTTACCAAATTTTACATATAATATGCATAAGAAACAGACCGCAATGCACCATCAATGCAAAGCATGGTACTTACAAACAACAATCAAATTTTACACGACACCGCAGCTTTTAGAAAAGTTCCATATTTCATTCAAGTGATTTCCATTAGAAGGAGCCTAATTACATGATTCCTGCTACCATCATCATCCTCAGACTACCAGTTCATTCCCCTTCATTTACCGATGACACTCTGTACTTCAATATGAACAAAGAAGGGACAAAATCATACTTTTCTTCCTTGTCAACCTATTGGATTGCAACCTACATTACCAAGCATGATGCACCCTTGATGCGGACAAAATCATTTTTAAGAGAAAATACAATTTTAAGACAAAGTAAAGAGACATCAATATTTACGTCAAAGAAGTGTACATAAAATACATATAATAACCAATACACTTCCCCTAAATAGATTGGACAAGAAAAGGAATGTCAAAACCCTTAGCTTACAAAAAATACAACATAATAACTTCAAAACAGTGAACATCATATATATTTGTACACAACTTATTGTTATATATGCATACAAGATGATACCATCTATATCATACAACCACAAGAAGCCAATCATTAAACACAGCAAAAAAACATGGTAGAATTGTTGTTTGAGATGTAGTCTTTATGCTAAACTTGAGTACTTGGAACATTTTGCATTCATTTGGGCTGCAAATAAAAATATCAGATGACCTAATTTTGTCGTGGATGTCATTGTTTTATGTATTTGCTAGATCCAAACACAAATACAAGAAGCCAATCAACAAGAAAGCAAAAGCAAAATGATTATCAACAAGAAAGCAAAATGATAATAAATCTTACCACAATGAAGAAACTCTGCAAGACCCAAATAAGAATTGATCACTAAGCACCAATCTAATAAAAACTACAAAGTAGACTAATAAAAACTCCAAACCCAGAAAACTAAGCACCAATCTAGACCTTTCCTTCACCACATTTGTAGAATGAATCTTCAAAATCACAAAAACCCCACTTGAATGAACACAGATTCTCACAATCCAATACATGAAGCTTTACACAAAGAGAGTATAAGAGAGAAAAGAAAAATTGTCACCTTTGAAGAACAAAGAGTGCCAATGTGAGAGCTTGTTGTTCTTGTTGCTGTTGTTGAATTAGTGTGTTCTTGTTTGAATTTTTTGGTTTGGTTGCTGAGATATGGCAAGGGAAATGTATCAAATGAGTGTTCTGATGTTGTTGTTGCTCTTCCATGGTCAAGAGACAGAAAAGAAGAAGAATGAGGTGATTCTAAAAAAATTGCTGTTGCTGCAGTTTTCGTGTTGTTCCTCTTCCATGGTCAATAAAAAAAAGTGTTCCTTCTTATATAATACTAACTTTAGAAAATGGGGTACATTAAAATATTCTGAAATCTAATACAATAACGCAACAAATTCAAACGAAATAATTTTATAAAATTAAAATTACTGCATTCAATCCAAAAACTTAACTCTGAAGGTAAAATCGAAAAAATAATATTAAGTTTTCTTTTAAAAAATCAATTGTCATAGATAATATAAAGCAAGATAAAAATTCTTTATAGTTCATGGCAATTGACAATTCATCTGATATGATGGGTTGGCTATTGATGCATGCCAACACTGAGTTTATAATTGTTACAAATATAACAAATTGTTGAATAAATTCATCAACAAGGCAACAGGATGGTATTAAGAAATAAAATACTACATGTAAATGTCAATCCATACATCGGATAAATATTCTTGTGAGAAATCACATCTAAATACACTGCAAAAGTTACATATGGGACAATAATAGCATGTACATAATCTTTAGCTCTCAATTTTTTTGAAGAGTTGCAATCAAGAGCTTTGTATGAGCTGAAGTCTTGCACTTGACAAAGAGACTCTGGAAGCCATTGGACAGTTCACTAAATAATCAGGCTTTTCAATCCCTTTAAGCTACTCATAAATTGATTCCTGATTGCCACTTAACTATAACATTTGATTGCCATTTAACTATTACATATGGGACACACTTATGTTGTGGTCAATTCCTTAGTCTAGTGCTTTAGGAGTCAAGAGTCTGAAATTAATTTATAATCTTTTACCAATTTAAACAAGTAATTACTTAAGTTTGTTTAGACATTGTCTAAACTTATGAATTTCAAAATACAAAATAAATGTCTTCTTTATTAAAGAACTTCGTAAAAATATTCTACCAATCAAATTGTGTGTGTACAGTTCAAAACTTAAAAAAATCTTGAAAGCATGTAAAAGACAGTTCACACAATGAATCTTAACAAAGAAGATTACTTGCTCATGAGTTATATGTAACATTGTTCATGGCTTTTGAGGTTACCATGTCTCTAGCCGACTTATACTAATAACAGTGACATGCTTGCTACCATAATTGCACGTTTCGATCAAAATTCCAATTCTCAAAATAGTAAGGAAATCGCTTGCATCATCTAAACAATCTTAGTGCAACACAAGCAAGCAAGAATGGAGGAAACACTCAAGAAAATTCTACTCAATCCTATCTCCCTAGAATGGTGAAATTGGATTTTCCATGTTGTAATGGGAGGGAAGATCCTGCAAGTTGGATTTGTCGAGTAGAACAATTTTTTGATTTCCATCGAACTGTTGAGAATGAGAAGGTGCTATTAGCATCTTTTAATTTGGAGGGAGATGCTCAATTGTGGTTTCAGTTGATGAAGGAGGAGACAACCATGACAACTTGGGAGACTTTTAAGCAAGGTCTTCACACCAGGTATGGTCCTACCCAATTTCAGGACTTTTTTGGTGATCTAACAAAATTACAACAAACAAGTTCAGTGAGACATTATAGACAAAGTTCGAAAAGTTGTTGATTCCTATAAGGAGGCTCACACCTGCGTAGCAACCAATGTAAAAGCTTGCAAACCGGAAACACTTTCAGCAGCAATTGGGTTGGCAAAGTTTTTATAATAATTTCACCGCCATCCAATGTAACCTAATGAAAGAAAATTAGTTTTAAAAAGTATAATTAATTTTAAATAATCACTTAAAATTAATTCCAATGTCTAATCAAAGTTAAATAAGGTCGGATTTTTGTGTAATCCCTCCAAGTGGCCGTCGTTGTACTCCTTATTCACTTTAATAGTGGAAGATTCAACTGTCATCGAAAACATTTCACAAGTTTTATTGTGTTACATTAAAAAAAATAATAAAATAGGATTTTAAGAAGTAAAATGAAGAAAAAGCCCATATTTAAGGGGTGCATTGAACGATGTCCATACCACTCAGCTGTTTCCAACATCTATTGTCAATCTTGTTTCCCAAGTACGATGAAGGGAAAAGTCTCAGGAACAGCTGAATCTACCTGCTTTAAAATACCAAAAATCTCAGGATGTGAATTCCAGGTATAAGTGTACATAATTAAGCTAAAATATCTTGTGTCTTAAATTCTTCAAAAATCTAGGAAGCAAGAATGTGAATTACTCACAGCAAGATATATTAAATACTTGCTCTTCGTGTAATAAACACGCAATTGGCTCAGCAGACACAACTGGCTATCAAGTGCTGAGGATGATGAAACTTGGAACTAACATTTTTGTTGTGTTCAATAATCTGCGAATGCAATAAAAATATCTGGCGCAAATAAAAAATATCATTGATCAGACCTGTTCGAGGAATTCTTTCAGCCTATTGTGAAGTGACTCCAATTTTTAGCACATTTACATATATAAACACGAACACAGCAATCTGCTCCTTAAGTAGGCAATGTTTTACAAAAATATGTCAACAATACTCTTATTCTAGTTTGTCACCTACAAGCCAAGTGACCAGTTTGTCATCAATCTGGAGTTCTTTGGTGACAGAAAGAGCTCCAATTGTAGCTTTGTACTGTTGACTGAACTTTATCTACACATTTCATGCTTTATGAGAGAATGAAAGAATGCATTTCAATTATCAACTATTGCAAAAAACAGATAAAAAGCTTCACCAAAGCATATTCAATCAAACCCATCACCTACCACATAGAACAATTTTAAGAAAACATCACCAAATTTCATCGTCAGAAGCCTCACTTGAATACGTTTGCAGTTGACAGCAAATGCCACATACCTCCTTGATTTACCATTGACTTGTAGAGTCTAATCAACAAGGTCTTCTAGGATCAAAAACTCGTATGTTACTAACTAATGCCGCCAGCCACTCAACAGTTACCATGTCATCTTTCTCTAGGCTCTTGAATGGGAAATGATGGAAGCAAGTTCAAACATTCACGATATTTTTCATCCTTTATAAGCAATTCTATCACAATAGAAGCTGTGGAAGCATCTGGCCTTGTATTTCTCTTTCCCATTTTGTGAAGAAGTTCCACCACCTTTTTTGTCTCGTTATTTTGCAAACATCCACGCATAAGTGCATCATACGTTATTGCATTGGGTGCACAACCCTTTTCCTCCATTTTCGACAATAAATCATTTGCTTCTTCCAGTTGCCCTTCTTTGCAAAGGCCATTGATCGTGATACTATATAAGACAACATCTGGCTCTAAGCCTTCTTGCAACAATTTGTGAAATAGCTTTCAAGCGATTTTGATCCTCTTTGTTTTACGCAATCCATCAATGAGGCAGCTGTAGCTTGAAATGCTGAGATCAAAGTTGCCCATTTTTAAAGCTTCGAACACTTCCATTGCCTTGATCGCACAATCTTGTTTGCATAACCCATCAATGAGAATATTATATGTAGATTTATTAGGCACAACATTATTAAGTAGCATTTGACCAAACATATTTTTCGCATGTCTAATCTTACCAACTCGAAAAAGGCCACTTAACAAAGTATTATATGTGGTAGCATTTGGCATAACTTCGTCCAAAATCATTTGCTCATAAAGACTCATGGCTTCCATTATGTTTTGTTTCTTGCAGTACCAATTAATCATAATATTATAACTAAAAACATCATGTCTACACCCCTTATTTGTCATGGAAGCAAACAACTCCCTCGCATCATCAATTCTATCTATCAAACACAAACCATCTATTAACGTGTTACAAGTTACCAAGTCAGGATTCACACAGCTCTTAATCATTAATTCTAACAATTCGTTTGCTTTATCTGTCTTCCCATTCTTGCAAAATTCATCTATAATCACATTAAACGCCACAACATTAGGCTGCACACGTTGATCCACCATCTCAACAATCAAATCTTTAGCTTCCTCCCAATTACCCCAGCGATACAAACCATGAATCAAGGAAGTATAAGTAACCACATTAGGACTAATTCCCCTACCCTTCATTTCTGAAAAAAGCTCCTTCCCCTTCTCTACGAACCCATCTTTACAAAGACCACCAATCATACTAGTATAACAAACAATATCAGGCTCACAAACAACCCCATTTTCACCTTCCCCTCCAACCATTCCTTCATGCAACCTAAGAGCTATGCTAGTACTTCCATTTCGACACATCCCATTTATCAACGTCCCATAAGTAATCACACTAGGCCTACAACCAAATACAATCATACTCTTAAACAGCGGGGTGGCCTTCATGATTCTACCCTCCCTACACAACCCTTTAATCAAAGAAGTAAAAGTCACAACATTTTGGGAGGGGGTTTCCTATGAATCAAGCAATCAAAAAAGAAATGAGCTTCGTCAGGAGAGACGTTACCTGCTCTACACTTGTCTCTGAGGAAATGGTCAAGGGGTATATGAGAGAAATGTTTGCATTTAAAGGTAGTATACAAGCAAGACGAAGGAGGACGAAGAGCAGTGGTTTTCAGAGCCATTGCATAGTGACTGGTTCTTTTAGGGGGTTGAAGAATCAAGTAACCAGTAGTGGATCCGACCCAACTTTCTTTTAAGGAATGCGGGCCGGGTGACTTTTTGGGCCGGGTGAAGAGGAGCTGTTTTTATTTTTTTTTTTTATTATGAGTTTAATTATTTTATTAATTGAATAATGTTACTGATCAATAACAATCTTTAGATTTAGAGAATTACTCATAACTCTTTGAACATTTACATTATTACAAATGAAAACTACTTTTGCTTTTTATAACAATACCCTCCCCTACACTAACAATCAAACCATGGTTGATCGTTTGATACAACGGAGAGCTGACAAAATGCTACAAAAGATGATATTACCCTTTACTAACTAATTTTTGGCGAAAATGGTATAGTTACTCCATTTTTTAGGAAAAAAATTTTAAAAACTTAAAAAAATCTCAAGCATTCAACTTAAAAATGAATTATTAAGATTTATTTAATTCTAAATATAAAAAATAATTTTTTAAACGAATCTAAATTGTCCATCACAAAGATGGACGGTCAAAATTGATTTGGAAAAAATATAAAATTTATTTTTATTTTTAAAATTTAAAAACAATTAATTTTAACTATAAAAAATGATTTTAAATGTAAAAAAAAATATTTTTTTCAAATGAATCTAAACCGTTCATCTCAAAATGGATGGTTAAAATCAATTTGGAAAAAAAAAAGGAAAAGATAAAAAAATTGAACAACTAAAAAAAAAATCAAAAAATATAAAAAAACAAAAAAATAAAAAACAAAATAGTTAGGGTTTGTCAAATGCCATGATGGTGTGCGATTTTGGTGTTAGCTCCATCTCTGACGAGTTTGTGAGAGAAGCAATTCTGGGTTTGTAAAAGAAGATCCAACGATTTTGTGAAAGAAATAGTTTTGGATTTGTGATGTTTCTGAGAAAAAGAAGACGTGATGTTAGATGATGAACTGGGTCTGATGATGATGGATGGTGTGAGGAAGAAGAAGAACTGGGTTTGTAAGGGGGAAGAAGAAGACGACGACTTATGAAGAAGAGGATCCACCCATTTTGTTTGTTTTTTTTTTTTTTAAATTTTTTTTCAATTGTTCAATTTTTTATCTTTTCTTTTTTTTTTTTTCAAATTGATCTTGACCGTCTATTTTGAGATGGACGGTTTAGATTCATTTAAAAAAAATATTTTTTTTTATATTTAAAATTATTTTTTATGATTAAAAATTAATTATTTTTAAATTTTAAAAATAAATTTTAATTTTCTATTTTTTCCAAATCGATCTTGATTGTCTATCTTAGATGGACAGCTTAGATTTGTTTAAAAAATTATTTTTATATTTAGAATTAAATAAATCTTAATTGTTCATTTTTTTTATGAGTGGTTGAGATTTTTTTAAGTTTTTAAAATTTTTTTTCCTTAAAAAAGGAGTAACTATGCCATTTTAGCCAAAAATTAGTTAGTAAGGGGTAATATCCTCTTTTTGCAACATTTTGTCAGCTTTTAGTTGTGTCAAACGTCAACCATAGTTTGACTATTAGTGCAAGAGAAGACATTGTTATAAAAAACAAAAGTAGTTTCCGTTTGTAATAAGACAAAGGTTCAGAGAATTCTAGATAATTATCTTCCCTCAGATTGGTTGTAAGGATGTTATAAGACGACCTATTAAAGAATATTCAAGAGTTGTTATTAAACCTTACCGAACTAGTAAATTGGCAATTATTATTTCTTTTTGTTTATATTGTTATTTTAATTGAGAAATCTATAGGTTTATCATTTAAAAGAATTTATATATTTAAGTTTAAAGCTTGTTTTGTTATCTATAATTATATTATTACATTATTACCATTATATGAGGGTGATACTAAAAATTATTATTTTGTGGAGTATGATGCTTCTCTCCTCATTTAATTGGATATTTGATTTACATCAAAAACAGAAAAATTGCAGAGGCTTAGAAATACGAAGTCTAGAGTATTTATTCTTTGAATGCATTCAACATGCAAGTTGGTAGGTGTTGCCTAGGAGCAATATCTACTAACCAGCTCTTGTCAAAAAGTAATTACTATTATTCTCTCTAATTTATATTTTACTTTATTATTAAAGAGAATATTATTTTAAGTAAACATATTTACTCTTCATTCATGTGAACATAATTAGCACTGGTCATAATGATAAATTGCAAGAAAACATATATATGACAGCTTTTCCTTGTTACTAAAATAATTTTCATTTGTTTTGATATAATTGATTGGAATAATCAGAAATTCACAAACCATTGTTTATGTAGTCAATTGAAAAAGTAGTTTGGTATTGCATTTCTAAAGATAAAAATAGATGTGTTCCTTCTTATATAATACAAATTTTAGAAAATAGAGTGTGGTAAAATACTTTGAAATCTAATACAATAACATAGAGAATTCAAACTAAATAATTTTATAAAATTAAGATCATTGCATTCAATCCAAAAATTTAATTCTCAAGGTAAAATCCAAAAAATAATATTAAGTTTTCCTTCAACAAATTTATTGTCATAAATAATATAAAACAAAATGAAAATTCTTTATAGTTCATGGCAATTGACAATCCATCTGGTAATGGGTTGGCTACTAATGCATGCCAACACTGAGTTTATAATTGTTACAAATATAACAAATTGTTGTATAAATCCATCAACGAGGCAACAGGATGGTATTAAAAAATAAAATACTATGTCAAGTGTCAATCCATACATTGGATAGATATCCTTGTGAGAAATCACACCTAAATACACTACAAAAGTTGCACATGGGACAGTAACAACATGTAAATAGTCTTTAATTAGCTCTCAATTTCTTGGAAGAGCTGCAATCAAGACCTTTGTATGAGCTCAAGTCCGGCACTTTAAAACTGTAATGCGCCTGCAGAAAGGAGCATCTGTAAATATTATACGAATCTTAAGTTCTGGCACAGAATATTTGCAACACAAGAATGATAAGATACACATGCGCACGCATAAATCACCAATTACTTAAGCGTTCATCTAATTTTGTAGATTACAAAAGCCATTACAACTGAAGTGCACATCAGAAACCAAAAACCGAAACTGAAATAAGCACCTAAAGTTTTCATGAGTTTGCTGCTCAATAACTGGGGAAACACTAAGAAAGATGATGTGGGTTTCTATGGTGAAAGGCTTTAACAATCAACCATGACAGGTTTGGGAGTGTTTAGCCAACCATGACATGAGGGTAATTTGACGGTTTACTACATCAGATTATACAACAAAGGTTCTTCTCATCATAATAACGTATAACAGATTTAAACATGCAGTTGGCTGGGGTAGTTCACCACACTATCTCTAATGTAAAACTCTAATACAACTTTAATGTATACATATCTGAAAGCTAATAGAGTTCCCAATGCAGTAACTCAGATGAAATGCTTAGCATTTGCATTAGAGAAGCATGTAATACTAATCAATTGCATTCTCAATAGTTAAAAAAAAAATGATACGTTCTGCTTTCATTTGTTATAAGGAAATCAGTTAGATGACAGAGAAAATGCAGGAGGACACAGGCAGAGTATACAAAAGAAACCCCAACCCCGAAATGATCGGGACAATAAAGTGACAAACATCAGGATTTTGCATTCTAATATCTCCAATTAGCAGTCTAGTGCAAATGTCTGTGTTTTTACTCTCATCCAGACTATAACTTAGCAGTAAGACGGAATCCTACAGTTGTAAATGAAAGGTTAAGCCATTATTAACTAGTAACTTAAAAAGTTTACGAAAACACAAAAATTCACATTTTAAAATATTCAGGCAGTCCAAACCTAGAAACTTTTATATCTAGAATAACCATTACTATATATCAGTAAACCTATTCTGTCTTGGTGGGCTTAGATAGATGAAATCCAGCTTAAACATTAAACCTATAAAATTTAAAAGCAAGAAACTCACCGTATTGAAGAGTACTTCCAAAATAATCGTATATGTCATAAATTAATTTTTCTAAAAATTAATGTGGATCATTAAAAGGTAACATTAACTATCAATCTGTATCTCAACATGTTATAACACTTATTTAAGAAGAAATGCATATCCATTATCCGCTAAAACAGTCAAACTTATCATGGACTCAAACAGTCGTACACAAACATCAGCTAACAACACAAACAAGTCCAGTCAATACCAGTTAAAACAATCCTAGAAAAAACCTTCCCAAATTGACATCATCATTTGAAATTTCATTTAAATAAGTTCATCACATACAGTAAGAAAACACACCTCCTTGATCTACAATTTTGGCTTAGAAAGTCAAACATATAAAAAGGTTTTCTAAATGAAAGCTTGTATGTTAAATTAGAATGCTACTCACAATGTCAACTTCCTGTGTGCACTTGAATGCCAAATGATGAAAGCAACTTCAAACAATCGTGACATTTCTCATCCTTTTCAAGTAAGTGATAATGGAAATTGTGAACGCATTTGGCCTTATGTTTCTCGCTAACATTTTGTGAAGAAGTTCTACTACTTTTGTCATCTCCTTATTTCGTAGAAATCCATGCATAAGTATATTATATGTGACTACATCTGGAGCATAACCCTTTTCCTCCATAATAGATAGCAGATCATTTGCCTTTTCCAACTGCCTTTCTTTACAAAGCCCATTGATGATGATGGTATATGTAATAACATTTGGTAGCAAACCTAGTTGCAACTTGTGAAATACCTTACAAGCAATTTCCAGCCTCCCTGTTTTACACAATCCATCTATGAGGCAATTGTAGCTTTCAATGCTAAGATCACGCTTGCCCTCTATTACAGCATTTAATACTTCCATTGCCTCAGTCACACAATTGTTCTTAAAGAACCCATCAATGAGAATAGTATAAGTACGTTCATCAGGCACAACATTGTTATGTTGCATCTTACCAAACACCTGTTCTGCATGTCTTATCTTCCCGGCTTGAAAAAGGCCTTTTAACAAAGTATTATATGTGGTAACATTGGGCATAACTCCTTCCAAAATCATTTGCTCATAAAGACTCATGGCTTCCATTATGTTTTGTTTCTTGCAATACCCATTAATCAAAGTGTCATAGCTATAAACATTATGTCTACACCCCTTATTAGTCATGGAAATAAACAGCTCTCTCGCATCATCAATTCTACCCACCAGACAGAAACCATGTATCAATGCAGTATAAGTTACCACATTAGGATTTACACTTCTTTCAATCATTAATTCTAACAATTCTTTTGCTTCACCTGCCTTCCCATCCTTGCAAAGCTTATCTATTATCACAGTAAATGTCACCACATTGGGGTGCACATGTTGATCTGCCATCTCAGCAATCAAAGCTTTAGCATCCTCCCATTTACCCCAACAACACAACCCACGAATTAAACAAGTATAAGTAACTACATCTGGACTGATTCCCCAATCCTTCATTTCTGAAAAAAGTTCTTTTGCCTTCTCAATCAAACCCTCTTTACAAAGACCATCAATCATGCTGTTATAACTAACAATATCGGGGTTACAGATTCGCCCATTTTCACCTTTCCCCTTAACCATTTCTTCATGTAACCTAAGAGCTCCACTAGTGTTTCCTGTTCGACACAACCCATTTATTAATGTCCCATATGTAATAGCATTAGCCCTGCAACCAAACACTTTCATATTCTCAAACAAGTCGGTGGCCTTGTTTATTCTACCCTCCCTACACAAACCTTTAATCAAACAAGTAAAAGTAACGACATCTGGGCTAAAACCATAACTCAAGATTCTCCCAAAAACCACAAAACCATCAGAAGCTCTACCCACATTGCACAAGAAATTCAGCAAAACATTTAAAATAATCAAATTTGGCAACACCCCATTAGAGTCCAACCTCATAATAAGGGAAATAACAGTATCATAGTGTTTATTCTTAGCAAGAGAAGTCAGGAAAAGAGTGAAGGAAGACATATCAGGAGGGGTTTTCCTCTGAATCAGGCGATCAAAAAAGAAATGAGCTTCATCGGGAGAGATGTTACCCGATCTACACTTGTCTTCGAGGGATTCGTCAACTAGGAATGTGTCTTTCTCAGAGAGAAGTGATGTTTTGGAAATACAGAAAGTGGGCTTTGGAGAGTGGGTGGATGAAGAAAAAAGCTTAGCATTCAGAGCTGAAAACGAAGGAGAAGAAAGACGAAGTGACGCTCTGGAAGCCATTAAAGAGAAAAATCTGATTTCGGAGATTGAAGATATCTTCTTCTGTGGGTAGCGGGCCGTAGATACTTCTTGGGCCGGGTTAGGTTGACCTTTTCCTTTTTTTTTTTTTTTTTTTTTACTATTAACATCATACCAAAACACTATCGAAACTAATTGAGATAGGACGTTAAAACAACACTGTGGAAATCAATTGAAATAGAAGTTTGAAACACGGTCCAAATTGCTACTTTTAGAAATGGGAAAGGACTATCCACATAGAATAGAAAAAAATCCATAATTAATGAGAAGTTATGGATTGAACTCATGACTTAGTGCATGGATAGGGGTGGCTTATGCCACTACAGCAATCCCATTTGTTGTTAGCTTAACCTTTTTGCTGTATGAGTTGTACAAATAAAATGTGGATGAGATTTTATTATGAATATATAGACTTATCACCACTTTTATTTTAAAACTACTCTTCATCTTGTTATTATCTATTTCATTATAGAAATGGTCTATTTTGTTATTATTTTATTATGAAAATAATTCTCTCAATTTACTTATATATAGGCCTGTTTTGTAATCATATAGTATTTTTTATGAATTAAATTACTTTCTCTCTTTCTCTCTTACTTTCTTTTGTTCTCTCTTTTTTGGTTAATATTTTATACTCATTACTTTAAAACTTTATTTTATAACATGTTATCAACATGAATTTAATATGTGAGATTTCATTAATATAATTTGCTTCATTACTATTACATTCAAATAATTTTATGAACATTGCTCTATGAAAATTGATATATTTTTGAAACTCCTGCACGTAAAAGTAAGTTTGGATTTTCTACATTCAAAAGTAACTTTAATATCATTGAACTTATACTTTAGTATTTATTTGATATATAAAAACATTGCTCTATGAAAATTGATATATTTTTGAAACTCCTGCACGTAAAAGTAAGTTTGGATTTTCTACATTCAAAAGTAACTTTAATATCATTGAACTTATACTTTAGTATTTTATTTGATATGATCTCCCTTATACCCTTGTTGTTTGCAACTTGAAGTTTGCCAACGAAAATTATAACTAAAAGTTATAGATTTCAAATAGAGTCCAAAGTTTTATATTCTCAATTTAATTAGAACCAAAAGTTCTAAATTCTTAATTTTGGTTCAATATTCTAAATTTATGAAAAATCAAATGTTCTACACTCCCAATTAATTAGAATTAGAAATTCTGATACCCAATTTATCTATTCCAACAAAAAAATATATAATCCTAATTTATTAGGAATCAAAAATTCTAATTTAAATTTCAGTTAAATTTTATTAACTTTCACGTTCGATATGGGCAATTGTATATGTCAAATAACATAATTTTCACCTTTCCCTCCAACCATTCCTTCATGCAACGTAAGAGCTACGCTAGCACTTCCATTTCGACACAACCCATTTATTAACATCCCATAAGCGATCACACTAGGCGTACAACCAATGCAATAATATTCTTAAACTACCAAGTGACCTTCATGATTCTACCCTCCTTACACAAACCTTTAATCAAAGAAGTAAAAACCAAAAATTTTTTGATTTGGTTCGGTTTTGCCCGAAATCAAACCGTGCCCACCCCTAACAAATACTAGGAAATAATTATTAATCTGAACCTGGCAATGAAAGAAAAAGAGGGGCAGAGGAAAGAAGAAGAGATATGAAGGTGAAGCTCAATAAATAACATCATTAAATATTTATCACTCTAATACAGTTTTAAATGTACATAGCAAGATTACATAGCTGAAGCTTATTGTCAATGTTGTTTGTAATCCATAATTGTCAACAAATCAAATAGCACTTAAACTTATTAACATAACGCAATCTCCGACAAGCTATTAACTACATAACACAATGTCACAACCTGTCAACGATTTTAACAAACTGTCAGCGACACTAGCTTCTGATGAGAACCAGGTTGACGTTTCTGTTACAAACAGAAAACAAAACAATTAGTTACCCAAAAAAAAAAAAAGAAAAAAAGAAAAAACAACCACAAATATATGAGTGCAATTTATGTTTATGTGTAATTACCATTAATGAGTACACTTCGTGCTTAATTGGCTCTCGATTTGGGTCCATCACCTTTTGATAATAGAATTGGTGTCTTACACTTTTGTCTATTGTGTCCCAAACCCTTACATCTACCACACTTTTGTTGTGCTCTATCTTAACCTCGATATAATTTTCATTTTTTAGCAGGTTGTCCACGAGGCTCACACCTTTTAGGTGGTAGAACAACAGAAACTTCAACATCTTCAGGGAACAATCCACTCATTCTCAAGTCCAACAGATGAACTTTGACTCTCCATAGACTCTAGACTCGTTTTTACGTAATGATGTTTAGCACATTCTTCATCACCAACTGCCAAAATTGATGTTGAATCAAATATACTTTCCACACTAATACATAATGGAGCTCTCATCCTCACGTCACTAACTTCGCTAAAGAAGAATTCAGCATCACTATCATTCACCACTTTAATTGGTGGGGCCGGCTCACACAGTCTATATTTGAACTTCATTGACATCGAAATTTCAAAAGGCTTAATATCAAGTGCACAACGTACACTCTTGTGCAATTCTTTGTACAAGGAATTCTTTGACAATAAAATTCCTTTGGCCTTCCCGCCTTCATAAATAATTTTTCCTCCCTTATTAATCATTCACCATCATATTGAACTGCAATTCATCAGATGGTACTTAACCTGTCAAATGAAAAAGCAATTTGGTGAGTCTATATCCAAAACAACGTGTAAAATGACAAACAATCCAACAATTGCGATTCCCTAAGTTGAATTTGGAAGTACCAAATGGAACATAATTTATACCATATCATACTAGACAAATGAACATGTATACACTGTGATAAAAAACTATGTTGCACATGTTAAAGTTATATTTAAACAACAATTAATGATAACACATCATATCAGGCAGAATTGAGAATTCTCAACCTAGTTGAGAATTTGCAACACAGATGGTACTTACAAACTGAATAAGACAAATTTTCTCAACCAGGTTGAGAACTTGCAACCGATTGAGAATTCTCAACACGGATGGTTCTTACAAACCGAATGGAACAAATTTTACATATAATAACCGATCAACTTTTACCAAATTTTACATATAATATGCACAAGAAACAAACTGTGATGCACCATCAATGCAAAGCATAATGCTTACAAACAATAATCAAATTTTACACGACACCCCAACTTTTACAAAGTTCCACATTCCATTCAAGTGATTTCCATTAGAAGGGGCCTAATTACATGAGTCCTGCTGCCATCATCATCCTCAGATTACCACTTCATTCCCTTTCATTTACCAATGACACTCTGAACTTCAACATGAACAAAGAAGGGACAAAATCATACTTTTCTTCCTTGTCAACCATCTATATCATACAACCACAAGAAGCCAATCATTAAACACAGCAGAAAAACATGGTAGAATTGTTGTTTGAGATGTTGTCTTTATGCTAAACTTGAGTACTTGGAACATTTTGCATTCATTTGGGTTGCAAATAAAAATATCAGATGACTTAATTTTGTCATGGATGTCATTGTTTTATGCATTTGCTAGATCCAAACACAAATACAAGAGGCCAATCAACAAGAAAGCAAAAGCAAAATGATTATCCACAAGAAAGCAAAATCATAATAAATCTTACCACAACGAAGAAACTCTGCAAGACCCAAATAAGAATTGATCATGTAAGAATCAGAACTGCACCAAAGGGACAAACTGAATAGATTAGAGACCCAAGTAAGAATCATAGCAAAGAATGCACAAATGATTAAAAAAAAATGAAAATACCCAAACGAGGTTCAACCTACAACTACAAAGTAGACTAATAAAAACTCCAAACCCAAAAAACTAAACACCAATCAAGACCTTTCCTTTACCACATTTGTAGAACGAATAAAATCACCAAAAACCCACTTGAATGAACACAGATTCTCACAATCCAATACATGAAGCTCTGCACAAAGAGACTACAAGAGAGAAAAGAAAAGTTGTCACCTTTGAAGAATAAAGAGTTCTTGTTCCTGATATATGACAAGGGAAATGTATCAAATGAGTGTTCTAGGATTGTTGTTGCTCTTCCACGATCAAGAGATAGAAAAGAAGTAGAATGAGGTGAATCTAAAAAAATTGTTGTTGCTGCAGTTTTGGTATTGTTCCTCTCCCACGGTCAATAAAAAAAGTGTTCCTTCTTATATATTACTAATTTTGGAAAATGGGGTGCGTTAAAATATTCTGAAATCTAATACAATAATGCAACAAATTCAAACTATATAATTTTATAAAAGTAAAATTATTGCATTCAATCCAAAAGCTTAACTCTGAAGGTAAAATCAAAAAAATAATATTAAGTTTTCTTTTAACAAATCCATTGTCATAAATAATATAAAACAAGATAAAAATTCTTTGTAGTTCATGACAATTGACCATCCATCTGATGATGGGTTGACTAGCTATAGATGCAAGCCAACGTTGAGTTTATAATTGTTACAGATGTAACAAATTGTTGAATAAATTCATCAGTGAGGCAACAAGATGGTATCAAGAAATAAAATACTATGTCTAAGTGTCAATCCATACATTGGATAAATATTCTTGTCAGAAATCACATCGAAATACACTGCAAAAGTTACATATGAAACAATAATAACATGTACATAATCTTTAGCTCTTAATTTCTTTGAAGAGTTGCAATCAAGAGCTTTATATGAGCTGAAGTCCTGCACTTGATAGAGAGATTCTAGAAAGCCATTGGACAGTTCACTAAATAAGCAGGCTTTCAATACCTTTAAACTACTCATAAATTGATTCTTGATTGCCACTTGACTATAACATTTGAATTGAAAAGTAGACATACTTATGTTGTGGTCACTTCCTTAGTCTAGTGCTTTAGGAGTCAAGAGTCTAAAATTAGTCTATAATCTTTTAGCAATTTAAACAAGCAACTACTTAGGTTTGTTTAGGCATTGTCAAAACTTATGAACTTCAATATACAAAATAAATTTCTTCTCCATTATAGGACTTCATAAAAATATTCTACCAATCAAATTGCGTGTGTATAGCTCAAAACTAAAAAAATCTTAAAAGTGTGTAAAAGACCGTTCACACAATGAATCTTAACGAAGAAGTTTATTCGCTATTGAGTTATGCGTAACATTGTTCGTGGCTTCTTAGGTTACCATATCTCTAGCCGACTTATACTAATAATGTCATCTCCTTGATTTTGAAAGAAATCCATCTACCAATGTGTTATGTGCAAGTCCAAAAACAAATATAAGGTTTGTTTTTAGGCTTTTTTCTAGATAATAGTTAGAATTATTTAAATAAGATTAGATTGGCTTTTATCTAATCTAATAAGATGTTTAAGTTATTTTTTATTTATCAATTTAGCTCTATAAGTAATGATATGCATAATAAAATGAATATCATAATTTATTCCCTCAAATTTTATATTAGTTCACTCTAACTTGGAGGCCTAGTTTTACTCGAAATAAACCAGTTCTTAAAACTTGATCTTCCTATCCACGGAGCAAGAATTACTCGATTAAAAGGGATCCTACATCTAACCATCGTCCAATTACCCTATCTATTACTTCAGCACATAACAAATTGATATCAGAGCCAGAATTGGATGATCAAAGGTTAGTTAATTTGGAGAATGAGGGAAGCTCCATTGCTGCTACTCAGCACACGATGCAATAAGAGATACGTGCAATGCTTGTTGCCATAACTGCACGTTTTGATCAAAATTTCGATTCTCAAAATAGCAAGCAAGGAGACAACTCGTGTCATCAAAACAATCTTAGTGCAACACAAGCAAGCGAGAATAGAGGAAACACTCGAGAAAATTCTACTCAATCCTCTCTCCTTAGAATGGTGAAATTGGATTTTCCACATTACAATAGGAGGGCAGATCCGACAAGTTTGATTTGTCGAGTAGAACAATTTTTTAAGTTCCATCGAACTGTTGAGAATGAGAAGGTGCCATTAGCATCTTTTAATTTCGAGGGAGATGCTCAGTTGTGGTTTCAGTTGATGAAGGAGGAGACAACCATGACAACTTGGGAGACTTTTAAGCAAGGTCTTCACACCAGGCATGGTCCTACCCAAGTTCAGGACTTTTTTGGTGATCTAACAAAATTACAACAAATAAGTTCAATGAGAGATTACCTATCAGAGTTCGAAAAGTTGTTGATTCGAGCAGGGAGGCTCACACCGACGTAGCAGGTGGGTTGTTTTGTCAACGAATTGAAAGAAGATATCAAAACCTATGTACAAGATAGCAAACCAGAAACACTTTCAGCAGCAATTGAGTAGCCAAGGTTTTTATAATAATTTTGCTACCATCCAATGTAACCTAATCAAAGACAATTAGTTTTAAAAACTATAATTAATTTTAAATAATTACTTAAAATTAATCTCAATGTCTTATCAAAGTTAAGTAAGATTGGATTTTTGCATAATCCCTCCAAGCGGCCATAGTTGATTTCTTTATTCACTTTAATAGTGGAAGATTTAACTGTCATCGAAAACATTTCACAAGTTTTATTGTGTTGGATTAAAAAAATAAAATAAGTAAAATGAAGAAAAAACACATATTTAACACTTAATAATATCCATGTAGCCTCTATAAAACTGTGAAATTAATACCCAAAAAAAAAAGCAAAAAGAAAATAAAAAAGAAAAGAGATACTAGCCAAATATTCATGAACTTATGTTTATATAATAAATAAACAAATATGATTTTACACGGCTTGACCGCTTTCTGTCCAGAATAACATAACAAAAACATCTAATGGTCTCAGATAATTAACTTTTAACTACTGATATAGTTCCTAGCTATGCGACCAAGATTCAATGCTTGGCAGACTAATTGATTAACCAAAATAGATTCTGTAAATTTGTTGTGAATTGTGATGTCCACATTGGTACATATTTCGCATATCTCTCTCAAAGTAAGGAAAAACATGACAATATGCAGTTTGATGTTTCATTATATATATGTATTTATGTGAGATTCATGTACAACTTGGAACATACAAGATTCAGTGCTTGACAAACTAATTGATTAACGAAAACAGATTCTATAAACTGGCTGTGAATTGTGATGTCTACTCATTATGAACCAAGAATGAGTGTTTGATATTTCATTGTATTTTTAATTGCATATGTTTAGTTGGAATCATTTTATGGATTAGATATGCTTGATGATTCAAATTGAGTGAGTTGATTATGAGATTACTTTTCAATTTTTCATGTACAGCTTAAATCTATGGACTCCAATGATGTCAATATCGACGATTGGGAAACCAATAGTATGGAAGAGGATTTCGATGAGGAAGAAGATGAATATGTTGAAGTAGAGACCAAGGATACAGGAAAGGGAAAGAATGTCATAGTAACAAACTCACCCCTAAAAGAAAGCTTAGATCAAAAGTGTGGAGTGTGTTTACGAAGCTACCACGAAATAAAGATGGAAAGCTAAGGAATACGTGTAAGCTTTGCAACAAGATTTATATTTGTGAAAGCAATTATGGTACCAGCAACATGAAATGCCACATGGAATTAACCTGTCTGATGAGGAAAAATAAAGATATAAGTCAAATGTTCATTGATAAAATTGGTGCAAATAGTGTGACACTTACAAAACCCAAAGATCCTGAAGTATTTCGAGGTATGATATCTGCGGCCATTGTATGTCATGATTTACCTTTTCAATTTATGGAGTGGACGTGGATTAGGAAAATAATTGAATATTTGGATAAGGATTTCACTTTAGTTTCTAGGAATACCGCAAAGGCGGATGTGTTGAAGATGCATGCCAAAGAAAAACAAAAGATTAGGAATGCTTCTAACTTCCACAGAAATATTTCAACTGGCTAATTTAGAGATAAGATTAATCAGACGTGCATATGCGGCTCTCAACCACTCCACACTATAATACTGACTGTAAAGTGTGTCACAACTGACGTCTTTGAACCTGACATGTATCAACAATTTAAATGTCACGATATGACATGAATTACTGAAAACAACAACGTATAATTACCATACCTGGCCACAACACATGCATGAACACATGACAACTGATCAAGGTTCCACTGCTTACACGTACATGTGTGTTGTTAATGTCAACTATCGCATCTCCTTTGCTAAGATGTATGACACTGTAATGATATAATTCTGTAGTGGGATGTACGCTACCTTCCATTGATAAATCTTTTGCCAATATGATACGATCGTACGCAACAGTGGTAATATAAGTTGTGAGCTTCTCAATGGCAACACGTCTATTATTAAACCATCTTTGCAATACATTTCTTATATATTCATGTACAGTTGTTATTGGCAAATGACATGCTTGCATCATGCAATTGTTGTGCGACTCTGCAATGTTGGTAGTCATCATTTTATATCTTCTTTTTGGACAATATACTCGTAACTACCTGTTCACTCCAGCCTTAACCAAAGTTGTATATGTGCAGGAATGTAACACATGTATTTCTTCCAATATTCTATTGCATTCATCAGACACATAACGGTATGCTGCATTATAAAATGAATTTTCCACATCCGAACGCTTTTTACAATATTGTTTAAGGTTTTGCCACAAGTGAAAAAAATATAACACGTGTGAAACTTCAAGAAAAACTACTTTCATCCCATTCAATATGCTTTTATGACGATCAGATACAATAAGCAAATCGTCTGATACCTCGATCGCCTCTCGTAACTTTTTTAGGAACTAAGTTCATGAACAATCTGACTCTCCATCAGCAAATCCAAAAGCGATTGGATAAATCATCTCTGACCCATCTTTGCATGCAGCAAAAAAAAAAAAAAAAAAATCATCCATTTATATTCACCTTTCAAATGATTGTCATCAATAGTAACAACCGGTTTCATATAATACCGAAAACCCTCAATGGAAACTTCAAGTGCAATGAAGGAATACAAAAACCGGTTGTTTTCATCTCTCTTAATTGTTTTCATTGTGCCAGAGTTTAAAAGTTTTAACATCTCAAATTAGGACAGAAGCTGTTGATATGACTCATCTGTTTGCCCATATGTTAGTTTTTTTGCATATTGTAAAGTCTTCCAAGCTTTACTGTATAAGATCTGAACTCCATACTGTTCTAACATTTCTCCAATCAAACAATTAGGTGTATAAATATCTCTTCTCACCTTTCCTGCATGCAATTTTCCGATGACAATAACCTTCACACATTTCATATGTGATTTCATTACTGTCTGAAGACATGTGTGTTCCGCTACATACTTCAACATAAACCACATCGACCAAACCTTTTTGCATCTTGCATGAACTATAAAGCTACAAGTTTTATCCTTACAACTGGCCTCAAATCACTCTGTGTCTGAACGTCTAATCCGATATTCAAACTTAGCTTTCAAAGCATATTGTCCGATAACTATACTCATTTCTTCTTTACTATTAAAGAATGTTTCTTTATACAACGTACCATGTTGATAGATGGTTGACGTAGCGCTTGAAGTAGCCTCAATGTCCCTCAGTTCTACACCAGGAACGATCCAGTATGGTTATGAAGGATTGTTTTGAAATTGTAAACCTGAAAATCTTATTTCTGGAAACTCTTCTTCTTCAGTAACATCATCATATCGAGTTTCCTCTTCATCACTATCTCTAGTTTGCTCTTCGTCATTATCCTGTATCCCATCACCATTATCATTTGTGTCCCGATCTTCATCATCAATACCATAATTCATATAGTCATCATTAACATCGTGAATAGGACTTTCTATAAATGTAAATGGGGTGATAGAAATATCAACCTGATTGCTCCCAATACCCGAAGTAAAATAAAAATGACTTTAAACCATATGTAAATTTACAGGTCTATCTATATTTGTCTCATCATGTCTTGTGTCTGGTATTGAATCGGTGACAAATGGATGAACGATACACCTACTAACCCTAGCTCCAAAATCTCTTGCAATCTTATCGATATAAATCTCTTTAACATCAATATTTTTTATCGTCATAAAACCAATAACACCAAGATTAGACATGATGCGTATCTTTTTAACTTGATCATTTGTCGTACTTTTTAGTAAATAATATATACGAATATCTCACATTCTTCTATCAATACTAGTCTCTCTGTAAACAACGTCCACCAATGATGAAAAATTACTATTTTTGTGGACCCCACACATGATCGATTCCGTTCTAACGTAATTACATTCATTCCATTCTCCATCAAAGTTGATTACAACTGTCTCTTGAGTCATTCCTGTAACGTTCAAATCAAATAATATTATTAATAAATTAATCTCATTTCAATCGGACAACATTATAAAATACAATCATATCGAATCATATTCAATACATAGCAATACAAAAATATAAAAAAGCATGAAAAAGGTACCAAGTTCAGTTTTTTAGTAAAGTTATCGATTTTTTAGTCTCCAAAAAATTGGAAAAATCGAAATCGATTTTTCAGTAGCTGAAAAACGGTTTTTCAGTGGCTAAAAATCGGTACACCTCATCGATCGGTTTTTCATTCTGTGAAAAACCAATTATCGGTCATAAAAAACCAATTTCGTCACAGATTCTGCAGATTTCATCATAGATTTCACGAATGTCATATATGTCACAATCAAATCATTCTTACAATCTTTTAGCTTGCAATATGAACAAAACAATTCAAAAACCAATCAAAAAAACACAAACATTACCTTTAAAACTCAAATGGAAGAAGAATCTTTAAAACTTTCAATGGATGAAACTTGAATGAATAAAAAAACTTCAATGGATGAAGAAGTTTGAATGAATAATCTCTTACTAGATTGTTTCTCAACTGAAATGGTGAATTGAATCTCACAAATCATTGATGGAGAAGAGGAAAGAAAGAGGATATTGTTAGGATGAAGAAGGATAATTTCGTGATTTCAAGTTTGGGCATTGAGTGATTTTAACTTAAGGGTATTTTAGTAATCTTAGGTATACAATGGAAATAATTTGTTTGAGAGGTCAAAAGCAATTTTTAAAAAAAATCTAGGTAAAAACAAAAATTTTATTTTCATTTAGGTAAAAACTATAAATTTCCCTATATATAATGTATTTATAATCGGATATACTTAACTTTAAAATATAAGGACCAACCAATCAAATTCATCTATTGTATTTGAATTAACTTTCTTATTTAATTCAAATATAAAAGATGAATTTCATAAATTGGTCCTTACTTTTTAAAATCAAATATAATTGATTATAAAAGATTTATATATATATGTTAAAAGTTTATGCAAATTGATAAAGAAAATGTTGGATCTGTCTAATGATTGATTGGATCTATTGAAATTAAGCGGTTTGAATATTTACCGTTATAAATAAAAGAACTATTAGATCTTGAGTTATTTAATAACTATGGAAACCTATTGAGTTTAAATATTATTTGAGCTTTCATGAATATTTACTCTCATAAAGAGAGACTACTAGACATGTATAATGACTGTTAAGACCTGCTAAATGTTCAATGTAAGAATTAAACTCTTAGTATCTTAATAAATGGAGAGATATCTTAAATACATGTACTAGTAGGTGATGTGCATTCTTTATTGAGATGTTAAAACACGAATTTTATGTAATTATTTATATGTTTAATAAAATTTCAGTTTATTGAATAAATTTGATTGCTAAAAAATTCAATTTCGTTTCTAGTACAAAAGCTAAATTTCTATAATCTAATACAATTACTGTCTATTAAATACATCTAATAATTAAAAAAAATAATAATAATAATAATTTCAGATGAATGTTAGAACCCATTTTCACACCTAAGATTACTAAGAATTAATCATGTGTATGATTATAATCGGCACATGATTATCTATAAATCATGAGTATTGAAGCATTCAAATAGCAAAACCAATGAAACCACACATATGTTAGTTTCAATTAAAATGTTAAAACTTTATTATTTTTATTTTTTGAAATAGTTGAAACTTTATTTTTATACATATTTCTAATAAAATATCAGTCTATCGTCTCTCAAAAAAAAAAAAAAAAAACATCAGTCTATCAAATGTATCTAAAAGTTAATTCTAAATTAGTGAACGTTGGAACTTAGATGTCCTCACCTAAAAGTCATTTATATAATAATAATAATAATAATTAGTATATGATTAATATATAAATCATGACTAATAAACATATTTTTGGGCCAGGTGAAGAGTTTTTTTTATTATATTACGAGTTTAATTACCTTACTCATTAGATAAAGTTACTAATTAGTAACAACCTTTGGATTGGTTATAAAGGTGATGTAATGTTATTTATCGAAGACTACGAAAAGTTGTTATTGAATCTTATTCAATCAATAAATTAGCAATTATTATTATTTATTTATATTGTTATTTAATTGTAAAATTTATAAGTTTATCATTTAAAAGAATTTATATACTTAAGTTTAAAGCTCGTTTTATTATTTATAACTATTTTATTACCATTATATGAGGGTGATACTACAAATTATTGTTTTGTGGAGTATGATGTTTTTCTCCTCATTTAATTGGATATTTGATTTAAATCAAGAACAGAAAATTTGTAGAGATTTAGAAATGCAAAGTCTAGAGTATTTATCCTTAGAATGCATTCAACATGTGTTGACGTTCAGAAACGGTCAACCAGAGATTCTGGGGCCCAGACGGCGAACTTGGTAATTAATGGTCCTGATCGTACTAGTGGAAGGATAATAAATGGGCAATTAATCAAGTTTAAGGTTGGTGATGTTTAATTCAGGTGAAGGAATGTCGGTCTTGGAGGTTGGTTCGTCTTTAATGAGGTGATCAATGAGGAATTAAGGAGAATGCGAGAGAGAGAGAGAGAGAGAGAGAGAGAGAGAGAGAGAGAGAGAGAGAAGAAAACACAAGGATTTTTACGTGGTTCGGTGACTGCACCTACATCCACGGCCACCCTGGAGTTATTCCGGCAGAGTGACAGTTCTCTAGTATGTTCCACTTATTCGTACAGTAAAAATGTCTCCCACCTTTATAGAGGAGGGGGAGATGACAATAGAAAATACAAAAGAAAGTTATACACGTTACTGGCAACGGCTAGTTTCAACTAATCCTGACATTGTCATGCTGCATTAATTGTAAATGTAATGATGATTTTCTTCCTGCACGAGTCTGCATTTAATATACCTGAAAAGACCTTTGCTTCATTAAATGTTTCTGAGTAGTTGTGCAGACAGTTTCCGGCGGGGAATCATGAAGGTTGGTAATTCTGACAACTTGCTATACACGGTATCCCTAGGATAAACCTTCCAATCAGCCAGGTGGTGCATACCGGAGAAGAGCCGTTGCGACCAGGAGGGGAGACAAGATGGTCTGGAAGTTCTCGCGAGCTCGCGACCTATGCGACCTCGCGAGCTCCACGAGCTGAATGTACGGGCAGGAGGCGCTCTGGAACTGTTGTTGGCTTGCGACCTGTATGGTCTCACGAGCTGGGCTTGCAACCGCTGGCTCCAACCTTGGACCTTCTAGGCCCTTGCTTCTATTCAAGTTAACAAGGTCTGTGTTGGTCCATTTGGGTCGATCCAGGAAATGGGTATAACATCAAGCCCCCCAGCTCTCTGTGCGTTCTGCGGACTGGGAGCTGATTCAAACATATAACTGGCGCCCATTTTCGAACCTTCTGGTGTCGTTTCGATCTCCGCACTATAACCGTTGACACGTGGCATCCACACAGGCGTTGGAGCCGAAAAAACGTGTCTCGGGACCGTATGCATTAAATGGGCACGTCTTGTAACTAACAGGCATGATGGCACATGACCGAGAATGGTGCCTAGCCGTTGGATCTTTGACGGTTATTCCTTTATGTTGGATCGGATGGCTGGGGACGGACGTCCTGACCTATATAATCCACAGGTCTCCTCATATTCCCCTTTTTACTTTCCTGATACGACTCCAGCACTCTTATTTTCATCATTTCTCCTTCTCTACTTCCTCTGGTTCGTTACTCGCCGTCGGACAACCTCTTCAGATTCCGTCGCTTCAGGAATTAGATGCCGTTCTCAAAAAGCCACACACAACTCGAGTAAGGTAATTCTTCTCTCGTTTTGCTTTTTGGAGTTATTGTTGGATTGGCTCCTGGCTTGTGTTGCTAGTTCCTGCTTCTGTATTACATCTGTGGGTCCCTATGTGCCTGTTTGTTCTTTAGAGATTTGTCGTGATGGTTGTTTAAGTACCTGCGTACGCTAGGGGCGACCTGGCTGTTAACCGTGTCCTATATTGTTGTTGCTTAGGACTTTTGATGAAAGTGTCCCATTACTGCCTGGTAGGGTACCTGTAAACATAGGGTTAGCAATACACATATCTAAGTTGACACAATACCTGATGGGCCCGTGTCCCTGGGCCTTCTCTTGCTTATGGAGGCCAAGCGGGTGACCTGATGCATAGGACAATAGCTTCAGGAGTTCTTGTTCTGTGTTTTGCTAGGCTCAGCATGCAGTAGGCGTTCTGACGTCGTTTCTTCTGTGCTGTAGATGTCAGGTCGCTCACGCACTGGTCGAGGCAGGGCTTCTGCTTCTAGCAGGCAGGCAGGGGGCCAGACTAGTGAAGCCGAGGCTACGACCTCGCGAGCTAGCGTGTCCACCGAGGAGGTCGCAGGAGGGGACGAGGTCGCCGAGGGGGCAGACCCCTACCCTTTCAAACACACGCCTTCACTCCTTACTCTTTCGAAGCTGGAGGCTTGGGCTCGAGAACTCAGCTTCCCCTTGGGGTGTCGAGCTAATGTCCCCGCAGCCAGTGATCGAGCCGCTTATCCTCCCGTGGGCTTTGTGGCGATCAGTCGCGAGCATATGGAGCTCGGCTTTAGGTTCCCAGTTCTAGACTATCTTAAGAACCTTCTGAACGACCTGAAGCTCGCTCCGTTCCAATTAACCCCGAATTCGTATGCCTACCTAACCACCCTAGCGGCGGGTTCATTAAGCACGGGCTCGGGCCCCCTACACCTCGCATCCTCCGCAGCGTTTTCAGCTTCAAAGGGATCTATAGAAAGGAAGGTCTTTACTACGTTACACCTCGCCAACATTCTCTTTACAGGGCATACTTGCCCCAAAGTTGCACTAAGTCCAACGTGGGAGAATACAAGTCAAATTGGGCACTGGTCACGTGCCCTTCACTTGCCGGGCTGAATAATAGGGGCTTCGTGTTGTCACCTAGTAGGGACATAAGCACTTAAATAATAGTAGTGTTTTTTTTTTTTTTTTTTTTTTTTACGAGTTAGCTTTTGTTTTACAGGTGTCGCTGCTCCTAGGTACAAGCTTAGAGAGGACGAGCTCGCTATTCTGGATGCTTATGCAGCAGCCAAGAGGCCAACGAGGATTTCTTCCCCTCCGAGAGCGAGCTGGTAGAGCGGGGTCTTGCACCATCTGCCACAGGTCCTCTTCTGAACGTAGTCCAGCACTTGGGAATAAGGGGGGAAAGGTGCGAGGTTCCTTCCGCCCTTGCTGCTCCTGCACAGTCAGAATCAGATCCACAGCCCCTGCAACGAAGGTCTCCGAGCCCGAGCTTCCAGACCAGCGCATCTTCGGGCGACATGGGAAGGCTTACGATGTCCGTTCCTCCTCTCAGGTCGGTTCCTCCTGTCGGACCGACCGAGGTCGTCGAGATGGATGACACTTCGTCAGATCGCTCACAGAGAACGCCCCCTCAGCCCGCTACAGCTGCTCCTTCTCCGACTAGGCCATTCGTGACTCCTCAGAAGCGAGCTGCCCCATCTGGAGAGCAAAGTCCTTCCTCAGCGAAGAGGGCTGAGGTTTCGGCTGAGGGGGATTCTCTTGAGGAGCAGGAGACTGAGGCCCTTATCAAGAAGAAGAAAGGGAAAGCCATAGCCGCACCCCCAGCTCCAAAGAAGAAGAAGGGCGTCGTCGAGGTTCGTAAGCCCGGGGCAGTTATTATCGGTAGGGAGCCAGGTCTTGAGGCACCTGCGTGACCTGCGGGACTTGCAGGGGAGTCGCAGGGAGACTCCGAGCTGCATCCTGATGCAGCAAAGGAGATGGAATACTTAAACAGCTTCATGGAGCTCGTGCCCGGAGTAATGGGGAAGCGCGATCTGGAGCTGCAGAAACCTGAGCTCTCAGGTCAGAACCTCGTAGCTTTCGCAGCTCGCCACGTGGCGTTGGTAAGGTTTAACCCCCCTGTACTTTGATTTTTCCTCTGCTTAGACTTTAACACTCTCTACTCTTTTTTTTTTTTTTTTTTAGTTGGGTATGGCAACCGTGAAGCTTATGAGAGAGGTAGACGATCAGCTCGGCGAGAATGAGGCCTTTAGAGTGTCTAAGGTGCAGTTCGAAGAGGAGAAGAAGGTGATGCAGGAAGAAGTCAGCCTCCTCCAGAAGGATAATGCGGAGCTTAAGGCCAAGCTTCAAGATGTAGACACAGCCCTGTCACAAGAGACTGCTTGCAGGGAAGCTGCTACCTCTGAAGTTAGCAAGGCCCACAACGAGCTGAAGCAGGTGAAGGGCGAGCTGAGTGCTGCACAGAAAAAGGTAAAGGTTGCTGAGAGTAAAATAAGTCAGCAACAGCAGGACTTAGCTTTAGCCAAAGAAAAGCTCACTGAGGTAAAAGGGAAACTGGCTCAGACAGAGGGGAAGTTGGCTCAGACCGAGGCGGGCATTGAGGCCAAGTTAGCTTGGGAGCGGGACAGGGTTGAGGAAGAGGTCGAGAGGGCGTTCCTGTTCAGCATGTGGGAGCGCTACCCGGACTTGACTACTCCTTCTTTGGGTCAGCCGGGGTCCAAATGATCCGGGAGTTCGCGGAGCTCGCTGCAGGTGCTCAGGGCACGCAACATGCGGATACTTCCTCTGCTCCCCCAGTTGATCCATCTGCTGTCCCAATCCCTTTGCCAGAACAGGTCCCCGAGGTACCTCCAGCTTTGGAGGGTCCTCCAATGCCAGAGCCCCCAGTAGAGGCCCTTCCTGATTTACCAGCTCCTGAGCCCGTCCCTGAGGCAGAGCCCCCAGTAGAAGCCCCTGTTGATCTTGCTCCCTCAGACGAACCAGCTGGTGTCTAGGGCATTTTAATTTTGTTTGTTTGTTTCATTCCTTGTAATTTTTTCATTTGTTGGAACTCAAACAACAAGCTTGAAGCTCGGAATTATAATATTGGATTTCCTGCACCAAGTATAGATATGCATACTTTACTTATATGACAGGCAACTAGCAGACAATAAGCACACCATTATAAGTATTAAAATTTGTTAAGTAAATCACAATCGTGAAAATCATGCTAACTTACGAACTTGCTAACTGTAGTTAGCGATTATAATAATTCATTAGCTCGTAAGGATTTGAATTCGGCAAATAGCTCGGTTAAGCAAAGTACTTGATCCTGCATGTAATATAGTTGGACAAGCCTTAAAGGATTGGCAGGAGCTTACAGTTAGTGGGGGGCTCGGAATTTCCTTAACCCATATATTTCAATGACGTTGAGTGCGCTTGACGGTAGCATTTTCCCGAACTTTGAGGCTCCAGCCTGTGGCAGCACTCGTAGTTCAAGGGTGAGCCCTTTTCGCGAGGTCGCGGGCAACTTTATATTTGAGAGGCGTGGCCTTACCCCCTCCCGCGAGGTCGCGGGGCAATACGGCCACGAACTAAGAAGTGAACTTGATATTTGTCGACGTAAACCTCCGCTAGTGAGGATAATATGGGTAAGTCGAGCATCAACTGATGAGGTATCCTCGATTGAGGCCTTTTTATAGGCTCTTATTGCCGGAACATGCTCACAGCTTTGGCCAGCGGTTCTATGCGAGCATTTTAATCGCGAATGATTCCTTGGATTTTTGCACAGATATCTTCAAAGAATAATATAATATATATATATATACATAGGCATATATGATGATAGATCGCAGCTTGATTTCTTGAGAAAGAGATTTCATTAGCTTTGCTCTTTTTAGCATGTACATTTGCTGGTTCAACCAGTTTGCTTTCTGCATCAAACATGACACATACAACAGAAAACTAGTGAAAGCATGTTTACAGACAATCGTCAAAAAAGAATCATGTACAAAGTTAGAGCGGGCTGACAGTTCTCAGGTGTAGTACGGCCGCAGGTGTTCAGCATTCCAGGCTCGGGGTAACTCTGATCCATCCATGCTGGCCAAGTGATAGGCTCATTCTTCAGATTCTGCTTGATGAGGTACGGTCCCTCCCAGTTGGGCCCGAGCACCCCATCACTTGCCTTGCGAGCCCCGGGGAGGACTAACCTAAGAACGAGGTCCCCGGCTTTGTAGCTTCGAGCTCGCACCTTCTTGTTATAATACCTGGCAACTCTCTGCTGGTACACCGCTACCCTCAGGCGAGCTATCTCCCTCGCTTCCTCGGCTAAGTCTAAACTGGCCGCGAGCAGTTGGTCATTGTCTTTAGATTGGAACGAGGCCATTCGCTGGCTGGTGACTTCAAATTCTGCCGGTATCATGGCCTCCGTTTCATATACCATGGAAAATGGGGTTTCACCCGTCGAGTTACGGACTGTGATCTTGTATGCCCAGAGGACTTTCTGTAGCTCGTCAGCTCAAGCCCCCTTTCTTGCCTCTAGCCTGGTCTTTAAAGTCTGCTTGATGATCTTGTTTACAGCCTCGACCTGACCATTGGCCTGAGGATGGTCTACAGCCGAGAAGCTCTTCACGATTCCGAGCTCATTGCAGAAGTTTATGAATTGCTCGCTGGTGAACTGAGTCCCATTGTCCGTGACGAGCTGCTGAGGGATCCCGAACCTGCAGATGATGTTGTCCCACACAAACTTTTCTATCTTTGTTGTGGAGATTTCTGCTAGCTCCTTAGCTTCGGCCCATTTGGTAAAGTAGTCCACAGCGACCACAGCATGCCTGCAACTTCCCCGAGCTGTGGGCAAGGGTCCGATGAGGTCCATCCCCCAGATTGCGAAAGGCCATGGACTTACCATTTGTTGGAGGTAGGCTGGTGGAGCTCACGGGACCTTAGCAAATCTCTGGCACTTATCACACTTTTTCACCAGATCCAAGGCATCTTGCTTCATAGTTGGCCAGTAGAACCCCTGTCTAAGGGCCTTTTGGGCCAAGGATAATGCTCCTGCGTGGTTCCCACAATGACCTGCATGAATATCATTCAGCACCACCTCACAGTCCTCATCATCTATACATCGCAGTAGCGGGGTTGAGAACCCCTTCTTGTATAATCTGTCGTCATAAATACAGTATCGGGCTGCTCTAGCTCGTATGCGGCGAGCTTCCAGCTTGTTCTCTGGCAGCTTCCCTTCCTGCAAGTAACCCAATAACGGACTCATCCAGGAGTTAGGCCGAACCTGTATGATTATCACTGCATCTTCGTCCTCGATACTCGGAGTTGGCAGGAATTCCATAGGGATAGATTCAAGGAGATCTGCATCTTGGGAGGTCGCTAAGCGGGCCAGGGTGTCTGCGTTAAAGTTCTGTGCCCTGGAGATCTGGTTCACTTCAAACCCCTTGAAAGCCCCCAGTAACTCCTTAACCTTTTGGAAGTATTTCGACATCCTCCTTCCCTTGGTCTGATATTCTCCCCTGACATGGCAAACAATAAGTTGAGAATCACTGAAGACCTTTACCTGCTCAGCTCATACCTCCTTTGCCAGGCGAAGTCCGGCAAGCAATGCCTCGTACTCGGCCTCATTATTGGTAGCTCGGAATCCAAACCTTAAGGCACTCAGGATCTTGTGGCCTTCTGGACTGACCAGCATTATTCCAGCTCCTGAGCTTTGCTCGTTAGAGGATCCATCCACATAAAGCTCCCAAGTTTGATCACCGGCTAGCTCCCTCTACTCCGGTATTGGCCCTGTGAATTCCACAATAAAATCTGCAAGTGTCTGGGCCTTGAACGCCGTTCTGGGCAGAAACTCTATGTTGAACTGAGCAAGCTCGATGGCCCACTTGAGGAGCCTGCCTGAAGTGTCTACTTTCTGGAGGATTTGCCTGAAAGGGTACTGAGTGAGAACCTCGATCTGATGAGCTTGGAAGTAGGGACGTAGCTTCCTGGAGGCGGTTACCAGGCAGTATGCGAGCTTCTCCATTTGTGAATATCGGGTCTCCGCATCAACCAGCCTTTTACTGATGTAATATACGGGCAGCTGCGTCTTCCCCTCTTCTCTCACCAAGGCCGCGCTCAGAGCGTGTTCAGAAAGGCCCAAGTACAGGAATAGCTTCTCCCCATCCTTTGGCTTGGACAAGAAGGGGGTCTGGCCTATGTACTCCTTCAGCCTCTGAAATGCTTCTTCGCAATGCTCATTCCATTTAAAGTTTCTGGACTTCTTTATAGCTTCAAAGAATGGCACACACTTGTCAGTAGCTTTCGAGATAAACCGGCTGAGAGCCGCGACCTGCCCGTTGAGACTTTGCACATCCTTGATTTTAGAGGACGATCTCATTTCCACAAGCGCCCTGATCTTCTTCGGGTTGGCCTCTATCCCTCTGCTATTTACCATAAATCCAAGGAACTTACCAGATGTTACCCCAAAGGCACACTTCAGGGGGTTTAACTTCATCCGATAATTTCTGAGGACTTTGAATGTCTCATCCAGGTCGCGAACATGATCTGCTGCTTTCTGGGACTTTACCAGCATGTCATCTACATATACTTCCATGGTCCTCCCAATTTAGTCTTGGAACATGGCGTTGACCAGTCGCTGGTAGGTGGCTCCTGCGTTCTTCAGCCCAAATGGCATCACCCTGTAACAGTATAACCCCCTATCAGTGACAAAAGAGGTGTGCTCTTTGTCCCGCGGGCTCATGGGGATTTGGTTATATCCCGAGTAGGCGTCCATGAAACTCAGGAGTTGGTGCCCGGCTGTCGCATCTACCAGCTGATCAATCCTGGGTAATGGGAAGCTGTCTTTCGGGCAAGCCTTGTTCAGGTCGGTGAAGTCAATGCAAGTCCTCCACTTCCCGCTTTTCTTCTTCATGAGGACTGGATTTGCGACCCAGACAGGATAACGGGCCTCCCTAATGAACCTGTTAGCTAGCAGCTTCTCGACCTCCTCCTTCAGAGCTGCATAACGTTCCGGGGTCATTAGCCTCCTCTTCTGGCGGACTGGCCTGTGCTGGGGATCTATGTTCAGTCTGTGGCACATAACATCAGGATCTATCCCCACCATATCTTCGTGGTTCCAGGCGAAGACGTCAAGGTTCATCTTCAGAAATTCTATGAGCTCAGTCTTCACTTCTGGTAGTAGGTCTCTTCCTACCTTCACACATCTCTCCGAGTTTACTTCACTGACCCGCACATCTTCTAGCTCTTCAATAGGTCCTGTGGCCCTGTCTACATCCACCTCGCGAGGGTCGAGGTCGTCGCTCACCCCGGCTTCAGAGATAACTCGTGGTTGGCCACCCGAGACCGCGTTTACTTTCCTTCCTCGAACTCCCACCTTCACCGCATCTTCATAGCATCGCCTGGCCAACTGCTGTTCTCCCTTGACACAGCCTACTCCGTTGGGGGTTGGGAACTTGACTGTCAGTGATCTGATGAAGATGACCACGTTTAGCTCGTTCATCGAAGGTCGCCCCAAGACCGCGTTGTATGCTGAAGGACTATTGATGATCAGGAAGTCTGTAAGAACAGTAGCTTGCCGGCCTGGTTCTCCGAGGGTGAGAGGTAATTTGATCTGGCCTATCGGTATCACTGCGTCTCCTGTGAATCCGTAGAGGGGCTCTGGTGAAGGTGTTAACTGTTCCGTCCCTAACCCCATCAGGTTATAGCAGCCTTTATACATCACATTGACTGAGCTGCCAGTGTCTATCATTACCCTTCGTACTTCGACGTTACTGATCTGGGCCCTAATTACAATCGCATCATTGTGGGGCCAGCGTACTCCCTTCTCGTCCTCCTCCGTGAATACAATATTGTCTGAGGACGCTTTTGCCCTTTTGGTGGGTCCCTCGACTCCTCCATATTCTGCCAATAGGGTATGGTTGGCTTCTCGCACGTACCTCTGGTGCGACCTGTTTGATGTACCTGTCATATGAGGCCCACCATAAATGGTAAAGATTGTTCTTACAGCGGGCTCGCACTCGAGCTCCTGAGCTCGCTAAGGCTGCTGTTGCTCGGGCTGCTGGTCTTATCCCTGAGGTCGTTGGTGCTGAGGTCGCCTGCCAGCGGGCTGTACTACATACTCTCCCAGGCGGCCTCGCCTTATGAGTTCTTCAATGGCATCTTTCAACTGCCAGCAGTCTGAGGTATTGTGTCCGTTCTCATTATGGTAGGCACAGTATTTCCTCGGGTCCCGACGTCGATTAGGGGGTCCAGTCGGGGGTGGCTTCCCGAAATTCTCCTTATTTCTTTCAGCGGCGAAGATCCTGTCTTGCCTGTCGGACAACACACTATAGCTTTCATATCGGCTTGGACGCCGGGGTCGCTCCACCCTCGACCCTGGTCTAGCTCGCTTCACCACAACATTGGCGGTCTGGTGTCTCGGCTCCCCCGGCTTGTCACCGCCATGGTTCTTTCTCTTCTCGCGGTGGGAACCGCTAGCTTCACCCCGCTGACCGCCGGGTTTCTTAGCCCCGAAGGCTTCTTCCCATCTGATTTCTTTAGCAGCCCTTTCGTAAAACTCCCCCAGATCCTTCACTGGGGATTTGTAAATGCTTTCGTACAGCTTCCCGTCCTTCCTGAGCCCTGCAGAAATAGCTGTTAAAATACTCTCGTCAGAGGGCGTTTCCACATTACTCACCTCTTCTCTGAACCGAGTGATATAATCCTTCAGGGATTCATTCTGCCTCTAGAAAATGGTAGCGAGGTGACAGGCAGGCGCGAGCTGCTTCCTCAAGGCCTTATATTGGTCTAGGAACCTCTTCTGACATTCTCTCCAGCTCCCGATGCTGCGGGCTGGAAGACCTTTGAACCAAGCTCGCGGAGCATCCCCTAGAGTAGCTGGGAATACTCGACACTTTACCAGCGGGTCATCTGTCTGAAGATCCATCTGTACGTTGAAAGAGTCCAGATGGTCGTAAGGATCTGTCCTGCCGCCGTACGGAGGGATATTGGGGAGTTTAAACTTCACTGGTAAGGGTACTGTCTCGATCTCCCGGGTAAATGGTACCCTACGATTCTCTCGCTCTTCCCCGATCTGGCCTCCAGGTCGAGCTTCTAATTGCTGAACCCTCTGTAACAACTCCTCTACTATTGGATCCTGGGTCAGAGATCGCCGACTGGGGTTCCATCTACTGGTACTTTCCTGCTCCCCAAAGTGATGGTTCTGCGACCTGCCCTCTTCGCCGAAAGCTTCTACGCGTCTGGGGCCCTCTGCGGCTCGGGCTCATAACCTGCACGGTATCCGCGGACTCGTTCTGGCCCACGACTACCCTCTTCGCGCCTGGCGCCCTCGATGCTCGCCCTTGCCCTTATCTCGTTCTGGTGAGGTGAGATCTCCCGCTCTTGGTTCCGCCCCCTAGCTCTCCTTGGGTGTAAGTTCAAGGAGCGAGCTGATCCTTCGGTCCGTGACCTTTCCCTGGCAGCTATTCCTTCCGGGGTTGGGATTTCTTCTGAAGGTCGATGGCGAGCTCTGCCTGGCGGTGCAACTTCCACCTGTCTTTGCACCGCGCGGGCTTGGACTTCCATCAACGCCCTCACTGTCGTCGTCAACTCCCTTACTGTATCTTCTAAAGCTCGCTGGCGCTGCTGCCATTCCTGAGCGACTTCGTTTCCTGAAGGCGAGGCGCTCTGTTCTTCTCGAATTTCACGCCGCTCCTCTGCCACTCCGACACTCTTTGTTGTCTTGATCCTAGCCATGGTAGACAAATATAGGTGAATGTGAAATAGTAACTTAATAGAGATTACCAGGTCGCTGTTAGGCCCTCCTTCTAGCGCCAAAAGATGTTGACGTTCAAAAACGGTCAACCAGAGATTCTGGGGCCCAGACGGCGAACTTGGTAATTAATGATCCTGATCGTACTGGTGGAAGGATAATAAATGGGCAATTAATCAAGTTTAAGGTTGGGGATGTTTAATTCAGGTGAAGGAATGTCGGTCTTGGAGGTTGGTTCGTCTTTAATGAGGTGATCAATGAGGAATTAAGGAGAATGCGATGAGAGAGAGAGAGAGAGAGAGAAGAAAACACAAGGATTTTTACGTGGTTCGGTGACTGCACCTACATCCACGGCCACCCTAGAGTTATTCCGGCAGAGTGACAATTCTCTAGTATGTTCCACTTATTCGTACAGTAAAAATGTCTCCCACCTTTATAGAGGCGGGGGTGATGACAATAGAAAATACAAAAGAAAGTTATACACGTTACTGGCAACGGCTAGTTTCAACTAATCCTGACATTGTCATGCTGCATTAATTGTAAAGGTAATGATGATTTTCTTCCTGCACGAGTCTGCATTTAATATACCTGAAGAGACCTTTGCTTCATTAAATGTTTCTGGGTAATTGTGCAGACAGTTTCCGGCGGGGAATCATGAGGGTTGGTAATTCTGACAACTTGCTATACACGGTATCCCCAGGATAAGCCTTCCAATCAGCCAGGTGGTGCATACCGGAGGAGAGCCGTTGCGACCAGGAGGGAGACAAGATGGTCTGGAGGTTCTCGCGAGCTCGCGACCTGTGCGACCTCGCGAGCTCCACGAGCTGAATGTACGAGCAGGAGGTGCTCTGAAACTGTTGTTGGCTTGCGACCTGTATGGCCCCACGAGCTGGGCTTGCAACCACTGGCTCCAACCTTGGGCCTTCTGGGCCCTTGCTTCTATTCAAGTTAACAAGGCCTGTGTTGGTCCATTTGGGCCGATCCAGGAAATGGGTATAACAACATGCAAGTTGCTAGATTTTGCCTGGGAGCAATATCTACTAGCAAACTCCTGTCAAAAAGTAATTACTATTATTCTCTCTAATTTACATTTTACTTTATTATTAAAGAGAATATTGTTTTAAGTAAACATATTTACTCTTCATTCATCATGAACATAATTAGTACTGGTCATAATGATAAATTGGAAGAAAACATATATATGACGGTTATTCCTTCTTTCTAAAATCACTTTCATTTGTTTTGAGATAATTGATTGGAATAATCAGAAATTCAAAAGGACTGTTTATGTAATCAATTGAAAAAGTAGTTTTGATATTCCATTTCTAAAAATAAAAATAGATGTTCTCCCTCTTATATAATACAAATTTTAGAAAATGGGGCGTGCTAAAACACTTTGAAACCTAAGTAATTATTTAAAATTATTGCATTCAATCCAAAAACTTAACTCCGAAGGTGAAATCCAAAAAAATAATATTAAGTTTTCTTTTAACAAATCCATTGTTATAAATAATATAAAACAAAATGAAAATTCTTTATAGTTCATGGCAATTGACAATCCATCTGGTGATGGGTTGGCTATTGATGGAGTTTATAATTATTACAAATATAACAAATTATTGTATAAATTCACCAACGAGGCAATAGGATGGTATTAAGAAATAAAATACTATGTCAAGTGTCAATCCATACATTGGATAGATACCCTTGTGAGAAATAACACCTAAATACACTAAAAAAGTTGCATATGGGACAGTAATAACGTGTACATAGTCTTTACTTAGCTCTCAATTTCTTTGACCAGTTGCAATCAAGACCTTTGTATGAGCTGAAGTCCTGCACTTAAAACCGTAATGTGCCTGCAGAAAGGAGCATCCGTAAAGATTATTTGAATCTTAAGTTCTGGAAGAGAATATTTGCAACACAAGAATGATAGGATACTCATGCGCACGCATGAATCACCAATTACTTAAGTGTTCATCTAATTTTGACGATTACAAAAACTGTTACCACTGAAGTGCACACCAAAAACCAAAAACCTAAACTGAAATAAGCACCTAAAGTTTTCATGAGTTTGCTGCTCGATAACTGGGGGAACACTAAGAAAGATGATGTGGGTGTCTATGGTGAAAGGCTTTAACAATCAACCACGACAGGTTTCGGAGTGTTTAGCCAACCATGACATGAGGGTAATTCGATGGTTTACTACACTAGATTATACAACAAAGGTTCTTCTCATCATAATAACGTATAACTGATTTAAACATGCTGTTGGCTGGGGTATTTCACCAACTATCTCTAATGTAAAACTCTAATACAACTTTAATGTATACATATCTGAAAGCTAATAGAGTTCCTAATGGAGTAACTCAGATGAAATGCTTAGTATTTGCATTAGAGAAGCATGTAATACTAATTAATTGCATTCTCAATAGTTCAACAAAAAAAAATGATATGTTCTCCTTTCATTTCTTAAAAGGAAATCAGTTAGATGACAGAGAAAGTGCAGAAGGACACAGGCACAGTATACAAAAGAAACCCCAACCCGAAATGATAGGGACAATAAAGTGACGAACATCAGGATTTTGCATTCTAATATCTTCAATTAGCAGTCTAGTGCAAATGTCTGTGTTTTTACTCTCACCCAGACTAAAACTTAGCAGTTAGACGTAACTTAGAAAGTTTACGTAAACACAAAAATTCACATTTTAAAATATTCAGGCAGTCCAAACCTAGAGACTTTTATATCTAGAATAACCATTACTATACATCAGTAAACCTATTCCATCTTAGTGGGTTTAGATAGATGAAATCCAGCTTAAACATTAAACCTTTAAATTTTAAAAGCAAGAAACTCACCATATTGAAGAGTACTTCCAAAATAATCCTATATGTCATTAAACAATTTTTCTAAAAATTAATGTGGATGATTACAAAGGTTACATTAACTATCAATCTGTATCTCAATATGTTTTAACACTTATTTCAGAAGAAATGCATATCCATTATCCGCTAAAGCAGTAAAACTTATCATGGACTCAAACAGTCCTACACAAACATCTGCTAACGACACAGACAAGTCCAGTCAATACCAGTTTATAACAATCTTAGAAAAAACCTTCCCAAATTGACATCATCATTTGAATTTCATTTAAATAAGTTCATCACATATAGTAAGAAAACGCACCTCCTTTATCTACAATTTTGGCTTAGAAAGTCAAACATATAAAAAGGTTTTCTAAATGAAAACTTGTATGTAAAATTAGAATGCTACTCACAATGTCAACTTCCTGTGTGCACTTGAATGCCAAATGATGAAAGCAACTTCAAACAATCGTGACATTTCTCATCCTTTTCAAGTAAGTCAGTGATAATGGAAATTGTGGACGCATTTGGTCTTATGTTTCTCACTAACATTTTGTGAAGAAGTTCTAACGCTTTTTTTATCTCCTTATTTCGTAGAAATCCACGCAAAAGTGCATCATATGTGATTACATTTGGAGCACAACCCTTTTCCTCCATAATACAAAACAGATCATTTGCCTCTTCCAACTGCCCTTCTTTGCAAAGCCCATTGATGATGATGGTATATGTAATAACATTTGGTAGCAAACTGTGTTACAACTTGTGAAATACCTTACAAGCAATTTTGAGGCTCCCTGTTTTACACAATCCATCTATGAGGCAACTGTAGCTTTCAATGCTAAGATCACGCTTGCCCTTTATTAAAGTATTTAATACTTGCATTGCCTCAGTCATACAATTGTTCTTAAAGAACCCATCAATGAGAATAGTATAAGTACATTCATCAGGCACAACATTGTTATGTTGCATCTTACCAAACACCTGTTTTGCATGTCTTATCTCCCCAGCTTGAAAAAGGCCATTTAACAAAGTATTATATGTGGTAACATTGGGCATAAATCCTTCCAAAATCATTTGCTCATAAAGACTCATGGCTTCCATTATGTTTTGTTTCTTGCAATACCCATTAATCAAAATGCTATAGCTACGAACATTATGTCTACACCCCTTATTAGTCATGGAAGCAAACAGCTCTCTCACATCATCAATTCGACCTACCAAGCAAAAACCATGCATCAATGTATTATAAGTTACCGTGTCAGGATTTACACTTCTTTCAATTATTAATCCTAACAGTTCTTTGCCTTCACCTGCCTTCCCATCCTTGCAAAGCTTATCTATTATCACATTATATGTCACCACATCAGGCTGCACATGTTGATCTACCATCTCACCAATCAAAGCTTTAGCATCCTCCCATTTACCCCAACAACACAACCCACGAATTAAACAAGTATAAGTAACTACATTTGGACTGATTCCCCAATCCTTCATTTCCAAAAAAAGTTCTTTTGCCTCCTCAATCAAGCCCTCTTTACAAAGACCATCAATCATGCTGCTATAACTAACAATACTGGGGTTACAGATACGACCATTTTCACTTTTCCCTTTAACCATTTCTTCATGTAACCTAAGAGCTCCACTAGTGTTTCCGGTTCCACACAACCCATTTATTAATGTCCCATATGTAATAGCATTAGCCCTGCAACCAAACACATTCATATTCTCAAACAAGTCGGTGGCCTTGTTTATTCTACCCTCCCTACACAAACCTTTAATCAAACAAGTAAAAGTAACGACATCTGGGCTAAAACCAGACATCAAGATTCTCCCCAAAACCACAAAACCATCAGAAGCTCTACCCACATTGCACAAGCAATTCAGCAAAACATTTAAAATAATCAAATTTGGCAACACCCCATTAGAGTCCAACCTCATAATAAGGGAAATAACAGTATCATAGTGTTTATTCTTAGCAAGAGAAGTCAGGAAAAGAGTGAAGGAAGACATATCAGGAGGAGTTTTCCTCTGAATCAGGCGATCAAAAAAGAAATGAGCTTCATCGGGAGAGATGTTACCTGATCTACACTTGTCTTCGAGGGATTCGTCAACCAGGGATGTGTCTTTCTCAGAGAGAAGCGGTGTTTTGGAAATAGAGAAGGTGGGCTTTGGAGAGTGGGAGGATGAAGAAAAAAGCTTAGCATTCAGAACTGAAAACGAAGGAGAAGAAAGACGAAGTGAGGCTCTGGAAGCCATTAAAGAGAAAAAGTGTCAGAATCTGAATTCGGAGACTGAAGATATCTTCTTCTGTGGGTAGCGGGCCGTAGACACTACTTGGGCCGGGTTAGCATGACCTTTTCTTTTCCTTTTTTGTGTTTTTTTTTTTTTTTAACTATTGACACAAAACCAAAACATTATCAGAATCAATTGAGATAGGACTTTAAAGTATAGCTCGAATTGCTGTTCTCCGAAACAGGAGAGGGCTACCCATGTAGAATAGGAAAACTACTCATAATTAGGGAAATGGTGCGGATCGAACTCATGACTTGATTCATAGGTAGAGGTGGCTTACATCACTACAGACATCCCACTTGCCGCTAGTTCGACCTTTTTACTTAATGAGTTGTAAGAAAAAAATGTAGATGAGATTTTATTGTGAATATATAGACTTATAACCTCTTTTAGTTTTGAACAATTCTTCATCTTGTTATTATCTATTTTATAATTATTCAATTACAAAAATATTCCATTTTGTTATTATTTCATAATGAAAATAATTCTCCCAATTTACCTATATATAGACCTATTTTGTAATCATTTAGGATTTTTTATCAATTAAATTACTTTCTCTTGTTCTTTTTTTTTTTTTTGGGTTAATATTTTATATTCATTGCTTTAAAGCTTCATTTTATAATATAGTATCAACAAAAATTTAGTATGCAAGATTTTATTCATATGATTCGCTTCATTTCTATTAGATTTAAATAATTTTATGAACATTGCTCTATTAAAATTACTATTATTTTGGAAACCCTACACGCGAAAGTAAGTTTGAATTTTTTGCATTCAAAAGTAATTTTAATATCATTGAACTTACACTTTAAAATCTTATTTGATATGATCTCCCTTTTTATTTGTTACTTGATGTTTGCAAGAAAAAATTATAACTAAAAGTTTTGGATTTCAAATAGAGTCTGAAGTTTTATTTTCTCAATTTAATTAGAACCAAACGCTCTAAATTTTTAATTTTGGTTCTATATTCTAAATTCATGAAGAATTAGATGTTCTACACTCCTAATTAATAAGAATTAGAAATTTTGATATCCAATTTATCTATTCGAACCAAAAAATCTATAGTCCTAATTTATTTGAAATAAAAAATTTTAATTAAATTTTGTTGACTTTCACACTTAATACGGTCAATTATATATGTCAAATAGCACAATTTTCACATTTCCCTCAAATCATTCCTTCATGCAACCTAAGAGCTACACTAGCACTTCCATTTCGAGTCTTGACACAACCCATTTATTAACATCCCGTAAGTGATCACACTAGGCCTACAACCAAACACAATCATATTCTTAAACTACCGAGTGGCCTTCATAATTCTACCCTCTCTACACAAACCTTTAATCAAAGAAGTAAAAACCGAAATTTCATTGATTTGGTTTGGTTTTGGCCAAAACCAAATCGTGCCCACCCCTAACAAATACTAGGAAATAATTATTAATCTGAACCTGGCAACGAGAGAAAAAGATGAGTAAAGGAGAAAAGACAAAGAGATATGAAGGTGAAGCTCAGTAAATAACTTAAGTAAATATTTATCAATCTAATACAGATTTAAATATACATAGCAAGATTACATAGCTGAAGCTAATTGTCAATGTTGTTTGTAATCCATAATTGTCAACAAATCAACTAGCACCTAAACTAATTAACATAACGCAATCTCTCACAAGTTGTCAACTACATAACACAATTTCACAACCTGTCAACCATTTTAACAGATTGTCAGCAACACTAGCTTCTTATGAGAACCAGGTTGACGTTCCTATTACAAACAGAAAACAAACCAATTAGATACCACCCCCCCCCCACCCCACCCGTCGGCCCAAAAAAAAAGAATTTAAAAAGAAAAAACAATCACATATATATGAGTGCAATTTATATATGTGTGTAATTACCATTAATGATTACACTACATGCAAAATTGGCTCTCGATTTGGGTCCATCACCTTCTGATAATGAAATTGGTGTCTTACACTTGTTTGTTGTGTCCCAAACACACAACTACCACACTTTCGTTATGTTTTATCTTCACCACGTTTGATTGAAAAAAGAAAAGTAAGAATCATAGCAAAGAAAGCACAAATGATTAAAAAAAAAAAAAAAAAATACCCAAATGAGGTTCAACCTACAACTACAAAGTAGACTAATAAAAACTCCAAACCCAGAAAACTAAAAACCAATCAAGACCTTTCCTTTACCACATTTGTAGAACGAATCTTCAAAATCACAAAAACCCCACTTGAATGAACACAGATTCTCACAATCTAATACATGAAGCTCTACACAAAAAGACTATAAGAGAGAAAAGAAAAATTATCACCTTTGAAGAACAAAGAGTGCCAATGTGAGAGCTTGTTGTTCTTGTTGCTGTTGTTAAATTAGTGTGTTCTTGTTTGAATTTTTCTGTTCGGTTACTGAAATATGGTAAGGGGAATGTATCAAATAAGTGTTCTGGTGCTGTTGTTGCTCTGCCACGATCAAGAGATAGAAACGAAAATGAATGAGGTGAATCAAAAAAGATTGTTGTTGCTGCAGTTTTGGTGTTGTTGCTCTTCCACGGTCAATAAAAAAAGTGTTCCTTCTTATATAATACAAATTTTAGAAAGTGAAAATTGTCAAAAATATCCATCTAAAAAGGGTAAAATTTGTTTTTACCCACTGTTTAAAAAAAAAAATGTTTTTAACCCCTTAAACAAATTAATTTAATAATATACCCAAATTACCCATAATAACCCTGCACACTTTTACCCATAAATCCTCAACAGTTAAAAATTTATAAAAAATCGAAACGTGAAATTACGAAAAAGCCCATGTATATATATAGTCTTCAAAAATCGATGGAACTCACTTCCATCACCAACCAAATTGTTGAAATCACATCGGTTTTTCTGAGACCCGAACCCGATCGTGACCCGACGAGACAGATTGACCTTTTTCGACTATTCTCGTGACGTTTCTGACCTTTCCAGAGGATCACCTACCGTCGACGAACCTGCACATCTTGCGAAAGTACGGTTTCCATTCGAATGGTTATAGTTTTTTATTTTGATTTATGATTTTGAAATGTTTATTGTGTTATAGATGTTAGATTATGATTATTACGTTTAGAATATATTGGATTTGATTGTGTTTGGTCCTATTTGGGTTGAAAATGATCGATTCCAACGATAGCAGCGTCGTCAACATCGATCAGTTTTTGAGATCGGTTTTTCATTTTAGTTTTTCAAATCAGTTTTCAAGTTTGATTTTTCACTATTGTTAAGTAACCAAAATGAAAAATTGATCATGAAAAACCGAAGTGAAAAACCGATTTTGAAAATTGATCTGAAAAATCAAAGGGAAAAACCGATCTATATCATTTATCGGTTTTTAAGATACTGTAAAAAACTTATTCGGTTTATAACATCCCTATTGATTTCTTTGTTTTTTTTTCTTTCCTACAGATGGATTTCAGCTATAAATATAGTTCACAAACAAGTGGCACGCATATGAGCGAGAATACACACATTGGTCAGAGGTTGCTTAATAAAATAGTTGCTATTCTTAGTAAAAAAAAAAATCTATACGACCAATTTATGACAGAATGCCCATTCGGACATATTTTGAAGATAACCGAGAATACGACTACTGGCTCCGTGATATTATGGGTGCTTGCTAGAGAGGTGGAGGTCACTAGTGCACGCCGTGATGAGATGTGTGAAATTGGGGAGAGAATGTATAGGTTTAGGAAACATGAGTTTTTGTTGGTGACAAGACTTCCTTTTGGGGGCATCGACTGTAAATTCTTCCAAACAGTGCCAAATGACCAAAATAGTCTCCTATGGTGAATGTGTAATAGAGTGCCGCCGAAGGTGAGCCGATTAGCCACGTTTCTTGAGACAAGAAGTTATATAAGCCAGTGAGACCGTGCAGACCAGAATCCAATAAATGATGAAGATATTTTGAAGTTAGTGAATGTATGGATCACTTTCAATCTCTTTATGGGACAGGATGACAGGGTCACTATTAGTACATTTATGTGAGTCATAATTGAGAATACAGAGACGTGGAACTCATTCCCTTGGGGCACATTATGCTATAGTGTCCTGTTGCACTATCTCGACTTGATAATTAATGAAGAGCGAATCAAAAAACCACCAAGAACCATTAATATTTATAGCTATGTGTTGACGTTTTAGGTATAACTAATACCTTTAATATTTATTGCTTCCTTCTATTATGGTTAATATATAGGGTTATATGTATATTTTTAGTTTAATAAATTTTGTATTATATATTCTCTGGCCATTACTAACTATATGTATATTTTTTATTTAATCATTTTTATATTATAGTGATGGTTAGTGGAGTTATTTTCGATGTTAAGAGAAAAGATATAAAAAGTAACCCGTTTTTGCAAAATGATCTGTCAAGATGTAAGAGACAGTCATTGAAGAGAACACCGACAAATATAAAAAGCCTAGATGATTTCTCTCTCGTAAGTGACGAACATAACCTAAATTGGTGTCAATTATTTGTTTGTTATAACTATCGTTATTTATATTAAGTATATAATTATAGTATAACTATATATGTTTATATAATGTAGATAGTTGATATTGCACAAACCTTTGAGCCTACTGACGCCAAAAGAAATATGGATTATTAGAAATCTTTTAATCCGAATCATATGGTTCATAAAGATGTACATAGAGAGGGTGGCGGAGGGAGTAAGGGTGATGATGATGATGACAACGACGATGGTTTCAATGATAGTGTAGGGGGTGATGATGATTATGAGGTAGGGTGGTGGAAGGGATGATGATGAGGTAGAGGGTGACGATGATCCGAATGAAGACGTCTGAAGCATGCAATCTAAATCAGATGATACCTTATCAGAGTTTCAAACAAAGAAGGTGCACGATGTACGAAATGTAGATTATGAAGTACGAATATTCTATTTATAATATTATTCAATGAATTTTTATTGTAGTAAATGCAAAAGACGTGGACATGTTGTATAGTAGTATGGAGTGTGAAAGAGAGACGGAGTCTCTAAATATGATAGACAAAGTGTAATTTATTTAAATATGCAGGTTTTATTTCCCTGAATACTTAAAAAATATGGGAGACTCTGTCAAAATTTTTTTAAAATTCTATGCAGTGTATAAAATTATATATATATATATATGATTCTATTATACAGGTGAAGCTATTGTTTGAGTATATTGTGGATTTATAGAAGACAACCCATAAGAAATTAAGTAGGATGGATAGAAGGCAGAAGGCAACCTTGAAAATTGTAAGGGAGATGGATAGGAGGCTGAGACGGGTGGAAGAACATTTAAAAATTCCCAGGTCTCCGATTGGTAGGCATGATCCAGATAACGACGACGATGATGATGATGATGGTGGGAGCTTTGTCCGAGATAAGCACATGTATTACCCATCACCACCACCACCATATTAGGACGAGGGTGTCCGTCGATCACATATTGATGTAGGCCAGTTAACCATCCATCAGGAGGAATAAGAGGTCCTTAAGTCACAAGGTGTCCACCAGTCACCCCATCAGCAAGAGGAGCAGGAGGTCCTTCAGTCACGGGGTGTCCACCAGTCACCCTATCAGTTGGAGGAATAAAAGGTCCACCACTCCCAGAAGGACTTAAAAGGTGTATCAGGTGTAGACGTTGAACGTGAGCATGACCAGGTAGACTTTATATCTCTATTGTGTTGCATTCTAAAATATAATTGTAAATGTGTAATTTATGTTTTTAGTTTACTTACAGTTGCAGGATGAAAGCATCCAGGAATGAGACAAACGAAAGACGAGGCCAACAGCACCTCTATGGACATCATACACGGATCCTGGGCCGACAAAAAAGAAAAAAAAAAGTGGCCCAACAGCAGTTGGAGGAGGTGGCGAAGTCTACAGACCCCGTAGAAGTTGTCTATAATGAATATAAAGGTTCAATCACTTTGGATCTTAGGTATTGAAAAAAAGTGTAATAATTCATGCATCACAGTTGTTAATGTAAGAAAATTTATAATAATACTTACTATTTTTTTTTTTTGAATTGTAAGTGTTCGGTTGATCATTGTGGATGGTGTGTGATACCGACCACATTGGTCACCCTCGAAAACGAAAACATGTGGTTGACTAATGAGCACATCAATTCTTATTTGATGTGTCTACGAAGAAAATGGTGGAATGAGGTGGATGACCATAAATACGCTGTCCATAGCATTTCTTTGTTTGTAAGTATTTACATTTCAGTTAGTTATGCATTTATAATTTCATATTGTGTGTCCTTGATCTTTGATAATATGTTTAATTTTTATCATGCAGGCTTTTATGACAGTATATTACAAGCAGCAATATGTCAGCAAAGGTGTAAAATTTGATCCGGTTACAGCTAATGTGTCCTCAAAGTGGCTTGCATATGATCGTGGATAGATAGACGGATCAGTCCCGTGGTGGCGGGTTGATAATGTTAGTGTTGTTCGAAGGTTAATATTTATTATTTGATCATCCGAACTAGTCCTATAGCACTGACGTTTTCAAATGCAGGTGTTACTATCGTGTAGCCTGAATCAAGAACACTGGGTCCTATATCAAGTATGCCTTAGAGAGTAGAAAATAATAATATATGATTCCCTGGTGAGTGTTGACATAGCCAAATGGCTATAGCCACTTGAGCCGCTGGTATGTTTCATGCCTATTTTGTTGCGGTTCATAGGATTTTATAAGCAGACCCAGATAGATATGTCACCCGTGGATGAGCGATAAAAAGTTGAGCATCTTGATAGATCAGTTGTGCCCCAGCAACCTAATTGGTAAGTAAGTTTATAACTGAATTAATATATATAGTCTATATGTTATGATATTTAATCAATTTATTACTTATACATGACAAGTTGTGGAGCATATGTGGCCATGTACGTACACGACCTTTTGCAGTCCAAAGAGAGTACATGAAAATCAAGAAAACCCAATACTGCTGCAGATGTCATTGCACTGAGAGCAGAGATTACTAGAGACATATATATGTTTACGAAGCCGATGTATAAAGTTAATAAATTTGGGAAATGGTTTGTAGGCTCTGATGAGGAAAGTATATATAAATAAATTTAATTATTTGTAATGTGTTCATTAGTTAATTTAATTATATTCTATATTTTTTAATTACTTTACAAATTATAACAAATTAAACATTTTAATTAACATTGTATATAACTAATGTGAATTATCCAATTTTAACTCTTAAAAGCCAATCACATTATGAATACCAATTATTCAAAATATATTCATTTTAAGAGAGAAGCAACTAATTTTATATTGGTAATTTGTGAACCTAAGATTTTCAACCCTCTCCTAACAACTTATGAAATTGATATTCTACATATTATTATTTGTATTTTAACTAAAAAACTATGTCATAGAAAAAATAAATAATAATACATGTATATATGTCATAATATAATGTAACCATTATACACTTTCTATTCTATATAACATATTTAAATACAAGTTAATAACGATCTGTAAAAATAATTTACTTAAAGGAAAATAAAATGAACATATAAATCTAAATAAATTAAACTCTTTACTCAAATTAGATTGAAAATAATGTTAAGTATCTAATTTTAACTCTTAAAATCTAATCACTTTATAAGGTTCAAAATCATTGGATCGGTTTTTCATCAATGTTAAAAAACCGAGATTGGTTTTTCAAGTCATTAGAAAACCGAGAATGATGAAATATTGAAGCCAAGTGAAGATCGGTTTTTAGGGGCACCTCAAAAACTGGTGTTAGTTTCATTGACATTAAAAAATCGAGATCGGTTTTTCAGACCATTAGAAAATCAAGAATAATAAAATATTGAAGCCAAGTGAAAATCGGTTTTTAGAAGCACCTCAAAAACCGGTGTCGGTTTTTCAGGCCCCCTTAAAAACCGATTCATGTGAAAATTCTATTTTATGGATCCAAACTTCTAAAATAATACAAAAATAATAGAAATGATATTATATCTCATAAAATATCATCATTATCGACCATCATAGTGCGGTGGATCAAAATGAATCGGTTTTAAGTGAAATATTGTCATGATATTGTTCTATGTTACTTGAATCTATTGATGTGGGGTCATAAAATTGGTTATTTGTATAATTTAATATTAATTGGTTAGCTTGAAGAAATTTTGAAGTCATTTGTTGGTCATAGAAAGCTATATGAAAGGAAACAATCAAAGGTAAGTGGCATCCTGTTTTTTATTTTTTTAAATGCCCTTAAAAACCTATTCATATTTTTGTTTCATTTTAACCCATCTTTCCACTCTATTTTATGGTTCCAAACTTCTAAAATGATACAAAAATAATAGAAATGATGTTATATCAAATAAAAGATCATTATTATCGACAATCATAGTACAACGGATCAACATAAAAGGGTTTTAAGTGAAATATTGGCATGATATTATTGTATGTTACTAGAATGTGACCATGTGGGGTCATAAAATTAGTTATTTGTGTAATTTATTGTTAATTGGTTTGCTTGAAGCAATTTTGGGGTCATTTGTTGGTCATAAAAGGAAATATGGAAGGTATAAATCGAAGGCCAAGTATGGATTGGTTTTTAAGGGAGCCTGAAAAACCGATTTATGTTACTCTTTAAAGCAAAAATCAAAGGCAAGTGGGATCGGTTTTGCACCAAGCCTGAAAAATCGATAGTTGCAATTTTGGGTTCATTTGTTGGTCACAGAAAGCCGCCTAGAAGGTAAGTGCGAACGATTTTTAAGGGTGCTTGGAAAACCGTTGTCGGTTTTTCAGGCACCCTTAAAAACCAATTTTTGTTTTCCACCCTATTTTATTGTTCCGAGCTTCTAAAATGATACAAAAACAATAGAAATTGATTAATAATTTAGTAACCGATCCGATTATATTATTACAACTGTATTAGTGCATAATGGAGTAATTAACATGAAAATGTTTTACATGAAACATGCATGAACAAAATGTTAATCAATTGCTAATCATCATTTTCGTCAGTAGCCACCTCTGGATTGGGAGTAGGAAACCGTTAAGGACATCGACGTTAGTTGTGTCCAGTCTCATGACACAAGCGGCATCTTCGAAAGCGCAATGCATTTTCAGTAGCATTTGTACTCGTTCCAACATCTGTATCCACGTCTGTGCTTGTCCCTTCGCTGATGGAAGTTGGGGGGTTAGGGCAACAAAGACGGTTGTGTCCCCTCTAACCATATCTTCCACACTTTTTTTGACGACGATCTTCCCCAGTTGAAGGAATCTGAACCTCCTTCAGCCTACTTGCTTGTTTTTTACCTTTGGGTGGTAATATAACCATGCTTCTAACTTCCGCAGAAACATTCCAACTAGCCAATTTAGGGACGGGATTAATTGAACGTGCATATGCGGCTTTTAGCCGCTCCACGCTACAGTACTAACTGCAAAATATATCACAACTGACGCTCTTGAACCTAACATATATCAACAATTTAAGTGTCACACTGTGAAATGAAATACTGAAAATAACAATGTATAATTACCATACCTAGCCACAGCACATGCATGAACACATGGCAACTGATCAAGGTTCCATTGCTTACACGTACATGTGTGCTGTTTAATGTCAACCATTACATCTTCTTTGCTAGGATGTATGACATTGTAATGATACGGTTCTGTAATGGGATGTACGCTACCTTCCATGGATAAATTTTTTGCTAACATGATACGATTATACGCAATGGTGGTAAAATACGTTATGAGCTTCTCAGCGGCAACATGTCTATTATTAAACCATCTCTACAATACATTTCTCACATATTCATGTGCAATTGTTATTGGCAAACAATGTGCTTGCATTATGTAATTGTTGAGCGACTCTGTAATGTTGGTAGTCATCATTTCATATCTTCTTCTTGGACAATGTGCTCGTGACCACTTGCTCACTCCAGCCTTAACCAAAGCTGCATGTGTGCTCAGATATAACGCACGTATTTCTTCCAATATTCCATTGCATTCATCAAGCACATAATAATATTCTGCATTGTAAAATACATTTTCTACATCTGAACACTTTTTACACTGTTGCTTAAGGTTTTGCCATAAGTGGAAAAAACATAACACATGTGGGACTTCAGGAAAAGCTGCTTTCATCCCATTTGATATGCTCTTATGACGATCCGATACGATAAGCAAATTGTCTAACACTCCGATTGCCTCTCTCAACTTTTTAAGGAATCAAGTCCATGAATTATCCGACTCTCCGTCAACAAATCCAAAGGCGATGGGATAAATCATCTCTGACCCATCTTTGCATGTAACAAAAAAAAAATCACCCTTTTATATTCATCTTTCAAATGAGTGGCATCAATAGCAATAATCGGTCTCATGTAAGACCGAAAACCCTCAATGGAAGCTCCAAGTGCAATAAAGGAATACAAGAACCGGTTGTTTTCATCTCTCTTAATTGCCATCATTGTGTCGGGGTTTGAAAGTTTTAACATCTCAAAGTAGGACGGAAGTTGTTGATATGATTCATCTGCTTGCCTATATGCTAGTTTCTTTGCATATTGTAAAACTTTCCAAGCTTTACTGTATAAGATCTGAACTCCATACTGCTCTAGCATTTCTCCAACCAAACGATTAGGTGTATAAAGATCTCTTCCCACCTTTCCTACATATAATTTTTCGATCACAATAGCCTTCACACTATTCATATGTGATTCCATGGTTGTCTGACGACACGTGTGTTCCGCTACATACTTTAACACAAATCACATTAAACAACCCTTTTTGCATTTTGCACAAACTATAAAGCTACAAGTTTTATCTTTACAACTGGCTTCAAATCGTTCCGTGTCCGAACGTCTAACCCGATATTCAAACTTAACTTTCAGAGCATATTCTCCAATAGTTATACTCATTTCTTCTTTACTATTAAAGAATGCTCTTTTATACAACTTACCACATTGGTAGACGGTTGACGCAGCGCTTGAAGTAGCCTCAATGTCCCCCAGTTCTACACCAGGAACAATCCAATATGATTGTGAAATATTGTTCTGAAATTGTAAACCCGAAAATCTTATTTCTGGAAACTCTTCTTCTTCAGCGACATCATCAAATCGAGTTTCCTCTTCATCACTATCTTCAGTTTGCTCTTCGTCACTATCCTGTATTCCATCACCATTATCATCTGTATCCCAATCTTCATCATCAGTACCATAATTCATATAGTCATCATTAACGTTACGAATGGGACTTTCAACTAATGTAAATGGGGTGACAGAAGTATCAACCTGATTACTCCCAATACCTGAAGTAAGATAAAAATGACTTTCAACCATATGTGGATTTACAGGTCTATCCATATTTGTCTCATCATGTCTTATGTCTGGTATTGAATCAGTGACAAATGGATGAATGGTACGCCTACTAACCTCAGCTCCAAAATCTCTTACAATCTTATCGATATAAATCTCTTTAACATCAATATTTTTTATCACCATCAAACTAACAACATCAAGATCAGATATGATACGTATTTTTTTAACTTGACCATTTGTCATACTTTGTAGTAAATAATATATACGGATATCCCACCTTTTTCTATCAATACCAGTCTCTCTATACACAACGTCCACCAATGATGAAAAACTACTATTTTTATGGACCCCACACATGATCGACTCCCCTCCAACGTAATTATATTCATTCCACTCTTGGTCAAAGTTGATTATAACTGTCTTTTGAGTCATTCCTGTAACATTCAAATCAAATAATATTATTAAATCTCATTTCAATCGGGCGACATTACAAAATACAATCATATCAAATCATATTCAATACGTAGCAACATAAAAATATTAAAAAAAAAACATGAAAAATTGCTAAATTCGGTTTTTCAGTGAAGTTATTGGTTTTTCATTCTCTCAAAAACTGAAAAAATCGTAAAAACCGATCAATCGATTTTTCTGTAACTGAAAAACCGGGCTCGATTTTTCAATGGCTGAAAAACTGGTACACCTCTTCAATCGGTTTTTCATTATGTGAAAAACTGATTATCGATCATGAAAAACCAATTTCATCGTAGATTTTACATATTTTGTCGCAGATTTCAGAATACCATATTCTCACAACCAAATCATTTTTACAGTCTTTTAGCTTGCAATATAAACAAAACAACCCAAAAACCAATAAAAAAAAATCATACATTACCTTTCAAACTCAAATGGAAGAAGAATCTTCAAAACCTTCAATGGATGAAACTTGAATGGATCCAAAAACTTCAATGGATGAAGAAGTTCGAATGAATAATCCCTCCATAAATTGTTTCTCAACTACAATGATGAATTAAATCTCAAAAATCATTGATGGAGAAGAGGAAAAAGAGAGGATATTGTTAGAATTAAGAATGTTATTTTAAGTTTGGGCATTTGAGTAATTTTAACTTAAGAGTATTTTGGTAATCTTGGATATACAATGAAAATAATTTGTTTGAGAGGTCAAAATTTAAAAAAATATATATAAACAAAAATTTCTTTTCATTTAGGTAAAAACTATAAATTCCCCTTTTAGAAAATGGGGTGCGTTGAAATATTCTGAAATCTAATACAATAACGCAACAAATTCAAACTAAATAATTTTATAAAATTAAAATTATTGCATTCAATCCAAAAACTTAACTCTAAAGGTAAAATCGAAAAAATAATATTAAGTTTTCTTTTAACAAATCCATTGTCATAAATAATATAAAACAAGTTAAAAATTCTTTATAGTTCATAGCAGTTGTCAATCCATCTAATGATGGGTTGGCTAGCAATAGATGCATGCCAACTCTGAGTTTATAATTGCTACAAATATAACAAATTGTTGAATAAATTCATCAACGAGGCAACAGGATGGTATTAAGAAATAAAATACTATGTTTAAATGTCAATCCATACATTGGATAAATATTCTTGTGAGAAATCACATCTAAATACACTTCAAAAGTTACATATGGGACAGTAATAACATGTACATAATCTTTAGCTCTCAATTTCTTTGAAGAGTTGCAATCAAGAGCTTTATATAAGCTGAAGTCCTGCACTTGACAGAGAGACTCTAAAAGTCATTAGACAGTTCACTAAATAAGCAGACTTTCAACACATTTAAACTACTCATAAATTGATTCCCGATTGCCACTTAACTATAACATTTGAATTGAAAAATAGACACACTTATGTTGTGGTCACTTCCTTAGTCTAATGCTTTAGGACTTAGGAGTCTAAAATTAATTTATAATCTTTTAGCAATTTAAACAAGTAAGTACTTAAGTTTGTTTAGACATTGTATAAACTTATAAATTTCAAAATACAAAATAAATTTCTTCTCTATTAAAGAACTTCATAAAAATATTCTACCAATCAAATTGTGTGTGTACAGCTCAAAACTAAAAAAATCTTGAAAGCATGTAAAAGACAATTCACATAATGAATCTTAACAAAAAAGGTTACTCGCTCGTGAGTTATGTGTAACATTGTTCGTGGCTTCTAAGGTTACCATATTTCTAGCCGACTTATACTAACAACTTCATCTCCTTGATTTTGAAAGAAATCTATCCACCAATGTGTTATGTACAAGTCCAAGAATAAAGATAAAGTTTGTTTTTAGGCTTTTTTCTAGCTAATAATTAGAATTGTTTAAATAAGATTATATTAGTTTTATCTAATATGATTAGATGTTTAAGCCATTTTTGGTTTATCAATTTGATTGTATAAATAATGACTTGCATAATGAAAAGAATATCAAAATTTATTCCCTCAAATTTTATGTTAGTTCATTCTAACATGAAAAGTCGGTTTTCCTCAAAATAAATCGATTCTTAAAACTTGATCTTCCTATTCACAATAGGTAAGAGCAAGAATTACTGGGTTAAAAGGGATCCAACATCTAAGTCTATTACTTCAGCACAGAACAGACTAGTATCAGAGCCAAAAATAAATTGTCAACGGTTAGGTTATTTGGAGAATGAGGTAAGCTCTATTGCTACTGCTCAGCACACGATGCAGCAGGAGATACGTGACATGCTTGTTGCCATAACTGCACATTTCGATCAAAATTCCAATTCTCAAAATAGTAAGCAAGGAGATCGCTCGCGTCATTGAAACAATCTTAGTGCAACACAAGCAAGTGAGAATGGAGGAAACGCTCTAGAAAATTCTACTCAATCATGTCTCCCTAAAATCGTGAAATTGAATTTTCCACATTACAATGGGAGGGAAGGTCCGACAAGTAGGATTTGTCAAGTAGAACAATTTTTTACGTTCCATTAAACTGTTGAGAATGAGAATGTGCCATTAGCATCTTTTAATTTGGAGGGAGATGCTCAATTGTGGTTTGAGTTGATGAAGGAGGAGACAAGCATGACAATTTGAGAGACTTTTAAGCAAGGTCTTGACACCAAGTATAGTCCTACCCAATGTCAGGACTTTTATGGTGATCTAACAAAATTATAACAAACAAGCTCAGTGAGAGATTACTAGACAGAGTTTGAAAAGTTGTTGATTCGAGCAGGGAGGCTCACACCGACGTAGCAAGTGGGTTGTTTTGTCAGCAGATTAAAAGAAAATATCAAAACCGGTGTACAAGCTTGCAAACCCGAAACACTTTTAGCGGCAATTGGGTTGGCAAGATTGTATGAATTGCAGGTTCAATCTATCAAACGCACAAGTCAATCTAATACAAAGAGGCATATTTCAAAACCAACCATGTCTAGCAACAATCCTTTACCAGTCAGAAAATTAACTCCAATGGAATTAAAGGAGAGGAAGGAGAAAGTCTTGTGTTTTAATTGCAATGAGAAATTTGGACCTAGCCACAAGTGTAAGAAATTATTTCTCATTGAAGGGGTTTAGAGCGATGAAGAGGAGGATGTCGAAGTAGTTGATGAGAAGATTGTAGGAAGAATCGACTTTGACAATGCACCAAAGATTTCTATCCATGCTATTAATGGAGCACGGGGCTCCACAAACAATGAATGTACGAGGCATGTTGGGATAACACCAAAGCTCAATTTTGATGGATTCTGACTCTACCCAAAATTTTTTAAGCAATAAAATTGCTAAAAAAATTAGCATTATTCCAATGCGTGGAGACAAATTTGATGTGTCAGTAGCAAATGGAGACAAATTGTCCAATACTGGCAAATGCAAAGAGGTATGTCTGGCCATTCAGAAAGTTCCCATTACTATTGATTTTTATTTACTTCCTTTGGTAGAATATGATGCTGTCTTAAGTGCTTAATGGTTAAGCACTTTAGGACCTATTATATGGGACTTTTCTAAATTACATATGACATTTAACATTGTTGGAAGAGAAATTGCTTTAAAAGGGAAGGTAGCACAAAAAGACAAAATTGTAGATGAATATGGAATCAATGTTTTAAAAGGTGAAGCGCCGCCTCATCACCTAGGAGTCTTATGCGCCTCAAGGCTATCACCTAAGGTGGAGTACCCGAAATCTTGAAGGTGAGTCGATCGCCTCAACTTGCCTAAAGGCAAAGTGATCTGAGGTAGTCCAAAGGCAGTCCAAAGAGAGGAAAGAAATGAGAAGGGAGATAGAGATAAAAAGTTAGAGAGATTCTGATGCACTAACTTCTTATCCTGTCGTTAAAGTATGACTACAAAAATCCAGTGCAGTTCGTCGGGTCAGAGAGGAAGGAGATCAATTGAAATCGGTTGTGAAGATCTAGCAGGTGTTTCGGGGTTCTAGTGAGGAAAAATGTGAAGAAGACGGTAGAGGTAAGAGCGGAGGTAGAGGAGATAGAGAAGAGCATGTCATCGGAAGAGATGGTGGAATTGATTGGGAGGGAATTGAAGGAAAGATTGAGAGTCAAAGGAGAGGCTGAGAGTGGAAAGACAGAGTCAACGATTGGGGTGTTTAAGTGTTTGTATAATTTTTTATTTTATTAATATTTGTTAAATGTTATACTATCACTTTTACTAAATAGCCTCTCATATATCATATAATTACATTTTTTAATTGTTTTAATATTTTTGTCATATTAACCTTACTTAGGATTTTGTATGTTTGAATATTTGTATTGAATTTGTTCTATTTTGTTTGATATTTATATTTCTAACGTTGGTTTTCATTATCTTTTTCACTATTATGGAGGATTTTGTAAGTTTAGATATATTTTTCACTTTTTATATATATTTTTTTCATTTGAAATCGAGGCAGTCACGTCGATCGCCTCGTCTCGCTGAGACTCTATCATCTCGCCTCGCCTCCCCTTTTGTCTTTTAAAACATTGGATGAAATCTTCAAAGAAATAAAAAGGAGCAAAGAGTGGGTGTTCTAACAAATTCATTCTCTCATATTACAATCACCAAGTGATAGTAATTTTAATTCTGATTTTAGAACAGCTAATCCTAAATTAGAATTGATTTTACAATCGTATAAATAAGTCTTCAATGAGCCATGTTGTTTGCCTCCTCCAAGATCTCATGACCATAAAATACCTCTCAAATAGGGAAGTGAACCAGTTTGCGTGGGGCCTTACAGGTATCCGCATTTTCAAAAAAATGAAATTGAACATTTGGTAAGAGATATGCTTGTTTCAAAGGTGATTAGATCAAGTCAGAGCCCATACTCCTCTCCAGTTCTACTTGTGAAAAAACATGATAGTTCATGGAGGCTTTGCATAGAGTACAAAGCTTGAACAAAAATACCATCAAAGATAAATTTCCTATTTCTATTATCAATGAACTGTTAGATGAACTTCATGGAGCACAATTCTTCACTAAATTGGATTTACGTTCTAGCTGTCACCAAATTCAAATGCATCCTAATGACATTCTGAAGACAACATTCAGAACACACTAAGGGCACTACTTCTCTAATGTCGTTTGGACTCACCAATTCACCTTCAACATTCCAATCCTTGATGAATGAAATTTTCAAAGACCATTTATGTAAGTTCATATTAGTCTTTTTTGATGATATTTTAGTCTATAGTAAGTCTTGGGAGCAACATTTAGATCATTTAAAAATTGCTCTTTCCTTCTTAAAGACTAATGAACTGTTTGTGAAAAAAGAAAAGTGCACATTTGGCCAAGAAGAGGTCAAAAATTTGGGACATGTGATATCTCGTAAAGGTGTGGCAATGGATCCAGAAAAGACTGTAGCTGTTTTAGATTGGCATAAACCAACTATAGTAAAAAGCTTACGGGGATTCTTAGGATTAACAGATACTACAGAAAGTTCATAAAAGATTATCACATGATTGCACAACTTTTGACACATGCTGAAAAATGGGTGCTTCAAATGGAGTTTCCAAGCAAAAAATTCATTTGAGCATCTCAAAAGGATGATGACACAGGCACCAGTTTTGGCGTTACTAGATTTCGAAAAGCTTTTTGTAGTCAAATGTGATACCTCTAGATATGGTGTTGGTGGGGTTCTAATGCAAGAAAATCAACCTATTGCATTCTTCAATCAAGCTTTGCAAGGTAAGAACTTATGAAAAATAAATGTTAGCTTTAGTCCTTGCAGTAAAGAAATGGAGACCATATTTGCTTGGGCGAAAATTTATTGTGAAAACTAATCATAGAAGCTTAAAGCACTTATGGGAGAAGAAAATTACTACAACAACACAAGAGAAGTAGCTTGCAAAGTTGATGGGTTATGATTTTACGATTGAATACAAGAAAGGAAACAACAACGTGGTGGCTAATACACTCTCAAGGAGAAATGAGAATGGTGATTTTTGGCAATTTCTGTCGCTATTCCAAATTGGATCGATTCGATCAAAGAAGTCCAAAGTAAGGATAGCTTCAGGCAACTAGTAGAGTTGTATCAAAAGGGTAAATGTGTAGGGCCTTAGGAGTACAGAGAAGGTATATTTTATTTTAAGAATCGGATTTATTTATTGTGTGACTCACCTTTAGTCCCTTTTATTATAGAAGAGATGCATTCTAGCACCCATGAAGGCTATCATAAAACCTTACAATGGATTCGATCAATTTTCTATTGAAAGGGGATAAAGGGAAATGTTGGGAGTTTTATAAGAAACTGTGATACTTGTCAAAGGCAGAAATGTGAGAATATAAGGCTAGTAGGTCTTCTTCAACCACTGCCTATTCCTTTGCAAATATGAACAAATATTTCTATGGACTTCATTGAAGGTCTACCAATTTCAAAAGGTAAATCAGTTTTATTTGTGGTAGTAGGTAGACTCTTTAAATATACTCATTTTTTCCCAATTTCTCACCCATATATTACAATAACCTTAGCACAAATTTTCTATGAAAATATTTTCAAGCTGTATGGCATGCCATAGAGCATTGTTTGTGATAGAGATGTAACATTTACAAGTTTTTTTTGGAGAGAGCTTTTCATATTACAGGGGACTACCTTCAATTTCATTTCATCATACCATCCTCAAATAGATAGTCAAATCGAAGTGGTGTATCGAACCGTTGAGATGTACCTCAGATGTTTCATAAGCCATGCACCAAAGGAATGTGTTTGGTGGATTCCTTGGGCAAAACATTGCTACAACACAAGCATCCACGCATCAACTAAGGAAACTCCATACAAGTTAGTATACAAAAGACAACCACCTATATTTTTGTCCTATGTTCCTGGTACAACTCGTGTCGAAGTAATTGATATAGAGTTAAAGAGCAGGGAAAGGGTTCTTAAAAGGTTGAGAGAGCAGCTAGTTGAAGCCCAAAATCATATGAAGAAGATTTATGATAAGAAGAGGATTGAAAAGATATTTGAGGTAGGGGATTCTGTCTATTTAAGACTGCAACCATATAGACAAACTTCTCTATCACTTAAAAAAAATCTCAAGCTATCTCCAAGATTTTACGGGCCATTTGAAGTCTTGGAGAAGTTTGATGTGACTTACAAATTGAAGCTACTAGAGGGATCTAAGATACACCCTATGTCTCATGTTTCATGGCTTAAAAAGAAAATGGGTGCTCAAGTGACTGTTCAAGGTTCGCTGCCAACTGTACAAGATGTTGAAGATGCTATAGTTCCAATGCCACAAGCTATTATCAGTAGAAGGACTAGAAGGAGGAAAGAGGAAGTCTTAGTTCACTGGCAAGGTTTATCACCTGCAGATGCCACTTGCAAAGATTTGGAAGATCAACAAGTTAGATTTCCTTACTTGGTTCTTGAGGACAAGAATGTTTTTTAGAGGGAGGGCGTGTTATGTGCAAGTCCAAAAATAAAGATAAAGTTTGTTTTTAGGCTTTTTTCTAGATAATAGTTAGAATAATTTAAATAAGATTAGATTGATTTTATCTAATCCAATCAGATGTTTTTAGTTATTTTTTGTTTATCAATTTAATTGTACAAATAATGACTTGCATAATAAAAAGAATATTAGAATTTATTCCCTCAAATTTTATGTTAGTTGATTCTAATTTAGAGGCTCAGTTTTCCTCAAATAAATCAAATCTTAAAACTTGACCTTCCTATTTACAATAAATAAGCACAAGAATTACTCGGTTAAAAGGGATCCATCATCTAACTATCGTCCAATCACCCAGTCTATTACTTCAGCACATAACACAATGCCTGTAGAAAAACATCACAAAACTAATTCTACTGCTACTTCCTATCAATTATTGCAGCCATAGTGGATCCAGAAGAGATGCAGTATACCTTCTTATGCAACACATCACAATAAAAATGTAGCAATGCAATCTGAGCCTTCTAATGGAATTAAACAATCAAATACAACTAACTGAAATTTGGTCAACGTAATCGGTCACCTTTGTGAATCATGGCAGTAAAATAAACATTATCTGCTGAAGCTAAACTGGTTACTAGTGACTGGTAGAACAATGATGTATCACTCTTTCATGTAGTTAAAAGATGAGTAAAAATCTAAACAAGCCTTTTTTGTTTATGCTTTTCTAACTCAATTGTCACCTACTAGACACATTTCACAAACCAAGACAAAATTATTACCTCTAAATCCATGACAAGACCACATAGATAAATCATGCCAAGATTAGATTTTTAACAAAACCACATAAATCAATAACAAAGCCTCTTATGTTTATTTTATTATTATCATTTGTTTTTTGACCTATTATATCATATGCAACACAAGAAGTCAAGTACCCTCTTAATCAAACTATTGATACACTACCCAGAACTGGAGCTCTCAAAGACGAAAGAAAGGTACCTTAAAAAGGGAGGAGAGGCCCACATCTTAATCAGACTACTAAGGCGCAACTTGGAACTGGAGCTTCCATAAACGAGAGAAAACTCCCAAGAGAAGAAGGAGAGACCCATAAGGGAGGGGGAAATAAGCCACACTTACTAGTGGCAAAGTAAGTTGAAAGGTGTTATCGCCATTACGACAACACACCAAACTCATTAGTATTTTTTTTTTTATTAATTATTTAATTATAATTTTATAATGAGTGGTTAAGCTTTTTTTTTTTTAATTTTAAAAGGTTAAGAGTTTAAGTCTTATCATTGTTTTAAAACGCAAGATGTGAATGGTTTTATCTAAATTTTATTGCTTCTCCCCACCAGAAAAAATAAATAAATCAATAAATTTTGAATTTCATAACTTACCTATTATGCTATTATACACAAATGTTAAATTATTTAAAAAGTCTTTGTAGCTATTAATAGCAGATCTTATATGTTATATATCTGGTGATAAAAAATTATTAATAATTATATGTTACGAAGTGATTAACAAACATAGGATTTAATTACAAAATCCTATAATAGATAGTTTTCCATTGCATAAAAGAAAGAATGCTATAGTTTGATGCTATAAAGTCCAAGATCTGTTGTAGTGGTTGGATCAGATTCAGGGATTGAAGATTTTTCCAATTGTAGCCATCTGGGCCGGCGGATATTTCTTGGGCTGGGTTTGCTTGACCTTACAGTTACCTTTACATCAATTTTTAAACAAATCCAAATTGGAAATTGTTTTAAAAAAATTATAATTTATAGTTGTGATATATGCAATAAGAAAAATACTTTTTTTTTAATTTTATTATGTTATATAACTGTAAATAAACGTTATTAAAATTATCTTTTCATGTAGTTAAGATTTCTTTTAATGTATTTCATGGGATGTACTTACCGGAAGGGTAGGTATATAGTTTTAGAGATCGAAACCCTTATATGAATTGCCTATTTTTGACCCAACTTTGACTCGATTTATTTTTTTCTAAAGAATCAATTTATTTATTAAACAGAAGTTAAAACCAATGATTGACCGGTTTTTTTAGCTAAAATTATCGAATACCTCTCAATAATTAAAAAATTAAATAAAAGTTAGTTAGGGTATCTATTTGGATCTCCACCTTTTTTTTAGATTTTTTTTTTCTATTTTTTATTTTTAATTCTTCAACCTCTACCATCCATCTTAGATATGGATCAATCCCTTGTTTATTTTTTTAGATATATTTTTTAAAACTTTTATTTTTCAAAAACAATATAAAAAAGAAGGTGCATAGTTAAAATATTCGTCCTACAGTTATAGTAAACCAATATTGACTAATGAAAGGGGTTAAAATAAAATAATTTGATGACAAAGTTAAATTCATTCTTGGAAAAGCAAATCTCATAAGGGTTTTGAGTAATTCCACCAAATAGTGATTATCAGACTATTAAGCATGATACCATAAATTGTTATATGAATTACCATAAACTCTACTTACATAGAAAACAAACAAATACGATTTTCCATGATTATTGAAGTTCAGTTTTTAGCACACCAAATCATGACTGCTTGTTTTGTTGTCCAAAACAACAGAACATACATTTTACTAGTTCAGATGATTTATGGTTACTGTACAACATGAAAGAAATAATAATAATATAATAATAAAAGAATTTGAAAGAATGAAATCAACAAGAAAGTAGGAAGCAGATTCATAGTTTTGATTAGGTAACCAAGCTCAGCATGCACAGCCTCCTCTTGGCTCAAGTACTTCAGAAACAGTATCAGACATACCATGGCAGTAACTGCATTTGAAAAATTCAAAGTCATTAGTCTAATTTGAGAGAAGTTAATTCTATGAGGCAATTAGAATTATAAAGAGAAGCAAAATAATGTTCATTGCAAGTAATTTTGTTCAGCAGAGGTACAATTACATGTCTTGTGGGTGCTCACTGGCAAGTGCAGTTTGCGCTACACAAAGAAATGCTTCATCAATGTTGTAATGTTCTTTTGCTGAGGTCTCAAAGTAAGGAATGTTTCCTCTTGAGGCACACCAATCTCTAGCTTTCTTCTCAGAAACCTGCACAAAATTATTCACTCTTGAAATCAGCCTATGTAACGCATACCACAATATGAACATATAAGCTATACTTTTCGAGATGCATTCTATAATATTCGTACCACTCGGCTGCTTCCGCCATCGATGTCTATCTTATTTCCAAGTACTATGAAGGGAAAAGTCTCGGGAACAGCCGGATCTGCCTGCTATACAATACAGAAATTCTCATGATGTCAATTTAATTGGTTGTTAGGTGCTGAGGATAACGATATATAATTTAGAACTAACATATTGTGTCATGTTCTATAATCAAAAAATGCATTATAAAATTGTGAAGGAAGAAAAATAGATCATTGATCAAACCTGTTTGAGGAATTCTTCGCGCCAGTTGTGAAGCGCTTCAAATGATCTAACCACATTGACATCATATACCAGAACACAGCAATCTGCACCCCTGTAAAATGCAGCCCCTAGACTTTGAAACCTTTCCTGCCCTGCTGTGTCCCATATCTGTTGAAATCAATACATACATGAACTCAGTAACGGGACCTATAGTAAGCATGGTTTTGCACAAAAATGTGTCATGTTAATACTTTTAAACTAGCCACCTACTTGCAAAGTGACCAATTTGTCATCAATCTGGAGTTCTTTGGTGACAAAGTCAGCTCCAATTGTAGCTTTGTACTGTTGACTGAACTTTTTGTACACATATCTGAATAAGTAGTTAAGTATATACACACAGGCCTAATAGCGGATCCCGACAAAGCAAATTCAAATGAAGTTCTAAATATTTGGATTAGGAAAGCTTGTAAAACTAATCCATCGAATGGTCAATAGTTCAAAGAAAATTGAAATGATCTGTTTCATATTTTACTAAGTAATCAGTTAGTTGATATAGAAAATGCAAGAGTGCATAGTCAGAGTATAAGAATGGAAACCCCAACACAAGCTTAATAATATTCCTAATTAGTCTTTGCAAATACATGTGCTTAATTTTCATATGGACCCCAAATTTCCATTGTTAGATGCTACACAGCTAATTAGATGTTGATATTACGAATCAATTTGTGACTTAAAACACAAAAATTTGCATTTTAAACGGTTCTGATCTGAGAATTTCTATGTTCATAACAATCATTTATCCAATATTTTGATGGGTGCTAAGATTACTGTTAATAGTACACCTATTCTGTCTTAGTGGACTTAAATCAACACTATCTTAAATCTATTCCATTTTGACAAGTATTGCCACAAACAATCCTACATATCCAGAAAAGAACTTTCCTGCAAAGCAATGTGGATGCTTAAAAGGTAACTTTAGCCTTTAGGTATCTTTTTGTGCCTGAATAGATCACAACACTTATTTAATTTACAAATTCCCAGTAATGTCAATCAATCACAACTAAACAAAGCAATCACATGCCATCAATCCATTTGCAGCCGCCACTCCCACTATATGACAATCATCATTGTCATTATACCACTTAATGTACAAAAAATAAAATAAGACATGTAAACTCATCTACTAAAAGTGCTTTTTCTTTTTTCTTTTATAGCTAAAAGCAGAAGCAGAAGACTAAAGGTTAACTTAAGACTTGTCACGGTTGTTGGTTGACACTATGCAGGAGGATACTGATTCATCAAAGAAGTCTTCCCCACCCTAAAACCAAATCAACCCGGAAAAGAATCCGTTAACATCGCAGCATATTTAATATATGTACTAATTCTCTAGTCAGGATCGGTCCTGGAATATATACTTAGAAATCAAGAAAGAAAACGACGAAACTAAATCATCATATTTACATTTACGTACCCACTATCGCCAAGGACGATGACTTTAAGCAAAGTCCTTCTCTTCATGTTCATGGACATGTCCATTGTGACTAGAGACTAAAAGATGATGTCTCTTTAACTAGTTTCAGGCAAGTTTCCAAGCTCTCCCACCTTTGAGTAGTGGAAAGTTTTAGCAAAGAAAGAGAAGAATCATGAAGATGATAAACCAATCAAAGAACATTTTTTTCTTTTTTATAATTGGCTTTTTGAAGGTGGGGTGGTTCTTGATTCTTCTAAAAATGTATGTTTGTGTTTCCTTTTAGATTGATTCCAGTGGCCTCCTCCATGTGACCCCTTGCCAACCAAAAACCAAACCCAACAATAGGCGCCAGCGAAGCTTGAATTTTCAATTTTATTTTATTTTAAATATTTATGTGCGTTTTAAAGTAGTTATTACAAAAAGCGATTTCATTGTCTAGTTGACTATTTGCCCAAAATAAATAAGATTAATTATTACACAAAACGAAACTCTTGTTGTGATCGTGCTCGCTTCTCTTTTCATCAGAAAAAATCTGAATTGAGTCCTCAATTGACAGGTTGTATAATATCACTAATCATTTGTCTATGACACACTTTTTCCCACTTTGAAATTTAGTAGGTTGTCTTTTTTCAAATAGATTTCTACAAATTAAAATTGAATCTATCACATCTTACATTTTTTAGCTAGAAAATTCATATATAAACTTTAAACTCTTTCGATTAAGTAAACATGCTTTAGGTTAAGAAGTTATGAATGTTGAATGATATTTATGATTAAAATAAATCCGTAAATATATAGGCGAAAGACTTGCGATCGATATAAAAAATTGATAATATATATAATATCTACAGTCAGTGCATCCTAATTTTTAATTCGTTAGACTTAACTATTTCATTTCATTTTTTTCTAAAAATATTCATCTTTCTTATTCGATATAGATATAATGAGTAACTGAAATAATTGAGTCTAATAGTTTAAAAATTATGACATAATGATGGTATAATATATGTATATATGCTTCGTGGGTCCAAATTGTTATGAAATCTATATTGGTTAAAGATAAATAATGTTTTGTAATTAATAGATGTGGTTAATTGGTTGTGAATGGCCACTCATGAGTTCGGCAAAAAGGTTTCAAAATCTTGGAGAAAGGAGTTAATAGTCTATTTAATTTCTGTCAGTGTGCATGCCTTTTCTTGTGAGTTCATATGATCTGATCATATGACACCTTTCTCTATCAATTACCAAATCCATTTATTAGGGGTTGGGTATGCCTTTCAAATTGAAGAAAATGTTAAAGGAGAAAGGAAAGTAACACTACACTCCAAAACAAGTAAGTTGCGAAAGTCTATGCATGTCATGAAATATTGTACTAATTACAAACAAAACTATATGATTTTAATTTTCAAAAAATATATATCATTTTAAATTTTAAATTTATGATTTGAAATTGTGTTTCTCGGAGAACAATAAATGGTAAGATTACACTCAGAAATTATTTACGAGGTTGGTGAGCACATTTTCCCGTCATCCAAGAAATAGAATTCGAGTACCGGTCCACACATATATGAATAATTATTATTTAACCCACTTGTGTGTAAATAAATTATGTTGAAGTCCCTCTAAGTGGTAGGACAAATTTTTTCCATAAGATGAGGTCCTTTGTCCAAATTTCTAGGAAATAGAGTATAAATAAATATTATATTCCAGATTATAATATACAGTACTATCAAAAGTGGTCCAACAGTTATGATATATACTAATAATGTTAGAAAAGGAAAATGGTAAGATTAATCCAAACAAAAATTTCAATGATCATTTCTTTTCTTGGCATTATATTATTAATTCTCTAGTTGAGAGATTGTATCATTTTCTTGGATTGTTAAGTTTAAATCCATCATATAGATAAGGAGGCAAGAGAATATTGTTATTATAGTATGTATATGAAACAAATTGTATGCTGTGATTTGGGTCGAACATTGTTTCATTGCGCAATTGTCTCTTCTGCCCTGGCATATTATATTACATCAATTTGGATTCAATTGAGGGTTTTTTTTGTTTTCCCCTATTTAAAATGGTCCTTGATTTTGTTCTTCTTTTGTCAATATGTATGTACCAAATCAAGACATGATAGGTTACAACATGATAACCTATACTTCGCACTTGCTCTTCTTTTCATTTTTTTTTTCTTCTTTTATCTATCCAGGATGTGACTAGAACCAACTTTGACATGATTATGAGACAAAGGACAAGAGAGAGTAACCCAAATCAAGTGAGGAAAATTACTCATAAATAGTGGGACTTTGTGAGATTAAACCCACAATCTTGAAGATTTAGTGTGAGTGGACCTTAATCTTCCCTAACTTGGCCACTTTTCCCCGTGCCCTTCTATTCTTATCGTTATTTTTTATTTATTTTGTGCAATTTGAAATTCATATGATAATTTTGGTAACTAAATTCGGTTAATTTAGTTAAATTTGGTGAACCTTGAATGGGTTAATTTTTGAGGTTCTAAAGTTTCTGGTGGTACAATGTGTTCAAATGCTTTTTTCCCAAAAGAAGTATGTTTTGATATTTAGGGAATGTAGGCTGATTAATTTTCTAGGAATTATATATATGTTATGTATGTTGAAGGAAAGCAATGAGTTTCTATTTTCTCTCTTGAAGGTTAAATTGTCAAATGCATCGTAGAGTTAAACATGTGGCTCCCAAATGCTAGGTCTATGCTAAATGGATATGGTTAATGAGATTCCTGTGAGTCAAAAATCCTGACAACAACGTCATGGCAGGACTGAGTTACTGAATTCAGCAGATAATCAAAGTAAAATTCTGGATTCAGTGAATTTATTGCAGATTGTAAAATATCAGAACTATTAACATTTAACACAAATGATATTAATCCACCGCGGACCGTCCACATGCTCATTATCATCTCCTAACTTTTTGTAGCCTTTCTGATGATAAACTAGCAGGATTCTACATATAAGTGGAGCCAAACAGGAGACAATTCAAGCATGTACTTTCTGACTCTCTGTTGTGTGATTATAGAGGTTGCTGTGCGTTAACTTGTTAACACCATTAGAGAGTTAGTTTTCTAATGCCTTTCTTCTTCATTTGGTACTTGTAGAGTTTTTGTGAACAGAAAATATTGAGAGGCCTTTTGTGGGTATGGAAGAGGCTTGAAACAGAGAGAGATTGTGATAACTCTAATTAGTTCTATTAGATATTCTATTACTAGTACACTTTTGTTTTCTTTGAAGTAAACATCAAGGTGTCTGCCAACAGTCTACTATATATAAATGCTAATAACTAGTAAGTTCCAACCAAGTAAACACATCTGGAAACATTAATGGTGACAGTTCAAATGATACATGCATATATATAACTACAGTCAATTTCGACAACCATTTATTTGCTCTGGTTTCAAGTCTTTGTGTAACTTTTGCGATCATGACCACATTAGTGTGGTCTCTGTCCCTTAATGAATGATAGCTTTCATAGAATTTTCATCCTTTTTTTTTTTTGCTTCTGCTGGCTGCAAAAGTGCTTATCACTATATGGGGTGATAGTACTGTTGTTCCTCTTAAGAGTAACAAAGAAGCAGCCTAGCTAGTCGTATTAGCAGTTCCAGGAAAGTGCTTTCTTGGATGGTTTGTGAAGGCCAAGACAACAATCGCTATATACCGCACATAAATAAATTTGTGCCTGTATAAGTGGTGGCTATTTTTCGCATCATTTAAGCGACTCGTATGAGTCAAGAGACTCAAGCATCCTCCTTTTTGATTGTTTCTCAGAAGTATCAACAACCCAAGTCAGCCCTACCAGTCATTGATTAGCTATAAAAAATTTCTTTGGAAGCTGAGAAGGAAATTCAGTATTGGTAAGGAAGCACATAGTTTTGACATTTAAAGCTTTGACTCCTAACATATTTGTCCGCGATCATATCATCAAAAATATCTTCTTTAGAAACTCACCAGGGAAATTTAGTATGAGTATGAAAACACAATTTATTATTTTTTTTTTTGTGAGAAAGAAAACACACAATTTTAACATTTAAAGTTTCAACTCTAATGTATGTGTGTATGTACAGTTACAGTAATAAAAAACATAAATCCATAGTTTTACAGTTGTACAAAAGTAGTATTTCATTTCTCGATATAAGTGATGAGATACCTTTCTATTCATTGAAGCGTTATGATATAATTTTGACTTAAACGCATATTAGAGTTTGCGTGGGTTATACAGTAATACAACAACTTGCCCACATGATTCATGACTTTAAAGGGGAGGGAGATTTACCTGAATACTCTCGAACGTTTGACAATTTTGTAAAATTTATTCTTTTATTTTTAATATAGGTAGAAAAGAAAAAGCCCTTTCGTAAGCATGATCTCCGTACACCATGAGGGTTTTTCATTAAATTTTAAAAGGATAAATTTCATTTTTATTCCTAACTTTTGAAATAATATCAATTTTTTAACTACTGATTCAAAACTCATCCAATCTTTTCTAAAATTTCTAAACTATGTCCAAACAATCCCTACTGCCAGTCAACTAACGATGTAACCAAACAAAAAGTTTGAAAAAACTCATTTGCCTCTCATTTCAATTAGAACACTTAAAATAACTATAATACCCCTAATAAGACAAAAATATTACAATATTATTTAATCAATAATAACTTGATATGTATGAAGTTTTATATAATATAATTAAATTTTTTTAATTAAAAAGCATTTTTATAAAGGTTCAATAAATAAAATTTGATTCCATCAGATGAAAATCCAAATTGGATCTCCACCATTGATAGATTTCCATCAGTTGTGGAGATCCATTGGATCTCAACCTGATAAACTCCATGAATCTCCATGGCTAATGATGGAATCATTGGCCAAAGATTGGTAGCACCAAAACATTACCACCACCACCACAATATCACCAACACCAAACACAATATCACTAGTACAAGAACATCACCACTATTGAACACTCAGTTGAACCCGGATGACAATTTGAGTTCAATTAACTTCTAACCCAAATCGTCATCTAGGTTCGATCAATTTCTAACTCAAATCATCATCTAGGTTCAAATTTAAATACCTAATCGAACCTAGATCATCATTTGAGTCTCGAATTCAAACAACTTAGAACTTTAGGGTTTTTTGTCCCCTCTTATTTGGTAATCTATTGCGGGTCACATATAGTGCTTCACTTACCACCTTAGCTACTTCACCAGCTTGAAACTTTAGGGTTTTTTTTTTTCCTTTTTTTAAGTTTTTATTAATTTGTTAAATTTTTATATTTTCTTTTCTTTTTATTTTATATTTTTTTAATTTTGTTTACATTTTAAGATCTCCACCAACCATTATTTGACACTTGTATTTTATTTTTAATTCTATAAATTACATTGCATAATGTCCGAATTACCTTAGTCTAGCACGATCAGCATTAGGTTTGACTAACAATGAACTAACTGCAAAGATGATGTAGATATATTTTAAAAACTTTAAGAAAGATTGGATCTATTTTGATAAATAATTAAAAAATTGGCACTTTTCTAAATTTTATGGACTAAAATGAAATTAGTCAAATTTAAAATTATATGGTAATTTTAAAGGACTTTTTATTTGTATAATTGTATTCAAAATTAAAGAATTATTTTTATAAAATGTCAAATTTTAGTTTTTTGCGAACTTTCACTTAAGGTACATGAATCAACATAAAAAGGGCCTAAATGCAGCTATAATTAGAAATATTTTCTCAAAAATGTATGTTCAATAGTGGTTTATTAGGTGAAGATATTTTCCAGAACGATTACAACTACGTGGTAAACTATCAACCAGTTAAAAGTTCTATAGAAAATTATAGGATAGATATAGAAAATTAAGCAAATGACTTTACTTTTCTGAGTTGGAGCCACTAAGCTAATAATAAGTAAAGACAAAAAACAAAAAATGTAAATAAAAACGATAGAAAGAGAAGTGTCCTGATAGGCATGGCCATAGCTGTCAAATGAAGCTTCCTTGGTGTTTTCCAACATTGCTCTTACAGAGATAGAACACAAGGGTTGAATGTAGACCATGGCAGAAAGTGGTTTTGATTAAGTCAATACGGATAAAATATATGCATATCTTATCGATTATCATATAATTAGACATTTCCTTGCACTTTCTCACATCACTTCATTCCCAAAAGTTAATACGTGATGGGCTTTTCTATATAATAGACAGCGAAATTTTAATGTATTAAGACTGAAAATGTAAATAAAAAAAATATTTATTCTTTTATCAATATATTACAAGAATAAATATAAATTTATTTTATTAAAGTTTAAATTTTACTCATATATTAACAATAATAATTGTAAAATGTAAAAGCATATGTATTTTATTATATTCCGTAATGTATGAAGTGAGGTCAATTTATAGATTAAAGAATTGAATATTATATACATAACAACTAACACAATATATTCTATACAAAGTAATTAAATAATATCATGTATATATAAAACTAAAAATATCACAATAATGATGTGACATATATGAAATGACTTGATTGATATGAATGATAATATCAATAATAATAATAATAATAATAATAATAATAATAATGCTTTAATAATAGTAATAATAGCAATACCCATAAATATAGCATAGTTCAATGGGATCTCCTGATAAAAAGCTTGATTGGGACAGGTGCATGCACCATATTTGATGTATGTTTGTCAATGAAATTTTGTTAAAAATATGTAGTTTTTTTTTTTTTTTAATAAGAAAAAAGATAATAATAATTACCATTTCAAATCTAATTTTATATACATTTCAAAGCTAAATTCATATATATATATGTGTATGTATGTATGTATGTATGTATTTGATGAGTTATTTATATGTGCATCATAAAGACAATTACAATACAAATATTAAAAAAATGATTTTTCAAATTCCTGTACTATTTTTTCCTATGTTTTCCCTTTCAAAAATATTTTATCTTCAAAATAGTTGAAAAAAGAAAAATTGTCCGTCCAAAAAATTCTCAATTTTTTCAAGTCTACATCTTTTTTTTTTTTTTTTAATCATTCCTATAAATAATCATATTGAAATCAACAAAATCCGTTTAATTTCACCAGAAATACTTAAAGTATGCATTGTAAACCTCATTGAAAAATTTTCATATATACATATATATATATAAATGTGTGGATGTATATATTACTACTTTGAATAGAAATTCATATATAAATATATTCATTATTAGACTTTATTGGATAGATTAATACTTTGTTAGCGTGCCTGTCATATTGTTATTACCGTTTCGAATTTAAATTCACTTATGGATGCACATATGGTAATATTTAATTGGAGAGACATTTGATAGCTTGTCAAGTCTTTATCATTAGTTGTCACCCATTGTACACTCCATTTTGACCGAACACTAATTTACTATGATTGAAAAACTTTGGTTAATAAAGCGATTATAATAAAATGTTGAATCATATCGTATCAGCCAATATAATAAAAAAAAGAAGGAATATTGAAAAGGATCAGGAGGCATTATTAGAGCCCCCAATAGGAAACTACAATATTAATTTAATTAAAGACATGCTCTTTTCGACTCTGGATCTTGTTATTCAGAGATAAAACAAATGAAGCCACAATAATTGGAGTCAAATGATTTTCTTATTTGCGTTATCACTTTAAACTATGTTTTTTGACACATAATATTGATAATGGTGAGTGCCATTTTAAAATAAAATAAAATAATAGTAGTGCTTATCTATTGAAATTTATTCCAATAAATATTTAAATTTGTGGACAACCAATGTAAGTGATGGGCCACGAGAGCTGCAAAAATAAATATTTACCGAGTGTTCTAAAGAAATATCGAATAATCCTAGTAGTTTTAAACATTCATCATCACTAAAAATTATTTTATAATTATTAAAAATTAGTTTTCAATTTGTTATTGTTTTAACGAAAAATGTAATTATTTTTTTAAAACAATTTGTTAGAATTAATTTGGGGTTTTTAATGGGATCCAACTCAAACTCACAATGTCAATTATGTAGGTGTGAGAGACATATATGAACCGACTTTAACTCAGCAAATTGAATTTACTGTTAACAACTTCTTGTCTAACTACTAATATCTCTTGCAATTTGTTTCAAATCTTGTATAAGGACAATGTTTAAAAATTATGTATCTATGTGCACTCATATTGAACATAAAAGATAGAGAAAATATGAAGATAGAATAGTTTAAATATGTCCAAATACAGACACTCGAGTCATTCATACATGATTAATTATCAATGTCACATAATATGATTTAAATGCGATGATTATATAATTGTAACGGACTAGCCCAGATTCGGGTCTTGGGCCTCGGCCCTCACCCCGGCGTAGCCCGGCCCACACCGTCTCTCGGGGGCTACCATATGGACAGGTACTGTGGGATCCTCTTACTCCCCTTTCATACGCCTCCCCAACCACTCTCGAACCAAGCACTAAGGGTTTAAGTGCAATTGGGAAGCATGACTTGTACCATTCGAGTAGAATAGTTTAAATGTGTCTAAATATAGACACTCGAGTTATTCATACATGATTAATTATCAATGTCACATAATATGATTTAAATGCGATGATTATATAATTGTAACGGACTAGCCCAGATTCGGGTCTTTGGCCTTAGCCCTCACCCCGATGTTAGCCCGGCCCACACCGCCTCTTGGGGGCTGCCATGTGGACAGGTACTGTGGGATCCCCTTGCTCCCCTTTCATACGCCTCCCTAGCCACTCTCAAACCAAGCACTAAGGATTTAAGTGCAATTGGGAAGCATGACTTGTACCATTCGAGTAGCTCGGATTCGAGTCTTGGGCCTCGGCCCTTACCCCGGTGTTAGCCCGACCCACACCGCTTCTTGGGGGCTGCCATGTGGATAGGTACTGTGGGATCCCTTTGCTCCCTTTTCATACGCCTCCCCAGCCACTCTCGAACCAAGCACTAAGGGTTTAAGTGCAATTGGGAAGCATGACTTGTACCATTCGAGTAGAAGCATGACTTGTACCATTCGAGTAGCTCGATTGGTACAAGTCATGCTTCTTAATTACACTTAAACCCTTAGTGCTTGGTTCGAGAGTGGCTGGGGAGGCGTATGAAAGGGGAGCAAGGGGATCCCACAATACCTATCCACATGACAGCCCCCAAGAGGCGGTGTGGGTCGGGCTAACGCCGGGGTGAGGGCCGAGGCCTAAGACCCGAATCCGGGCTAGTCCGTTACAATAATTAAGTTCAACCATAACATCATTGAATGACACATATGACAGATATGAATCTACAATACATTATATCAATATTCTCGTTAACGATCTGTTACTCCGACAATATCTAGGGCTTTTTAAAAAGAAATGATAGTTCACACTAGGTAAATCTTTAATTATTCCCTCTCACATTTTAAAGAGAAATTCTTCAATGTACTAGGTGTACCAGTGAGTGGTGTATTCAACCATTGAAAATGTAACATGTAACATGAAAACAGAAGAAAGTGAGTATGTGCCACATTTGTCGTCGGCATATGATATGGTTTTAACGGCAAAGCGCATCATTGAAAAGCACATCAGGTGTATTGAAGTTTTTCTCGGTCTCTCTTGTCAATAATATTACCCTTTAAAAGAGGTCATTGGTGAAACCCACAAAACATTTCATGCACAAAAGAAAAGAGGATATAAACCCCACTAACAATAGAAACCATCCGCAAAACAGCAAAAGCTAAAAAGATGAAAAGAAAATACCAAATGTCTTCTTTAGGTATATATTATTATTTCTATCCCTTTCAAACAGATTATATATGCTCAAAGTGATAGAGGTTTTCACACTCTTTTTTTGGTTCTATATTTTGATCAACTCTGGCTTAACCTTACTTTAGGTTAAATCTTTTCTAAAAGTAGGTTAAAGTAATTAAATTTATGTTGTTCAACAAGATAATATTTTTCCAAAAGTGCACGGTAGTTTCAAAAAAAGTTAATTCCTATTGGTTCAAAATTCAATTCTCTAGGTTAAAGAGAGACATGCATCAATCATTTACATGTGAACGCTATTAATAAAGTTTTTGTCTTTATGGTCTTCATCTTCTTCTTTTAACAATTTGACTATCCATTTTGTAATAAAAATGGTAATTCTTTTGAATTACATCATTAGAAATATAGCCTTCTTTCTATATTTGTTAATTATTAATCACAAATTTGATAATTTATATAATTATACATATCAAAAGAGGATATATAAAATTTTTAAGGGTGTATATAATTTAAATTTTGTAAAAGTCATTGACAAATTAAATTTACCCATTAACTTTTATAGATTTCTAAAAAGTCTTAATTGAATACCTCATTATTTTTATTAACTTTTTAAAAATTATCAGAAGCTTATATTGAATACCTTATGACTTTGATAAACTTTTTAAAAATTATTAAAAGTTTACATATTGAAAATCCCATGACTTTCATTAATTGTTTTTATAGTCTCTTAAAGTCTAAATTAAATATATCCAAACTTTTTAATTTCATAAAAATCTTTCAATGTTTAGATTGAGTACACCCCCTTATATATATATACATATAAAAGAGAGTAAATGTATATATCTAACATTTGATTCATTACTTGTATAAGTTGCATTAAATGCATGCATGCAAGTTATAATTCTCAAAATATTGTCACTCACAAATATAATTTCCATACCTAAATTATTAATATATCATTAATTAAATTTAAAAATCTACGAATTAGTATATGCATCTAAAAATAAGTCAATAATAACCTTATACATACAACATTATTTATATTCCTTTAAATTAAACTTTCTTACACTAAAAAAATTAGTATATTCCTTTCAAAAAAATTTATAATAAACAAAATTAATTATAATCCCTTAAACTAAAATTTCTATCTTTAGTATTTGTTTTTATTTATCTTAAACATAAATTCTTAACCCTAACTCTTACCCTAATTTTACACTTTATCAACAAGAAGAAGAAGAAGAAGAAGAAATAAACACTGATATATAGCTTAAGATTGAAGCCACCAAATTTGTTACCAAGAATGAGACTTTATTTTGTATTTGAATTAACTTTTATTTTTTTCAAATGACTGAAAAATAAACATTTGAAAGAAACAATATTTTGCATTTAAATTTATTTTTCATTCATTTAAAAAGATTTAGAGAGTCTTTTTTTTTTTTTTTTTGGTGGAGGAGAGAAGATTAAATTTAGTGAAAACTATTTACAACTTGTGTTTTAAAATAAAGGTGAGACTTGAACCCTTGACCTCTTAAGATCAAGAGAAATGTTTAACCACTTATATTAAGGGATGGTGTATAAGATTTAGAGAGTCATTTGGTATGTGTAAAGATCCATACACTTTTTTTTTTTTTGTAGATTTTCTTTGGAAACATTTATGGAAGTTTGTTATTTTTATTTTTTAAATAAGAAAGAAAACTGAAAATTGTTTCCAGTTATAAGAGTAAATAAATAAATTTAGTAATTTATATTTGTCCTTCTTTTTAATTTTATTAAGGGATAGTTTTGTTATATATATAAATATTTTCAGAAAAATTGGTGTTCTAATCATTTTCATGGATGGTAATAATAACCCTGCCCTTCTCAAAATGATATTAAATTTGAGCATCACATATAGTTTTGACTGTCGATTTATTATTAATACACCACTAGTCTCATTGCTTATTATTTGTTTATATATTTTTTATTTGCGGGAGGGTGATTTCAAACTTGGGATCTCAATTTTATCGAGAGATGTGATTATCGTCAGGTTGTGGTCATATTGCTTAATTTTTATAAGATAATCATAAATAGTCTTTATATCATATAATTTAATAAAAATTTGACAAGATTAGAATATTAAAACATAACACTGGACTGAAACCATACGTGAGTGACAACTAATACCATAGAATTACTAATTTATGTCCATAGGTGGTCTCAAGCCTCAAAAACTTCTTAAATATAATAGTGTATACCACAGTCACAACTGTAGTAATTTAGCTTCATCCCTACTTACATTATTGCAAAACTTAATTACCATTTAACAATGTCTAGTGGGTGTATAACTAATTGACTATTCTTTCATCAAAGCATATACTTCAATTAACAATCCACAATCTAATTACTAGTCAAGTGGTCAAATAGTGTAGCCAAGATGTTCCGAATAGTTTAACATCATTAGAGATCACACAAAACACAAAATAACAACATTGATTTTATGCTTCAAATAGAAAATTTCATCAAACAGAATTAGAATTTAAAGTACAAAAAGTTTATTTGTCCATTCTTAACCTTCCTTTGTATTTATTGTCTTGTAGGGCATCCCAATATGGCCCACCCACTTGTAGAAAGAGAAATACTTGGGTGAGGCGACACACTGTTGTTCACAACCTATCACATAAAATCAAATGATCGAAGAAGTCCTAATTTATTTTTCCTTCATGTCTATGCTAAATTTTTGTCGCCTAACATGATTTATTAGGTGAACATATTGGTGACAAGGTCGTATTCTTTTCCTATAACAATTATCTTCTATAAAAATTTGATTTGGGTACCAATAATTTTGTTAGTTCTTACAAGTAAGGAATCAAACATATGCTAAACATTTATTTTGGATACCAACAACTTTATTAGTTCTCATATGTAATGTAAACAAATAATAGTTGTCTAAACACATATTAAATAAATGTCTCCTAACATTATAATATGCATAATAAGAATTCAAAATAAATAAAAAATAAAAACTTTAAATTATAGATCTTTAAATTCTGATATCATATTAGTTATTATAAGATCTATAAATTTTATTAATAAAAAATAATTAAATTATAATATTTAAAAATAATGTTGATACAGTGACATTCTTGATCTTTATAATATATTTATTTAATAATATTCTGTCAAGTATATTCCATCGAACTACGCTTGTGGCATGGAAAACTTTTCACTGTTTGAATACAGTACCTAAATCCCACTAAGATATAGCACAACCTATCAAACACCGAACAACCAGAGTATTATTGCATGTGGTCCCCACACATCAAGCAGACATTGGGGGATGACATCATCAGGGGTGACATCATCCCACCTAATCGGATCGTGCAACGTGGCAACGAGGAGCACCTTCGTTGTATCCCTCTAGGAAAGTGTCCATGAAGGAGCAGCTAAAAAAGAAAGATAATATTTTAGAAAATAAAATATTATTTTTAATTCACATATATAAATTGAAGCCTTCTCTAACAAGCATGCCCCTCTCTTTAACAGTACCAAGCTAGAGCTGCTACAAATACTACTATTATCTTCATCTTATCACCGTCTCCATATCCATCACCATCAGCAGCGGCTTCAGCTTTGAAGGAAAAAAAACATGAACCACCACCACTTCGGAAACCCTAACCCTAATTCCTCTAGCTACTGCTATGATAACAACATCAGCCTGTCGAATCTGGAGCTGGAGGTATCGGATTATTTGATGTTAGATGATGGGTTTGATCAGGATCAGGACGATTCTTCTTCTCAAAGCATGGTTTCTTCTGAGAAGCACTTTGTGGGCGATTCATCAAGTGGATCCTATGGTGCAACATCGAAAAACAGTGACATGCAAGTGATTTCATATATATATGTATACATATATATATATATATATATATATATATACACACACATACCCACTCGGTTTTTTAATTCTTTTGTTTCTTTGTGGAAAATTTCGGTGTCCTCTGATGCCAGATTTTTTAACTTGTCCGTACTTTTACACTTTTCCGTTAACTTAACCGTCAGATAGATCTAACTGTTGATAATTGAAATTATTTATAATATAAGTGGTTTATATATGAAAAAAATATATTTTTTTATTTTTTTAAAATGATATATGAGAAAAATTATTATTATATGTGAGAAAAATTATTATTATATGTAATGTGTCTAAATGATGGGTTTGTTTTAATTTGATTAATAATTGTAGAAAATGCAAAAATGGGATGATGAAGAAAATGAAGGAGGATCAAGTAGGACATAGGGTGGCATTTAAAACAAAATCGGAGCTGGAGGTTATGGATGATGGCTTCAAATGGAGGAAGTACGGAAAAAAGTCAGTCAAGAACAGCCCCAATCCGAGGTAAGTTGTCAAGTTATAACTGTTAATATTATAATTAAAACTGATTAGCAACTAATTATGTGGTTATAATATATCTTTTGTTTATTTTGATCATTTTGATCTTTGTGGGATTTCGCTTGATTTATATATGAATTGTCTGTGCTACCACGGGTGAGTAGAGCTGATGATTTAAATGGACCCCAGCTTATGATGATCATCATCAGTTTGTCTGGTTCACATGTAGTATGTATAATTAAATAAAAGATCATGTACTGATAATTTGAATGTCAAGAATGAGGTGGGTGTTTTGATTTAGGGATCCACTTTAATGTATACAAAGAATTCATCTCTCATATGATCAGTGGCTGATAATCAACTTCAGTGATACTACCAATCATTTAGTGATATACTAGTTAATAAGCTTCAAAAGAATCAATGTCTTTGGCTATGACAACCCATTTGGATCATAAAATATAGGTTGTTCTTGGATTATAATAACAATATTTTTACAATATCATTAATGGCAACATGTTATAGTACTATTTCTTAGTTGCCTTCATGGACTAGTCTACACATATATTCTTCTATCCTTTCTCTATCTATCTATATCTTGATATCTGAATAGGACATGATTACATCCAATAGAATGTCACTGTATGTGTTTTTTTATTATATGCATAACATGATTCTATCATGTCTATGAATTTGATGTACAAAGACTGCTCCTTTTTGGATTCAGTACTTTGTTATTTAGCTATGTCTATCTCTTCTTCATTAGTGCTTTTGCACTAGTGAGAGTTGGCTAGCTAGCTATACGTACATACTTTTCGACTGCCCGTTAGAGGGAGGGAGAGAGAGAGAGAGAGAGAGAGAGAAAGAGAGAGAGAAAGAGAGAGAGGGAGGGAGGGGGGGGGGGGGGGGTGGTGGAGGGGAGAGAGAGAGAGAGAGAGAGTGCGTGTCCTATGCATACTGTAGAGAGCAGCCACTCACGTCATATTAATGTACCACATAAAGAGGGCAAATGGGCATGCCCGATCAATTTAAAATATAGCTTTAGCGGACATTTGCCTCCATTGCTGAAGTAGACTGTAGAGGCATCACCAACCACACAAACACACACATATGACATACATACATATATATAGAGCACCGAGCACATGTTAATTTTAGAGCCTAACAAGGTTAGTAAAGATCTGGCTGGATATCCCTTTTAAATTTCACGAATGAATAGTCTTGTATACGTAGCTTCACGTCACATGTCTTTACTTTCAGATCACACATTAAGGAGTTCAATAATTGTAATCTAATTATAATAGAATCTGTCTTATTTTGTTCAATATAACATAGAGTATAGTTTCGAACAATTGCAATAGCTATTTGGTGTCTAATAACCTACTTTGTCTCTGTATAATTATTATCCTTTTCTAATATGTCTGTAGGTAGCACAATATGTACGAATAGGTACCAAAATATTGAAGAAATTAATCTTCTAGCAATATTTGCCATCGATGTTCAATTAAATTTGTTGAAACTAGCTAGTTGAGATAATGATGTAAATTGTTATTATTATTATTATTTTCTTAACATTCTTCATATTATATGAGTGTTTCTTGTATTTTAGTCATGATGTTATTATTTATATATATATAGTACCTTTAAAATGAGAATTTACTTATTTTAAAATGTAAGGATTAATCATTCAAATTCATTCATTGTTTTGTCTATCCTAAAACAAATTCTCATTTCTATTTAATTCAAATACAGTTAATGAATTTAATTGGTGGGATCTTACTTTTTAAAATTAGAGAATCCTCATTTTAAAAGTACTATATATGTATATAGTGATCTTATCATCGATATCTCTGAACTTTAAAAAGTTAGGATAAATCAATCAAATTCATCAATTGCATTTTTTTCCCTAAAACAATTTCTTCTCCTACTTAATTAAAATGTAATGAATGAATTTGATTGGTTCGTCATAATTTTTTAAAGTTAGGAGACACTTATGGTAAAATCATTATATATATCATGATAAGTGAAAATTATTAGTAGGTTAATACAATTGTGAATTGTTTAAGATCATAACAGAACCTGTTTAGTATAAATAACTCCAAAAGATAAATGATACTTATTTATTAGATATATTTAACGAATAAAATATGAAAGTTTTTACTCAGAATTTAGCTTGTCGATCTATATACACAACTTGTTTTTCATGCATAGTTTTAGTGTTTTACAACTCTTCTATGGATACCAAGTTAATTAGATGTCACTTTGCAAAACTAGATCTAATTATTGTATATTTTGATTCTTGTATTATTTTATAGTATTTCTAGTTCTGATTAGATCTATCTGCTCGGACCATCAAAATAAAGCTTGAATACATGTATACATACACGATATCATATTATATACGAAGAGATTAATTTCAAGTCATATAACAATAATATCAAACATAACTATTCCAAAATGATATAATATTTGAGTGGAGCAATGCAAGATGTATACATCAGGGTCACTATTACTCAATAATTACTTTTAATGAAATCAATTTAGTTGACAAATGATATGAACCATCACATCTGTTATGATAAAAATGTAAAATGTGTTACATATTATTATTATTGTTATTATTTTTGTTGATGTACCGATAATATGACTTTTAATTGGGTTGAGTTGCTTAAAGATTATAATATGATTGAAAAATAAAATGCAGGAATTATTATAAGTGTTCAAGTGGAGGTTGCAATGTGAAGAAAAGAGTGGAAAGGGACAGGGAAGACCCAAGCTATGTCATAACAACGTATGATGGAATTCACAACCACGAAAGTCCTTGTGTTGTCTATTACAACTCTCACGTGCCTCTCATGCTTCCATCCTCTGCACCACCTTCGTCTGCTTCTGCTTCTGCCAGTTGGGCTCTTCAACAAGCTGCTTCCTCGCCTTACTCTTCTTCCTCTTTTTAATTTCGCAACAACACCATTGGAAAGGAACATACTTTTTCCTGTATAATAATACATGTATACTGGGGTACTATACTGGGCCTCAGGTTGTGTATAAATATAACATTGGGCCTCACTTTTTGGAGCCTAGTGAGAATTGGACCTGGTCCAGTTAAACGATAACTTTCACTAGCAGTATTTAAGGGTACGATATTGTATTATAATTGTCCAAAAATCTCTACTATGTAAAGATTGTGGCTGATTTTATTATGTTTCTTTCCTCTTCGGTAAATTTACGGGTTAAAAAAATAAAAGAGATTTTGACTAATTTACTGATTGAATAATCTTGTCCATTAATTATAACAATTAGATTAGTTTTAATGATCATTTTTACAATCAATTCAATTGATGTAATTAATGGATAAGGTTATCCAACTAATAAAGTAGTTAAATCTATGAAAAAATTGCATATCCTCTCATAGTCTAACTCGTTTGCATATCCCTTTCTATATCTAGGTGGGTAGGGTTGTAGTCTCAATAAGCACATTATCCAATATGTGTGGAAGTAGATGTATGTATCTTAGTAAAATCTGTAAGGAGATTTCTCAATCTATAGATCTTGGTATACTCTTAAGGAGATTTCTCAATTGAATCTTTAACACCTTTTAATTATGTTTGGTGGGGAATAGAATTTTTAACATTTCTAAATTGAAATGTATATAGCTACCTTTTTAGAAATGTGTATAACTACCGATATTAAAAAGGTTATGTTGTTGCCACAAATATTTTTAATAAAACAAAATGTAAATGTTGTAAAATTTGTATCAATATGAATTTTATAAGCTTTATATTTTAATAAAATAGAATGATTTCATATAAAAAAAAAAGTCATAGTTGGATGTGAATTCATATTAGAGAAAAATATTTTAAGAAAATTAATATTAGAAAAAAAAAAAATTAGTGAATGGTAGAAAAGTTGACGAGCTTTTGAGCGCGTGCGAAGCAGTCTCTACTTGTAGATTCATCGTCGTTTCTTCGTTCTTTACCATCACCACCTCACTCAAATCCATCTTCTCCATCGTTTCAATCTCCCATTTTCAGATCCTCTTCATTCCACACTTGGACTGCAAGTCGAATCAGTCTTGCAGACACGATCCACTTGTTTTTACAGCGACCCAGATCAGGGTTTCTTCTTAGATCCAATGAACACTGGTTTCGAGGAACTGCGTATGTAGCATTTTTAAGATTGGTGTGTTGGTATGGTTGTTTGGGAAGTACCCATTTGCAGAAAAAGCTTGTAGTTTGATGGGAGTTGTTGGTGGTTGTGAGGGAGTTTGATTTTGGTTTTGATCGGAAGAGCGAAAAACATGTTCTGGAGAGAGCGGGAGAGGGAGACTAAAGAGCAGAATGGTGGGGGGCCTCCAAGTGGGCAGATTCGAGTTCTTGTTGTTGGCGATTCAGGTAAAATTGTTTTTCCCGTGTTTTGAATTTTGTTTATTTTGTGTCTCTTTGGTTGTTGAGTGGGTTTCTGTTGGTGAAAACTTAAGTTTTTGCTTGAAACTAGATAAGGTTGGATTGAAATTGATGTGGGTATGGGAGTAAGTTTAGTTTTTGCTTGTTGGGAACTTGGGATTGGATAGTTTGAAGAATTTGAGGTGTCTGATAGAGGTGGAACGGTTGGAGACTGATATTACTTCTGTTCTTAGTGTTAAAAGTTTCCGGCATATAAGATTTTATTTTGTTAAGCTTGATCACTTGGCAGTCTAATTATTTCTTTCGATAAAAGAAGTGTGTGAGGTTTTCGATTTGTTGATCAATTAGATTGTGTGGGTAATGGTACTGTTCTGGTTTAGTATAGTTACTGGAGCGGTTGGTGTTTATTGGATGTCAATACAATGGTTTAAAGAAAGTTGATATTATCTTAACTTGATGTTTATTAGGGTTGAGGGTTATTGAATAATGGAATTTTCTGTTTAAGTTCAAGTTGGGTTTGTAACTTTCAAGTACTTGTAGAGTAGATGGACTAGGAGTTGAAAGATCTTGAAGTATGTGACAAGCATGAGTTGAATAAATTTGAGTTTTACCTATAATTCTTTGACTTCGTGATGTTCTGCAATGCAGGATGTCATGAAGTCGAAGAATTGTCTGCATGCAAATTGTTTGGTTCTAGGCCCAGGATGAGAACATTTGGACCTTTCATAAGGTTGTTTAATGAATATAATGATACATAGACATCCTGTAAGTTGTAAGAATTTTGATAAATGGATAGTGGGCATTGAAAGGAAAAGGGGATGTAATGTTTCTTGCATTTGGCATTCTAGACCCTGAATGGAATGCTAATGCCCACATAATGAAGATAGTCCAATTTATGAAGTTCTTATCTTGAAGGATGAGAATACATAAGAAAACTTAGGTACATATTTTATGTTTTGTCTGTAAAAGGGCAGTAGAAGAAAATATGTATTGTAAAACTTGATATGCTTCGATTTTATGTCAACAAAGTCTAAAGAACAATATTTGTGGCTGATGTTCTGATTCTGATATCTGCTCATCTACAACAGTACAAGTACATCTTCTGTTGACAAACAGCTGATAGGTGCAAAGCTTCCTTAAATTTGTAAATGAAAGGTTTAATGAACTTTTTGGTTGATGCATTGCTTTACTTTGTTGACTAATCTCTCAGTCTGCGAAGTGCAAGTATCAATGGAATTTCTAGATTTTAGGCTATGGCTTCTCAGGTTTATATGTTGGAAACCAGTACTAATGGACACGAGCAATGTGTAGTTCATGCATGTACATGGACTGAGAGTCTGGGCCTCCTCTTTGTATGGGGGCTTTTTGTGATAAAGTCATGATTGGTTGCATGTCCCTTGCATGTCCCTATGTTGTTTCCCATTCTAGAGTTGATATGTAATATGTATGATATTCCAGATTACTTTTCTCAGTTTTGAATCTTGGAGTGGATGCCTCTGAATGTACAGTTAACATGTCCATGTGCTTGCCACACGCTATGGCAAAAGTGTGGTGTAAGATCAGTTGTTTGCTTCTGTGATTTATTCACTGCTCAAATTTCAGATAGTTGTACCCACTTATTGTATTCATTATGCTTCAGTATTTGGCAATAGATTTCATTTTCAAATTTTAACATTTCTTAGGTGTGGGGAAAACTTCCCTTGTTCATCTGATTGTCAAAGGTTCTTCCATTGCTCGTCCTCCCCAAACAATTGGATGTACTGTTGGTGTGAAGGTAAGACTTTCTTTCATTACCAGTCATTAAACTCAGAGTTATTGCAGGAGTTCAATCGTTAAGCAGTTACTGTTGTTCCTGTCCAGCACATTACTTATGGAAATTCTGGTAGCTCTTCAAGTAGCATCAAAGGTGATTCTGAGAGAGATTTCTTTGTTGAACTTTGGGATGTATCGGGACACGAGAGATACAAAGATTGCCGGTCTCTGTTTTATTCACAAATTAATGGTTAGTATAGTTGACTTCATTTTCATGATAACCAGCTATATGTCAATTTTAAGAAGGGAAAAGGCTATAGTTTGAAAAATATAAATAAATATACAATTACATAACTAGTTACAGTATACAAATTTAATTTAGGAACCACACTAGTAGTTTTAAGTGTGAACTTAAATTATTGCAATTCTTAATGCTTGCTTCTTGTGACTGTGATTGGTGTTTCATTGGCGATATGCCTGCCCTTCCTTTCTTGATAGTATCTGGATGCTCTTTTACTGATTCTGTTTCCCATTTCAACCATTTTAGATTTGGTACCAATTGCTTGCCATGCCATCTATTATCTTCTATCTATTTCTGACTCAAAAACTTTTGTGTAGGCGTTATTTTTGTTCATGATCTCTCCCAGAGAAGGACAAAAACAAGCTTGCAGAAGTGGGCATCTGAGGTTGCTGCATCTGGCACATTTTCAGCTCCTCTAGGGTCTGCAGGTCCTGGTGGCCTTCCTGTGCCATATATGGTTATTGGTAACAAAGCTGATGTTGCTGCAAAAGAGGGTACTAGAGGAAGCAGTGGTAATCTTGTTGAGGTTGCTCGGCAGTGGGTTGAGAAGCAGGGTTTGCTTTCAACTAGTGAGGAACTTCCTCTGACTGAGAGTTTCCCTGGCAGTGGAGGTGCTATAGCGGTAAGCATAAAACCTCTTTTGATGTTGATCAATGTAAGAATTTTATATTTATTTGTCACATCTTTCTACTGTCATTGCAGTGATTTATAAGGTTGTTTGGGTGCCATGGAAATATAAGCTGTTATCCTAGGTTCTAGTTAAGAATACTGGCAGAATTAGCTTTCAAGTAGGTCATATGCTTACAAATCTTGCTTATTTTATAAATTCAAGGCTAATTGGCCTGACAATTTTTCCATGCTTCTTTTGTATTGTGGGCCACGTGCCTTTTTCTCTCTTCACTATGTTGATTTCATGTATCTGGATTCAGATAGTGAGTCTGTCCGGCACACTATTTTTCTAGTTTGACCGTCATAACAAATATTCTAATTAAATTATTGTTATTATCAATTAAATGAATTAACAAAACCTCGTCTAAGGGCAGTGAATTGAAGATAAAATATAATCATAAATGCTATCAGCTTCCATTTGCCCTAAATTTTCTTTCTGCCATGCATTCTTTATCTTTATTTGTTGGTTTACCTTTTCAAATAAATCGAAGACAGGGGTACATGCTTATGAAGTTCGCTGGTGATGTGGTTGGCTACAATTTCTTTAGTATACCCTTTTTTGCCTTGTTTTTGGTCAAATTGGAAAACATTATAATTCTATGTAGAACAAGTTTGTATGTTTCAGGAACATTGCCAAACCTCTTTTGCATGCTTTGGATACTCCCTTCTGACTGGCAAATGAAACTTAGTGGTTCCAGAAAAGCCAGGAATTATGAGGTTTTGGAGGCATTAATTCTAGAGATGGATCTATAATCATGATTCGTGGTTCTACCAAATGGCTTGATTGCTATTTGCTTAGGAAGCTTCTGCTTTTGATAATATTTGAAACTGTTTCTCTTGTGTGTGTGTAATTTTTTTTTTCCAAGTCATTGATGTAAAATTTCTTGTTGAAATTAGATTGTTGTAAGCTTCTTACCTTTTTCTGTTCCTCTTCTTCTACTTCTTTTCACTCTGTGTTGTTTGCACTTCAGTGAGAGTGAAGGGGAAGAGGTGAGTGCCTTTACATATGCTTAATTTCCCACTAAATGATTATTAAGTCCATCCCTTGCTTATCCTGTTAAAATAGCATCCAGGTGTCCATCATGCAAGGAGCTTTTGCACTTGGCTAAAAAGACTGCCCTTCCCCTTGTAGCCTATTTAATTCAAGTGAAAAATCGTTTTAGGATTTATTTATTTATTTTTTGTAATGGCGATATGGTTTTTTGTTTCACATCATATCTGATAACGGCCAGATTTTCTGTTGTAACTTTGATAAAGGAGGATGAGACCAAATATTTGGTGAAGAAGCGGAAGCTTAGTTTTGTTTTCCAAAATAAACATATTTAAAATTTTCTGATTAATGGCATTTGGAATTTGTTTACGTGCTATTTGGTGTTTTACTTCTTTTACCTGGTCATGGCCATCCTTCCCTTTGACTTTAAACAAGCATGTTCTGCTTTTCTTTACTGATCTAGCTTCCAGCAAACTAGGAAATGTTCCTAAAATCTTGCAAAAAAGTGTTGAGTCAATAAAATCCTAATTTCGGAGTAGGTAGTCAAGGATACATATATTCTGGTGGATGCTTTTGTATTCAATGAGATCTAATTTATCTATGTAGATGTCAGTCAAATTGTTGTAAGTCTAATCATCCAGGTGTTTCTGTATCGGATCTATACTTACACAATTTGTTGCACATGTACAGGCTGCAAAAGAAGCAAGATACGACAAGGAAGCTGTAATAAAATTTTTTCGCATGGTCTGTTTTACCGTCTTTGTTCTACATATGGTCTGTTTGCACGTGCTTGGTTCTTTATACGTACATTCATACATACATACATATGCTTTTTTGTGTTCAGGTCATTATTGGCTTTTCTGAGAAATCCTGCTTTTATTTCAGTTGATCAGGAGGAGATATTTTTCAGACGAGTTACCTGCACCAAATCCATGGTCAATTTCACCTGCTCAGAAACCTAGTAGTCAACGATTAGATGAAAATTTCAGTGATGAGGATCCCTTCTACAAGAGTACAAGGTATATATATTGAGGCCTTAGCCGAATAACCTACTGTCTACCATGCTTTCCTACGCTTCTATCTGTTTTGATCTTTTGTTTATTATCGGCTCGAACCTCTCTGGCATGTTTATTCATAACCCCTTTTGGAATGAATGCATAATTTTCTTCTTCTAAATGCAGTTTGAGTGGCGATCCATACAAGTACAACACGCTTCCTCCTCTTCCAGCACAACGTAATCTCACACCACCTCCCACACTTTACCCTCAGCAACCTGTATCAGTGCCGGAGAATTATAGTCTCCCGAGATTCTCCCTGTCTGGCTCCTCGGAAATCAGCAGCACTGCTCGGTCAAAGCGCTCAGATATCAATGTCTAGTAGTTTCTGCTTCTCACTTACTGCTGTTACAAAGAATGTGCTTTGCCGGAAAGGAACATATATTTTAGTGTATCATTTTTCTCGCCGCCTTTTTTGTTTCCTTTTTTGGGGGAGTTTTCTGTTTGTAGAAACTTCTCCACCGATTCTTTTATATCTACAGGCCATTTGTAATGTTGTACATCTACAACCTGAAGCGATAGTAATTCTTTTGAGTGGAACTCTTTCCTTTTCTTTGGTTTTTTAATGGTATTGTGTAATGCAGAACTTACATGAATTCTGTCCCAGTAACAATCCAGAAAAAAGTCTTCTAAAAAAAAAGAACAAAAAACAATGAAGAAATTAGTAGTTTGCTTTTTAATATTGAAAGTTTTTATGTAATCCTGTTCGCCAGCATAAATAGAGATTTCTAAAAACCTGGAGCAATAGGCTTTTCATACATTTTAATCAAACTTATGTTCACATGTCGTGGCATGTATCCTCTATTCTCTCAAAGGTTGGGTTTTAATTCATATCAAGCATATATTATACATTATGATGGTAATTTTATTCGAGTAGTTGTTTCTCATTATGAGAGTAGATATCCTGATTGCGTAAGTGATGGATTTGATCTCGACAAGTTTTTGTATGAGAGTAGGTATGGTGACTACGTAAGTAATGTATTTGATCTCGATAAGTTTCAATAGACCCTTAATCTATTTAGTGTCAGAAGTCTTAATTTATATCACAATTGACATATTTTGTTAATTTATTAGACATTTATATTATCTTTTTTATTTAATTAACTATGAAAATAATTTTTTCTAAAAACAACTATAAAAAAAAACTTACTCAACAAAATTAATTGATAAATTTAAAAAAATTACATCAATTAAATATTAATTAAAAGAAATAAAATGTATATAAATAAAAATTTTATGTGGTGAAATTGGGATCCAATTGGAATTAAATTTTACCAAATTATTAAAAAAATAATATTTAAAAAAATCTGGATCCGGTTGAATCAGATCCAAACCCATTATAACAATAAATTTGGACGAAATACGAATCCGACATTCACATATCCAAATCCAATCCGTTTGCTCAAAATTAAATGCGATTTTTGCCGGGTCGGAACCAATACGAACCGATCCGAAAATTTTGGGAACCAAACTGATCCGAATCCGAAAATCCGACTATTATATTCTGCTTAAAAGACAGGTTTTGTTTTTTGTTTTTAAAGAAAAATCAAAAGAGAAAATCGAAGCAACTTGAAGCTCGACATTTCTGAACTCAGTGAACGGCGCAGTCGATTGCGCTAAAACCCAGTTGCTTACAGGTGAGTGCAGTGTACAACACTCGTCTTTGATTTCTGGGATTATCTTATTAAGGGTGCCCGTTTGAGGTTGTATGTTTTTCTGGCTATATGATGCTCACATTTGCATGTATGAGAAACCTTGAATCTTGATTGATGTTGTAAAATTAAACTTAATTTGTTAGTTTATTGTAGCTTTTTTTATTGGAATATGATTTGCCATCACTAGGCACTGTTGTTTGTAAAAATTTAACAACTAATGATTGCGTTAGAAAAAAGGATTTTAGATTGTGGGAAGTAGGAGATTTCTTCAAGATTTGGAATGTTGGTTTTTAAATTTCTTGATTGAACATGTAAAACCACAATTGTTTATGTTAGTTATCATTAGACTCAAAAGTATAAGCCGATAGGAAAGAGTCCAACTATATTTAAGAGTGGAGGTAATGTTACGTGATCAGTTTGTATACAAATGTTGATAATTTCAATCATATTAGCAATAGCTTACATTGATTGTTCGATTGGCATTCGTATGTTTATGAATAATTTGCTTGACCAAAAGGTCAAATGGTTGATTTGTTGTTCTATGCCTGGTCTTGTTAGAGTGAAGAATTAGAGCTCGAGGAGGATTGGTGGTGATGGTGGAAGTTTGGTGGTCTCTATTGGGGGCTGCCATCCCGGCAGTGATTGCTGGGCAAGCGCTTAGAATGAAGAGAAAACGTGCGGAGGAGCAGAGAATTAGAAGTGCGAGGGGGAGGGAGAAGAGTTCAGATGACATCTTTGTCTGTGAGAGAGTCTGCACATCCAAGAGAATGTTGAAGAAAGTGGGGGCGTTCTCTAAGGATCCAATTCCTGATACTTGTGTTACTGTCTGCGGTGTATCCACACTAGATGCTTGCTCTGATGCTTGTGCTCGTACTGTTTGCGTTAATCAACACCAAGTGCCCAACTGGAACGACATCTGCCTTAGGAGATGCCAGAGTGAATGTCTTAAACTCTCTACATCCTTTTCTTCTTAAAGCATTTGTCTTTTTTTCTCACTTTAGTCTACTATGTGTTCTTCATCCTTAGTGACGGTTAATCTCTGGGTCGATGGTTGTCTCTGAATGTGATATAGTTTGCAATCAATTAAAGCTGTGTTTTGCATGATCAAGAAATTGGTCTCTCTTTTTTAAAATTTTGCATTAGGCTCTAGGAGTTCTTCAATGTGTAATTAGTTTTTTGATGCTTCAAAACAAGCTTTTTGGTCACCATGTAACAAACAAATTAGGTATAAAACTGAAGTTTGGACTGGGAAATCTGGTTTTGTGATGTTTTTTTACTTATTCCAGAATCAGTTTGCCCCTGTCTGTCTCAGAAGTGATTACTCTTTAATGATCACTTTGCTGAAGAAATGTTCTGCTTGAGAGCTAACATCTTGGGTAGAAGTTTTAGCAAAACTAGTTGGATTCTCTGTTGATCAAAGTTTTTTATCTGAGCATATTAAAGCCTGTGATTGTTAACAAGAAAGGAAATGAGAAAGTAATCTGAACGGCTTATTACCAATAAGATCTCTAAAAAGTATGGAACAACTTATATTAGTAGACGATCTTGGTTAGTATCATACAAGATTTTAAAAAGAGGGAGGCGGTGCAAGGCGGTCATGCCCCAACGAGGCTAGGCGGGCCTCTCAACTCAAAAATGATATTAAAAATAAATATATAATTAAAAAACTAAAAGTTAATTAATTTTAAATTTCTTTTTAACTTATTGTTCAAACCAGAAGCCTATAGCAGCATCTGTCGCCATCCTCCCTCCCTCTTCAACCGTTGTCATATTCGACATTGGCGACCCGTCAGAAAGGATCCTTTCTTGCCAATAACCCGCTGAAAAGCATCCTTTCTTACACTGGAAAGCTTCAAACATCATCAGATACTTGTCAGCACTCATTGGAAACCCTTATATCACTTCTTTTCTCTTCCATCCTTGCCGGAAATGTGTTTTCCGCCCTACGACTGCCTCAGGCTGTCTCGCCTCAAGGCAGGCTTGAGGCGATTGCCCTATATTGCATGAGGCGGTCGCCTCAAGGCACCTTCGACCAAGAGGCAGTCAAGGCACGCCTCAAGATGCCACCTCGATTCAAATTTTAAAGCACTGGTATCATATAGATGAAGAATATGATTCATTGAATTTAGGTAACATATTCAATGGTCTACTTGATTAAAGTTTGCCAAATTATAGATCCCAATATGTCTGCACGATAAATCGGTGGAATCAAATAAGTCCATAGTAGATTCAACCACATTTGTTTTATTGGGTTCTAAACTGGAAATACTGCAGGACTGGGAGATATACATTAATAAGCAGAAAACTCGTATAATAAAATATTTTTGATGGATCTATTATCTCCAGGAATACAATATAGCATTTTCAGTTGATCAAACAACTCACCTGCAATATTTAATAAAACATCAAAATTTTCTCAAAGTTCATCATGAGAGTAGTCTTCCTTATTAGAGACAGTGTTCTTCACTTTGTTTGCAGTCTTCTCCACAGCTTCACCCACCACTTCTGCAGCTGATTTTGCTGACTCCTCAACTGTTGTTTTGCTCATTCCCATGCTCTTCTTAGCTGCTTCTTTCATGTTTGGATCACCACCACCATTTGCCTCCTTGCCCCTAAAACTGCCATTTTGTCAATTACTAGCTCATACAGTTTAAAAAAATTTTAAAAAAAGAGAAACGAGAACCAATCTTCCACTCTATTTTCTTCTCATGATTGTATTCGAAATCATCCAGAACACAGCTTGTAGCTCATGTTTGAAAACTATTTTCCAAGGATCTTCTATTGATCTGATTGGTTGTTAACAAGAAGAAAATAAATTTTGATAATCCATTACTTATACCATCTATATTTAACAGGATCTTTAAAAGTTCGCAAAAATGTTTAGATTTGTGGATGATCACAACGCTTTTGTATCATGAATCAAACAAGCCCTTCGCATTCATAAAGTATTGATTGTGAAATAATAATAATAATAATAATAAAAGAAGGAATATGAGGACGGTGGGTGGCCAGGTGGCAAGGCACACCCCTGCCCATCAAAAGATAAGTTCGATTCTCACCCGGACCACAATGTGTAAGACAATTTTCTCACAAATTTGTAGGTAGCCCTCTCCTAGATCTAGGAGTCGATTTCTAAACCGTTTACTAAGTAACGCCTATCAATAAGTTTCGGTAGATATTTGACCTAATGTCAAAAGTCGTATATGTATTAAAAAAAAAGTAATAATAAAGAAGGAATATCATTAAAATTTGAATCTTACTCTAAATTTGGAGGAAAGAATTGCATCTGCATTTCATGGACGATGGCTTTAACTTTGTCCCAAGATCTCTGATGGGATTTTTTCAACAAAGAAATGGTGTCTGTAAGTATCTTTGAAAGAGGTGGTTTCTCTTCATTGTCTTGGGCTCTGTGTTGTCCTCCATCACCAACTGCTGTGATAATTTGATGAGAAAATACTATGAACAATACAAGAAAGAGTGTTTGTGTTCTTGTAGATGTGTCCATGAGTAAATTCGAAAGATAATATTAAAAAAATATACATTTAAAATAATAAAAATCATCTCAGGATTGTAAAACATTTTTGTTTTGTTGTTTTTCTGTTGTTGCAAGTGTGTACACGTTCTTGTTAAACGTGGGGTTACCAACTTGCATGTAGGTGTTACATTTTGAACAGTTCAAAGGGTGTAAAAGAACTTAATTTAACTTTCAAAAAAAAAAAAAAATTTCTATTTTATCAGCTTGACTATATGATTGTATTGAATACTTAATTTATTTCATAGTCTAGAGGGAAGGTTGGAAATTTTCATGAAAGATTTGGTTATAATACCGACAAATTTGAACGATTTTAAAATTTATTGAAATAAGTTTTACAATCCCTAAAATTTATTAGAAATCTATCGCTTAAAGAGAATTTTTCAAATATTTACACATTGATTTTTGAACTTGTGTTATTCATTTCAAACCCTTTCTTTCTTTCTTTCTTTCTTTTTCTTTTATTTTTTATTTTTAACTAATAATGAACATATCAAAAGTTTATCGAAACTTGTTAAGATTAATTATTACTAATATTTATTCTTAAAATTACGAGACATCAATTTTAACAATAAAAGAAAAAAACTCTATATATATATATTTGTAAAATACATATAGTAAGACTCAAACCCCACCACTTTAGTGGATGAAGACACACATAACCACATGAGATAAAGAGGAAACATGCTTTCAAAATTAAAATTTTTGTTAAAGCATTATTTAATTTGAGAAAATAATGCTTAGACTAGTTATATAGTCTTGGGATATTTGGTGAATTATTTATTTTTGAAGTACTATTACAGTTTTGAAAATTGGGCGTGGGAGACATATGTAACTTGAGTATACAATTTCATTGACGTGAGTATATGAGAGCTATTCTTGCTTCAATCTCAAGTTTCTCAACTTCGTCGATTTATTTGCTTGTTTATTTTTACTGAGCTGTTGAAATTTTGTGAATTTAAAAATGGGAGAACTTTATTCTAGTCCCTATGTTTTTAAAAAACTTCTCGTTTTTAAATGCGAATCCATTTATAGTCTTCATGGTCCCTTACTTTTCAAAAACTCATCAAATTAGTCATTATGTCATAATTTTTAATAAAAACATAGGGACCAAAATGAAGTTCTCTATTAAACATAAGGACCAAAATGAAGTTCTCTATATTAAATATAGGGACCAAAATGATGACAGAAGGACCAATTTGATGAATTTTTAAAAAGTGAAGGACCATGAAGACTATAAATGGATTCGCATTTAAAAACGAGAAGTTTTTTAAAAACATAGGGACTAGAATGAAGTTCTCCCTTTAAAAATTGATTAATGATAAATTGCTTAAATTATTTGTTGTTTTCTTTTTTTTTTTATTAAATTTTATTTTATAATTTTTATAATTTTAAATTATTTTGCTTTCATAAAAAATTTAAATTATTTTAAATGGATCTTCACCATTCATTTGAAAAGTAGAGATCCAAATAGCCATTAAATAATACAATTTTTAAAGAAAAAAAAAATTGAAAATGATCGCAATACCTTTAATGAAGTTATCTTTGAGGGTCAACTAAGATCAAATCGTTAGTGTAAGAGAGGATACTATAATAAAAGGCAAACATTGTTTTCGTTTGTCATTTGGCCAACATTTAGAGGGTATTGCGTAATTTGCAATAGACAACTCACATGCTAACATAATCTTAGGCAAAATTTTTGGGCAACCTAATGTTATTCTTTATATGTAAATGGTTTTTTTTTTTTTTTTTAAATTTTTTGGGTGTTAATAGCTTCTTTTCTATTATTATAGATAAAAAAGTGAGACTTAAACCCATATTACCAATGAGAAAGAAAGTGCGCAAAACATTGATTTATGTGTAAACATGCCACAATTGAAAAATTTTCCCTACTAATCTGTCTCTAATGCATCATGATTTTATATTTCATTGTTGTTGTCGTTTATGTTAGTCTACTGAGAAGAGTTTGGAATATTTGTTTCTGCTTTGTCATTTTACAATAGGTCTTTGACATTCTTTGTCATCTGCGTTTGGTCATTCTATTTCTCTATGTAGGTTTGTTATTGATTTGTGGTAAGCTACTATGTTTGTTAAATTTTTCTCCCAACTTCAATCTATAGAAGGCAGGTATAATTGCAAATTTTTTGGATCATTTAGTTTACGCGTAATAAGACCACTTTAGAGGAAAAGTATAATTAATTCCATGAGGCCATCTTATTTGTTTGGCACACTATTCGAGAGACATATTTACTTAGTTTTTAGGTTATACGAAATTTAGTAGATGATCTTTTGACTCTATGTGCTGGCTTGTCCTTTAAAGGTTCCACGTATTATAGAGGTTATTTGAGTTTCCTCTCTTCTGGGTTGGTTTAAGGTTAATACTAACGGTTCTACTTTTGGAAGGCCCCTGGTTTGGCTGGTTGTACTAGAGTTTTTCGGACTTGTCCTGAATTTTTCAAGAGTGCTTTTACTATTTCTTTAGAGATAGATTATGCTTTTGAGGCAGAGTTAGCAATTTGGTATGCTTGAGACTATCATTGGACGAAGTTTTGGTGGAAGAGTGATTCGACTTCTGTGGTTTCTCTTCTTCTTGTTCATTCTTGTAGGGTTTCTTGGTGTTGACAACTAGCTTGGGATATTTGTCTTTCTTATTTGCAAAATATGGATTTTATGGTAACTCATATTTATCGTGATGGAAATTCGGCTGATGATGTTCTAACTTCTTACTTTCCTTCTTTTGTTTGTTCCACTTGGTGGTAGACAACTTTGACTTTTTTGGGTCCCTTTCTTTCTAATGATTTACTTGCCAAGTGTCGCTATTGATTTAATTAGTTTTGGTTATGAGGGATGAACGTTCTTATTTTCTTGCTGGGTTTTTCCGATAAGATTTTTAATGAGGCCTTTTACAGGATTTGATTTACAGTGGTTTGATTTTTGCTAAATCATCAGTTGTCTTTCCCTTCCCTTGGTTTGGTTTTTATCTTTTAGAGATTACATTTTGTTTCATTTTGATTTTTTTTCTTGCTTTTCTTTGTATGTTTCTTTTCTCTTTTTAATAAAATGTTGGTTTTAACCAACAACCTTATATAAAAAAAAAAAACGTAAATTGCTTAAAATGTTTGCCTAAATTTATAATAAAATAATATGACATTTAAATCATATAAAGATGTGGTTAATAATATAATGGTTATAACCTACCTGGCAGTTATAACTTGGATAACACATTATCTAGATATAAATTTAACCAAATATATATATTTTAAAATAATGTGACCTAAACTTTTGGACAATTTAGTGTTTACTCAAAGATTTTAGAGAAGTAGTGCTCATTGATTTTAGAGTATGTATATATATAAGGCCAGTCGTCACATTTTAAAGACCCGGTGTAAAAAACTAAAAGGAAAAATCTCAAAAAATAACCTAACGTATAATAATATGTTTTGCAACTAATTATTTCATATTTATCCAAAATACAATTTGACATTAATATAAATATCCAAAATCCCCTCTAAAGATGTACGAAAAGACGACAATACTCCTGACGAGTATGAAATTCGTTATATTGACATGATTGACCATTTGACTTCAAGGATAAAAAGGAAAAAACAATGAAAAATTAATTAAAATATAAAAAATCAAGATATATAATATTAAATATAAAATTATAAAAAAAGAGATATTTTATTTTATTTTTTTAAAATGAAGCCAAACCATCCCCTACCCCCCTCTTTTACTCTGTCTCGATCTCTCACAGTCTCACCTACCTCACTCTCTGTCTTGTTTCCTCTCTCTCCCATCTTTTCCTTCGATCACTTTCTTCTCCAACTGATGATGATGGTGGTAACGACGTAATGGGTTTTGGTTGATGATTGGGTTCGACGACATCTTGGGTTTGAATTTGTAAGTGGGTCACGACGACAGTTTATAGGTGGTTGTTCACAACGGTGACATGGTGGGTTTAACAGTGCAAACGACTTCATCAATCCGTCGCAATTCGTCGACGACAGATACTCCCTCTTATCGATGACAGTGCACGACTTGGATGAGTCTTCAATGGTGGAGACTTGAACCGGGTCTTCAACGTTGAAGACCATCGCCACTTACATTTTTTTTTTCATTTTTTGTTGATTGGGTTTTTTTATTGATTTTTTTTTTAATGGTGTTTGTTGACGACTGTGGGAGATTGATGATTGTGAGAAATTGAGGATGGGAAATCTAGATTGATGTTTAGAGTCATGGTAGATGAGAGGAGGTTAAAAGTGGTTGATGATGATGGAGTTCATGCCTTAGATCCAATGGGGAAGCTCATTTCCTTTAATTAATTATTAATTTTTATTTTTTTAATTTTGTATGTTGATATTCATTGTCCATTTATGAGATGGATGATGGAGATCGACTTTTATTAATATATAATTTTTTTTTAATTTTAAAAATTATTTTTTGATTATTATATTTTTAATAAAAATGTTAGGGGTAAATATATCTTTTTAACTTTAATCAACCTTTTTGTTAGATTATAACCTTTGTTGTATTTTGGATAAAAATGAAACAATGGGTGGTAAATGTACATTATTTCATATGTCAGGTGGTTTTTTGGGATTTCCCTAAACTAAAATGAGTCTTTTTATTGATATCTGTATTAAAGAAGTAAAAAAAGACTTAATTTAGAAAGATAAAATTGAGCAACACTGTTGGTAACCTAGTAGGCAACATATCTTCCTAGAATCTCTACAATCTGAGTTTAAACTTGGCTGCCACATTTCCCTCTTTTTTTTTTTTTCCCCGAAAACAAGAAAAGCAAGAGATCCCTTAACCATATAAATTATTATGAGACTTTGTATATTATTTGGAACATTATTTATATATTTACTTTACAAACTAATTATATAAAAAAAATTTGGACATTTGAAAATTTTGGAGGCTTGGGGTGGTCACACTCCACACATGTGCTTAGAGCTGAATATATACATATATATATATATATATATATATATGACACATTGAACAACACACTTGAGGTATCGATATACTTGACAAAAAAAAAAAATTATATTTTAAAATTATTGATTATAATTTATTATATCTTATTATATTTGATTACAATTATATATGTCTGATTACAATTAGTAAATATGATTCCGTCTATCAATAGTTGTAAATATGATCGAGCTCATTTAGTTGTAATTATATATAATAAAAATATAATAAATTACAATTAACAATTTTAGAATGCAATCATTTTCCTTTTTTGTTATATATAGATAAAGTCACCTAACTTTATCTATACCTTAATCCAAAAAAGGTAAGGATGTCTAGAATATTTCTTTTTGGTACACCTGGTAATCAGGACGTGGTTTCTCACACGATTGATTAAGCAACTGTATGTTCAAGTTAATTCATGATAAAGAAAGTTGTCTTCGATTTACACCAACACAAAAAGAATGCTTTATTTTTGGAAAGCAGAAAATTTTAACTTGATTTCTTTTGTGGTTATTAGATGGAAGAAAAATTGGAAGATAGATGTCGGCAAACTTAATTGGCCAGATATATGTAACCAAAGTATAACAAATTTAATTTGATTTCTTCAATGGTTCAGCGGAAGATACGAAAGAAAATATATGTAACCTAATTAAACGAAGAGAGTTCTATTTTTTTTTTTTCTAATAAAAAATATATGAGTTTTGAAATTAACATTGAAATTATAAATTTTGTTTTTTAGCATTAAGATTTCATGCTTGCTTATTTTCTTGTCTACAAATAAACAGATAATTTGTGCAGAATAGAAACAGTTCGCGTACAAACTAATGCCGTTAATAAAACTCAGATTGTAACTTCAATGTTAGTATTAAAATTTAGTTTAGTTTTTTTTTTTAATTTTATATATTTCAGAAAAAAAATAGGTTTTTCTTTTTTTATGTTATTTTCTGAGACTTACACTTTGTTTTTTTTTTTTTTTTTTGAAATGACTTTTTTTTACTGAGTAGATCATGAATGGTATATTAGTTTAATTCATATACCATATTTTTATGTATGAATTTGAATAAATATTATGAATAATCTAATTTTACACAAAATTAATTATTTTTTAATCTCTAAAATATTACTTTTCTGAAAATGGAAAACATCCCATGTACATTGAAAGATCATGAACCTCTAAGGTTCACTTTTTTGCACTCATAATATCTAATCCACAGTTTGTGCCGTTCCATCAATATATATATATATATATATATATACACACATACATATATACATAAATTCATAACTATAAAATTTATTCAAATACATGAATCATATGCTGCCAGTCTTGACTGTCAAGATTAAGCAATTAAGTAGCAAATTTGCCCGTTGACGAGCTTGTCCCTTAAAATATCATAAAATTTTCTTAATTTATTCTTCTGAAAAATGTAGACAAATTCAACCGGCTGATCTTTTTATCACTTAAAAAACAAAAAAACCGATTCACCTTTCAACGCAGTTTATTAATAAAAAATCCGTGAGAGAGAAAGAAAATTTCGTGATTTGTGATTTCATCGTTTATTTTCTTATTGAAATATTACATTAAATTTCGGATTTTGGATTTTGTTGTTTAGATATTAAATTATGTGGGTTCCATAATTAAATGAGGTACAAAATTTTGTGAAGGATTTTTTTTTTCTAAATTCGATAAAATCAGATTTTTGACAAATTTTAGAAATTGTACTAATTTTTAAAATCTCTTAAATTTATGCAACTTGTAACTCCAATTTATTATATTATACAGTCCGAAAAGTCAATTTCGTTTAAAGATGCATGTCTACAGTCTAGATCTCTATTTAATTTGGGTAGAGAGCAAAGTCAAAGGTTGGGTTTCTGTTTGTCATTGCCTTAACTCCATTTGACTAGGAAGAAAATCAGTTTAAACCCGTAGCTAGGAACAACAATGGAATGGATCGGATCATATCTGGTAAGGGTCATACCCCAAACCTGACTCGTGTTTTAAACGGGTCGTTTCTTTTCACTTCAAATCTAAATCTGATTGGAGGGACTTACCTCGACCTTGATTAATTGACCTGATTTAATTTTTAATTAATGATATAATTAATATTGAAAAACTACTATATAAACAAAAAAAAAAAGGAGACAAATTGGTTATGATATTCATGATTTTTATAAAAAGTTCCAAATTTATATAAAAATTTTGTATACGACTTGGATACCATGTAATAAATCCTTTTAATACACATTTGCAGTTTTAGATTTTTTTTTTAAATTTTTATATATAGACTGGATTACTTGGTCAGGTCTAGTCAAGAAAGTTTGCTCCAAATTTGATTTGAAACTTTTGAAGATTGTCTCAAACCTGACACATGCTCCAAATGAGTTGCTACTTTCTTGCCAAACTTGCTCCGAATAGATAGGATTTGGAGAGGTTTGGATTGAATTGGATATTTTTGCCATCTCTACTCATAGTCCTTTACTGTGTTGAGACACGATTTAGTTTTGTTTTTGACATAGACACGTCTTAGTTTTAGGATATTATAAAGTTTGATCTTTCGGTCCATTGACAAAATCACAGCCTGCAAAATTTACTAATTTTCAAAATAAAGGTATCTAGAGAAGGCAAAGGGCATCCTCTGCTGTCCTGAAAGATAATTTTAATATTAACTGATTTTGTAAAGTTACATATTCTATAATTAAACGTTTTGTTTTTTAAATAATTAAATGTTCTTTTAGTTATAACCTTACCAGATTGTAACTATGATGTCACAAAATTAATAAACTAATAAACCTTAAATTGTTTTTTAAATCCTGATAGAAAATTAATATGTATTAATGAAATTCTTTAATAAAAAAATTATCATTTCATTTATAGGTTTACCTAATAAAATTGTATCATGTATAACCTTATATATATTTAAATTTTTGTTAATTGTTTTTGACACTATAATTACAATTGTTGGGATTGTTAATTTTTTTTTTTTTTGACATTATAATTATAATTGTTGAGACCTCCTAAGGTAGGATTTTAAGGACAGTCTGGAGCTCTACTCTAGAAAGTAATAGAGAGCTACTAATATAAAGTAGAAAAACTACTCATATATTGGTGGGATTTAGAAGCTGTTGCTGTTTGAACTTGTCACTAAATTTAAGAGAAGCAAAGACATATGGAAGCGGTGCTACTATACTAATCCACTTGCTTTTGTTAACTTTTAATTGTATAGATGATTAGTGTTAGGGGCATAGCTAGGACTATACATTAGGGTGAGTTAGAATAAATTTTTTAAATTAACTTCAACAATATAAAAATATTTTATAAATTGAAAAATTTAAGTACACTTAGATTAGATATAATAAGTCTTATCTTTTAAAATTCAAATTATAAATAAATATATTAAAAAAAAAGAAACAAAGTGAAAGGACTAAAGAAAATATGAAAGAAACATGAAATGCAAGCAATCAAATGAGATCTAAATGCATTTGAATTGTTAAATTTATTAATTATGAATTATAGAATAATAGTATTATAGCATCAATAATCGTTCTTTAAATAAAAATAATTTATGTTTTGATAATCATAGTTATTATTATACTTTAAATTAATGAGTGCATTAGAAAAAACACATTAAATTTTCTAGTAATATATCATGTAACTAATGTTATGATTGAAAAAAAAAAAAAAACTGAAATGTGAAAAATTTAAGCAAAATTTTTCATTTAACGTATTAAATAAAATTATTAATTGTGTAAAATTTGAATTGAAATGCAAATATAAACAATAAAATACATAGAATAAGCTTGGAATAAATAATTTATTTTAATATAAAAATTAGTAAATGAAAAAAAATATATTAATAAAATTTAAGATAAATATAATTTTATAATTATAATTTTTTTAAGCTGGGCCAGGGTGGGCTTGAGCCTACCCCAGCCACCATCTCCCTATGTCCCAGATTATGCAATAAAACTAATATTATGATAAAAGTAAAAAAAGCAAAATTTGAAAACTTAAGTAAAATTTCTCAAATAATGTATAAATAAAATTATTACTTATGTAATATTTGAATAGAAATGCAAATATAAATAATAAAATACATATAATAAATTTGGAATAAATAATCTATTTTAATATAAAAAATTAAGAAATGAAGAAATATATATTAATAAACTTAAAGATAAATATAATTTGTTAATTATTAATTTTTTAAGGTCTCCCTACATCCCTGATTATGCAATGTAACTAAGATTATGATAAACGAAGAAAGAAAAATGTGAAAAACTTAAGTAAAATTTTTCATTTAATGTATGAAATAAAATTATTGTTTATGTAGTATTGGAATAAATATACAAATATAAACAATAAAAAAATATATAATATGCTTGGAATAAATAATATATTTTAATATAAAAAATTAGTAAATAAAAAATATATATTAATAAATTTTAGGTAAATATAATTTTTTGATTAATAGTTTTATTTTTTTTAATGTCGGCTATGCCTACCCTAGCTACCACCTTCCTATATCCTTGATTATGCAATGTAACTAATATTATGAGAGAGAGAAAAAAAAAAGGGAAACTTTGAAAAACTGAAGTAAAATTTTTCATTTAATATATAAAATAAAATTATTACTTATGTAATATTTGAATAGAGATGCAAATATAAACAATAAAATGCATACAATAAGATTGGAATAAATAATTTATTTTAAAACAAAAATTAGTAAATGAAAAAAAATGTATATCAATAAATTTTAAGAAAAATGTAATTTTTTAATTATTAATTTTTTAAAGGTGAATAGGATAGGCCTGAGCCTACCCTGGCCACCACCCCCAACTGCTAACTAATATTATGATAAAAGGGAAAAAAAGTAAAATACAAAAAAAATTAAGTAAAAATTTTCATTTAATGTATGAGATAAAATTATTACTTATGTAAAATTTGAATAAAAATGCAAATATAAACGATAAAATACATACGAAACATTTAGAATAAATAATTTATTTTAATATAAAAATTAGTAAATGAGAAAAAATATATATTAATAAATTTAAAAAATATATAATTTGTTAATTGTAATTTTTTTTTTCTAAGGTGGGTAGGGTAGGCTCTAGCCACCACCTCCAAACGGGATCATTCTCACCAAAAAAAAAAAAAAAAATTATATTGTCATTAGAACGTATACCTTACCATAATTAATCGATGAACGTACCGTTTCATGTGTAAACTATCAGCATCCAAGTAGGACTTTTGACTTTTCTCTATGAAATAACGGCTTCTGACGTTTGACATTTTGAAGAGAGCTTTTCAATTTGAGTCCACAATAATAAGAAAAATTCATTTTTATCATTATTTTTACAAAAATTCTTTTTTGACCTCTTAAACAAACTAATTACTACCTATACCCACATTACCCAAACTACCCCTAAGTATTTTTCAATTTAAAATTTTCATTAAAACCTTACTGAAATTACGAAATTATCATTTTCCTTATTCTTCTTCTTCCCTTTTTTCTTCCAAAAGGTTTCCACATCTCTCATCCTTACGTTTTTTTTTCCCATCCATAACAGCTGCATTTCATGCACTTATTAAGTTCTTTACTACTCATTAAAGCTGCATTTTGAAGCTTCTTTGCCTCTAACAAACTCTACATTCAAGTTTTTCTTCAAGTTAAGATATGTGATTGTTGTTGTTGGTTGATTTTCAAATTATTTTAGTCACATTGCTTAGTTTTAGGGCATAAGAGTGAATTTTGGTTGTAATTTAACCTGATGTGAGTGAGATATGCAAAAAACGAAAAGAAAAAAGAACTGCATTTTTCTGCGTATCGTCGGGTTTTGTTAATATGCGTAACCCGAATCGGGTTATCTTTATTAATAAACCCGAATCGAGTTATATAAAATAACATAACCCGAATCGGGTTTTAATATCTCATAAACCCCGAATCGGTTATTATTTAATCACAAAACCCGATTCGGGATTTATGATTTCACAAAACCCGAATTGGGTTACGTGAATGGCTTTTGTTGTTTTTTTCTGTTTTGTTTTGTTTTGTTTTTTTTGTTTTGTTTTTTGTTTTTATATTACTTCGGTTGTGTATGTTTGGTATTAATTAGATAATATTTGGTTGGATTTTGATGAATTTGGTAATAGGAAATTAGATACTAAATTTTAATATGACAAAATTATGTGTTACACTAATTTTTTATACTTTAAATTTTATAGGAATGGGTGAAGTGCCGATAATAGTCAAATGTAACGGAGAGTGGAATGAGAATAACTATGTTGGAGGTGAGACATTCATGATGGGGGCCCCTAAGAACGTTAATTTTTCTCGATTGGTGGAATTTGTTTACATAGTGACTGACATTGATAAAAGAATATGAGATATTCATTTGCATTATTTACTCCGAGCTAGGGGAATGCCCGCAGTGAAGATTCCTATCACTATTGATCTCAGTGTCCGAGGTGTGATTTCAGAAAAAAAAGCTGATTATAGAGAAATTTATATTGATAAGATTATGAGAGATTCTAGAGGTATTAGCTCTACTGTCCCTCAGTTTGCCATTAATGCAATATCAGATCCAAGGCATGTGGAGGTACCTACGGATAGAATTGCAAGTTCGATTATAGGTGAAAGTCAAAATTGTTTTATTTCTTCTAGTGGTAGCAACCAAGTTTCAGTTTCTATTGTCACATTTTCATCTGTAGAAAGTCCAACGTATGACTTCGATTTTGGCGGAAATGATTATGATGATGAAGATTGGGATGTAGTTAGCGATGGTGATGAGACATCGAACAGTGAAGATGATAATGAGGAAACTGAAGGTGATGACATTGAAACTGGAGCTGATACAGAGACCGTGGAGTATCCAGAAGTATGATTTTCGGGTTCATAATTTGAAACCAACCCTTTACAACCATATTGATTGTTCCTGGTGTAGATCAATGTGAAATTGAGGGTACATCAGTGGCTATGTCGACCTTCATCCGACGTGATACATTGTACATAGGTGCATTTTTTGATAGTAAATATAAACTGAATGTAGCCGTTGGAAAATGTGTGCTTAATTTCAGACATCAACATAAGGTCAGACGTTCATGCACAGTTAGATATGAGGCTGGTTGCAAGGATTTAAGCTGTAGTTTTGAGATTCGTGCAAGATGTAGAAATGGTGGTTCTATGTGGTATGTGTATAAGTATGTACCGGAGCACACATGTTATTAAGATGCTTACGAGTCACATAGATGCAGTGTGAAGACTGTTGTCGTAGCAACATTGTATCAGAAAAAAGTGGGCCTTGATAGTATAACACCTCAGCTTTTGATTGCAGAAATGTTGAAGCAATACGGTATGCGGATCATATACACTAAAGCTTGGAGGTCTTTACAATATGCAAAGAAACTAGCATATGGAAAAGCAGATGAGTCATTTCAGCAGCTTCCTTCATATTTTCATATGTTAAAAGAAACAAACCTTGGTACAGTGACTGCAATTGAGATGGATGAAAACAACTAGTTTTTATATTCATTTGTTGCACTTGGAGCCTCAATTGAGGTTTTTCGATCTTATATCAGACCGGTTATTGCGATTGATGCCACTTATTTGAAAGGTGAATATAAATGAGTGATTTTTGTTGTTGCATGCAAAGATGGGGAGGAGATGATTTATCCTATCGCTTTTGGATTTGGTGATGGAGAGTCGGACAATTCATGGACCTAGTTTTTAAGTAGATTGAGAGAGATTATCGGTGGGAGACAACATTTGCCATCAGATTTGATTATTGTATCCGATCGTCATAAAAGTATTGCGAATGCGATGAGTGATGTTTTTCCCAAAGTCCCACACGTGTTCTGTTTCTTCCACTTGAAGCAAAACCTAAAAAAATACTTTAGAAAGCAAAAAGATGTGGAGGATATGTTTTACCTTGCAACATATTGTTATACAAGGCCGGATTGTGATAGATATTTGGAACAAATTCAACAGGTATGTCCACAAATGCATGAAAAATTGATTGATGTTGGAGTGACAAAATGGTCACGTGCATATTCTCCTAAAAGAAGATATGACATGATGACCACTAACATTGCAGAGTCGCTGAACAAATGCATGATGAAAGCACGTCGGCTTCCAATAACAACCGCACATGAATATCTAAGACATATGCTGCAAAAGTGGTATAATGATAGACGTGTTCATGCTGAGAAACTCAGAACTTCGGTTACCAAAACTGCAGAAGATCATGTGAACTCGATGACTAATGAATCGACAAGTGCCATGGTATCTGCCATTCAACAGCCGATCCAGTTCGGAGTCACACATGAACTAGGTTATGGCTTTGTTCGACCTTTTGAGTGGACATGCAGTTATCGGCATTGGGATCTAGATCAGTTGCCATGTCATCATGCAATTGCTGTTGCCAGGTATCGTAATTATACTTTATTATTGTGTTTTTGTTATTTAATGTCAGTCGGTAACCTTCTACATTTGCATATATCAGGGTGAACGATGTTCATTATTATACACTTTGTCATGATTATTATAGCAAAGAATGGCTAGAAGCTGCATATGCACGTCCGATCAATCCTGTTCCTGGCCCAAAAGATTGGCATGTTCCTTCAGAAGTCAAAAGTATAATTGTACTACAATCCGAAGGAAGACGACAAGCAGGTAGACTGAAAGAGGTACGAATTCCTTCAGCTGGAGCAAGTCGTTGAAAGAAAAAATGTGAAAAATGTGAAAAATGTGGTGAAAGGGGACACAACCGTCTTCGTTGTCCTAACCCTACCATCGGAGGGATAAGCGTAGGTCAAACTGGACGTGCTGAGACAAGTGCAGAAGCTGTTGAAGATGCTAGGACTAGCACAGAAATTGCTGGAGAGGCTGGAACTAACTCCATTGCCATTGTTAGATCTACTGGGAGCATGGCAGAAGATGATACAGAGGCTCGAACGAATGCCGCCCCTATTGGATGGGTTAGAACCTCCCGAAAATGCAGTCTTTGTGGTGTGACTGGACACACGCGACGTCGATGTGATCTACAGTTCCTTATTCCACCCTCAGAAGATGATGGAAATTGTGGTAATCGTGAAAATTTGTAATAAATAAATATGATGTTGTAAGGTTTATCACATTTGTTGCTCAAAATTTGATATATAAACGAAGTCTGTTTCTGTTTTTAGGGTAGTCGTACTGGTATATTCGTAATCATTAATATGATATTGCAGGTTCGATTATATCGTCTCTAATATGAAAACAAAATAGAAGATGTTATGTTAAAATTTGATATTTTTTATATTATTTTGATTAAGGGTGAAAAAATTGAGTAAAAATAGAATGAATAAATTGATATCAATTTTTTTATATTGGAAACATTAAAAAAAAAAAAAGGAGAAAACAAATGGCGGAAACAACCTACAAAAAAAAAAAAAAATTGTTTTTGCACTTAACTGACGTCGGTTTTGATATAAATCTTAAACTGACATCGGGCTTTGCTTCATTGGATTTTTCGACGTCGGTTGTAGTGTTTAATTCAGTCGATGTCGGGTCTCGTTGCAAGTCTTAACCCGGCGTCGGTTTTTATGCATCATAAAAACCGATGTCGGTTTTAGAGGTACCTGGAAAACCGATACAAATATATATATTTTTTGTTTTTACCACTTTATGATATTTTGGTGAGACAAAAATGATCCCTATTAGCTTTAAATTATGTTAATTTAATTGAATTAAGAAAATATATTGCTATATCCACTATATTTATCACATTGAATTGTTAGATGCCATTAGGTCAAAATACATATCATAACTCAAGATACAATGGCTCATGTTTGTCTACATTGTTGGGTTGTAGATATACATAATAGGAAATTTATAGTTTGGGGGCCTTTTTGATCAATGGAAACAAAGGAAATGAACAAAAATTATTAATTTTATGTTGAGAAATTTGAAAATCAGTATGCAAGGACTGACAAGAATTGACATCGGTATTTGTGGCCATGTTAAAACCGATATCGGCTGACATTGCCTGATGAACCAATGTAGTCAATCGGTGTACATTCTATTGTTAAGCCCGTCGTCTGTTTTTGTGGCCATTCTAAAACCGATATCGGCTTAGATTCCATATCAACCCGATGTATGGAATCGGTATACATCTTCATGTTGAACTAGGCGTCGGTATATGTGTTCTTATGTAACCCGACGACGGGTTTCATATACTCTCTTAAACCGATTTTTTTTTTAATTAAATATTTTTGGAAAAATTTGACAGAATTTCCTCTGTTTTTTCATATACTTTCCAATAAACCTGCATAAAGAATAACACTTCTACTATTTCTTTTAGAGACTCAGTCTCTTAATCCACCATCATACTACCACACAATATTTAAGCAAATATTTACTAAATAATGATGATGAATTAATCAAATATAAACAAATATTCACATCAATCAATCATATACAACATTGCCATCCTCATCTAATATCCATCGCCCCCAATCGTCTGCTCTGTATCTTGGGGTGGAATACATATATAAATCCGATGCTATATGTGCCCTTATTTGACAGGTGTTTTCCTTGGTTTGGATAGATTTCCATTCGCCCTCTAGAGAGCATAAGATATCATGAATGTACATTGCACAATATGCCCCGCAACTGCTCCTGTATTACGCACAGATTTAGGTCAAATAATTTATTATACATTATTAAATATATGACTAAAGAAAATATATTTACCCATCAGGTTGCTGAGGCACTTTTTGTTTATCCACACGCTCTACATCCCACATTTTTTCTATAGGTGGCATTTCTGTGTTGGTCTTCCCGTAGTAATCAATCGACCGTAAGATCAACGGTATATAACAGACCAACGACTCAATAACATTTCTCCTGTGGACAAACTCCGTGGAACTAGCTGGATCATATATGACAATCTTCTGCTCTCTTAGGCACACCTTGCAGACTATCCAATGGGTCTGATATAAACTACATGGGAACAACAGCTGCATGTTAAGAACATCAGTGATATAGTTTGAATTCGAACAATCAAATAAATATTTTTTATTCGTACGACACTTACATTATTAACAGACCACCAAGGGATTTTAACGTCCTCCAAACCACTAGCAAACCTTATCTAGTGGGGGGGGGGGGGGATCACAGTTGTAGCAGGATCAAATGCCTTTCCTTTACTGACATATTCCTTATTCATAGCTATTGACAAGTCCGCCTATAAGTGATAAAATTATTTATTACTTAACAGATATGAAAAGATGAAAAAAATATTTCAGCAATTATAAAATGTAAACACTCACAAAAAAGACCGATCCATGCACTACATATCTCTCATCAGGAGCCTCATTCCACCACTCGCTTTCTTTGATCCGTAGGCACTGTAAATAACCATCGATATGCTCTGATGTCAACCAACTATCCTCATTCTCAATAGTACAAAAGTCTTCAGGGGTGAATGCTAGCGGATAACCGTCGACGTAACGTCTAAAATCAAAACAAGAATTAAAAGCCAGTTATATTAGATTAGTAATCGAATTAAACAAAGATAATGAATATTTTTATTAATACCTGAGATCTAAAGAAGAGGAAGCTTTGTATTGCTTGTACACTTTTTCAACCATATCATCCCCCAGCAATACAGTTTTCGTCACCTGCTCCTTTGAAACTTTTTTCTTCTTTTTCGCACGTTCAAGAAGTGTATGGTGACAATAGAGATACCGACGGTTTAATTTTTTGTTTAGGCCATGTCGGTTTCTCTTCAAATGGTGGGTCATGATGGAGTGGGACCTCGACCTCCCCCAACGGCCGCAATCCTAACTCCTGAACCTCTACAGTCTGCAAAAAATCAAAAGTTGTAATTACAAGTTTATAATGATTAACAAAACCAAACTAAATTACAAAACAAATACAAAATTTACCTGATCACACTCATGCTGCTGCGTTGGATCCTGATCGGCTGGAAGGTCCTCACGGGGAGGTATCCGATCGACCTCCCCCAGCAGCTACGATCCTACCTCCTGAACCTCCTCAATCTGCTCAAGTTTATCATGATTAGCAAAACTAAATTAAATTACTAAACAAACATAAAATTTACCTGCTCACACTCATGCTGTTGCAGTGGATCTTGATCGGCTGGAAGGTTCTCACGGGGAGGCATCTGATCGACCTCCCCCAGCAGTTGTGATCCTACCCCCTGGACCTCTATAATCTGTAGAAAATCAAAAGTTGTAATTAAAAGTTTATCATTATTTGAAAAACTGAACTAAAACACAAAATAAATTATAAATTTACCTGTTCACTCGCATCCTCCTACGGTGGATCCTGATCGGCTGGAAGGTCCTCACGGGGAGGTATTCGATCGACCTCCCCCAACAGCTACGATCCTACCTCCTGAACCTCCTCAATCTGCTCAAGTTTATCATGATTAGTAAAACTAAATTAAATTACTAAACAAACACAAAATTTACCTGATCAAATTCATGCTGCTGCGGTGGATCCTGATGGGCCAGTAGGTCCTCATAGGGAAGTATCCGATCGGCCTCCCTCAGCAACTGCGATCCTACCCCCTAAACCTCTACAATCTGTAGAAAATTAAAAGTTGTAATTACAAGTTTGTGATGATTTGAAAAACTAAACTAAAACAAAAAATAAATTACAAATTTACCTGATCACTCTCATCCTGCTGCGGTGGGTCCTGACGGGGTACTGAAACATCTACTGAACATTGTCTTTTTGGTGATGGTGTTGTTTTCAATGGTGACGCTCTTTTTGGTGGTAAAGAGCGATGGATGTACTCATTCCGGATAGAGGTCTCAGTATCATCATCATCATCTTCGTTGTCATCATCATCATTATTCGGGTCATTCCCGCCATCCGGAGGCACACGGATTTTCAGCCTCTTTTCAATCCTACTCAACCTCTCATTTTGCTCTTGTTGTGTCTTCAAAATAGACTCTAACAAGGCCATAATCTTGCCCACCTTCGTCTGAGACTCCTGCAAAATTAATTAAATAACAATATAATAATTAAATGGATAATCATGTAAGAATAAAATACAGTAATATAATCATACAAAGTTCGCACCTGACGCTGAGAGGGTCCAGGGGTCACACTGCGACCTCGTGGGACTGCGGTGTCATCGTGTTGATCCTCACCTCGTCTAAACTCATGTGCTCTTTTTGTCCTTGCCTCTGAATATGTACTCTCCGAGTCAACTCGTGGGTCTGGGATGTGATAATGATGCTGCTCCTCTTCCTCCTCTTCCCTAGTCGACTCCGTCTCACTCTCCTCCTCCCTATTCGACTCTCTCACACCCTCCTCCTCTCTATTGGACTCCCTCTCACCCTCCTCCTCTCTATTTGACTCTCTCTCCCTCTTTTCATTATTTGAATCATCATCTCTAGCTTCATCAACAGCTCCTCCACCACCTACTTTATAGGCATTTTCCCTAACCAAATACTTAGGGTTGAAAGACTTCCAATAATATTTTTCTTTCTCTGCATCAGTGGGCTCAAGGGTGCTACTCCCTCCTATTAACTGCATAATATATATAATATATTTAATATTATAATTACAAACGATAATAGTCAATAAATGGAAATAAATGTAGGTTAGTTTAGATACTTACACGATTAAGCTCATTAAACCACCTTATTTTCTTTCTGCTATTACACATCCAATTCACACACCTTGGCAGCACCACATCGCCGCCTATGACTCTCTTTCCTACCCTATTTTCCAATCATGGAAACATTTCCACCAACCACCACTGTAATTTTCATTAAATTACACAAAAATTTGATAAACAATTAGTTAGTATATATAAACACTAAATAACTTTTATTATTTATAAAGACAATATATTAAATATCGTATCTCAAATGCCCAAATAAAACTATACAAATTAATGTTACGCCTAGTCATAAGCCGATCCTCATCAAGCGCCTGATGAAGGCCCTCTATCAGCCTACTATAGGCGATTGTACCAAAGGGGAACTTATTCCACATATCAAGATCCTCTATCAAGACCCACAGATAATCTTCCACCCTAGACCGATCATCAAAGCCGTAGAATAAATTGTAAGCGATGACTATATTACTCAACTTCAAGATGTCCTCATCGTTTATATCCTCCCCTCGGACCCTTAACATTTGCATAATTTCAGCCAATCTCGGCGATATTCCTTTAAAAAGTCGCCACAAGAGACTATCCTCATTTGTTTGCTTCCACTTAAGGATATGTAAGTCAACATACCCGAACCGGAGTCCTGTCACTAGTAAGAACTCCTGCTTTCCAAACCTATATGGTCTTCCCCCAATCTCAAACCACATCTCATCAGGGCGTGAGTTAGGATAATCTACTAACTCTCTAGCAAGAATGGTCAGCATAAGGGGAGTAGTCAGCAACTGTTGACCACATTGTTTTATAAAATACGCGATCGAACTCTCTGCTTTAAACCTATCTAGAAGTTGTCTTTGTGAAAGAAATCCATTTAGATAACTAATAGACTTCATACTATTATGTGTACTCCCATTTGTTCCTTCTAGCACATGCTGTACCGGGTACCTATAATTGAATTGCATATGTAGGAAGAAAAGCAACAAAAATAAATAAATAAGAAAAACTGACAAAATAAACTGATCGGTTCATATATAGTCACATAAACCAACGTCGGTTTATGATGGCAAACGTAAACCGACGCCGACCTAAGTTATCCACATAACTGATGTCGTCCTTAATTGCTAATATCAATCGACGCCGGGCTAAGTTGTGCAACGTAAGACGAATCGGATTATGTTGAAGTATTTGAACCGACGTCGGCTTACGTTACCCATCTAACCCGAATCAGCATGTGTTTGTCAACGTAAACCGACGTCGGTCTTCGTTTCCAAACATTTTCAACTTGAACCGATGTCGGCCTATGTTTCCAAACACAAGCTAACCCTAATTATCAAATAAAGCTGATCGGTTTTTGTTTCGTAAACATAAGCCGACGTCGGTATAAGGTATCCAACATAAGCCGACGTCGGTTTATGGTGCCGCACAAAAACCGATCGGCTTCTCACAGTATTAACTCTTCTAAACCTGCAATTTCAGTACAAATCCAACCATATCCTAACCAAATGCAACACAATCTCACCATAATCATCTTAACCCAACCTTTAAAAACACAAACCAACTCTACAAAATAACAAGAAATGCAAAAAGTCTCAAAATTATACACGAATCGGCGTACCTTTACCAATGGAGTAGGAGGATGTGCTCGGCGGTGGTTTGCAGTGGTTACAGAGCGACGGCGACGGCGACGAAGGCGTGAGATGGACGGCCACTGTGCAAAGTCGGCGTTGGGGTTCGTGGCTTGACAGACACCGGGTTTGGTTTTTCGTCGGGTTGCGTTTGTCACCCATTCTCACCGATCGAGACATGTTAAATAGCAAGGGTATTTTCTTAATTTCGGTTTTCAGTTTTTTTTTTTTGAATTTTGAAATCGAGTGGCAATTTCGTAATTTTAGACCAGGGGCAATTTGGGTATCTTGGGTATGGAATGCAATTCATTTGTTTGAGAGGTTAAAGTAGAATTTTTAATAACTGGTGGGTATAAATGAATTTTATGTTATTTAAATTGTTATTTTTGGTATTTTTCACCATTTTGAATTGAGAGCAAGGAGTTGATTACTTCACTTGATTAGTTGATGCTGGTTGCTAGTATATACACTACCCCAGTTGAGACCCCATAAGCATACCCAGAGAAACTCAAACACAAGAAAACTCAAATCATCATAATTGCAACCATGATTGAATCCTTTGCTAATCTTCCTTGCACGATCTTGGCAACAATCTCTTTGATGATCTTTTTCTTCATACTCTATCAATATTACACAAAACAATACAGGATGGCGCTTTTGAACTTGCCTCTAGTAGGCTTGTTACCAGAAGTGCTATTCAACTTCCATAATCTTCAAAGCAAAGTCACTAAACTTCTTGAAGAGAAAAAAGGCACTTTCCTTCTCAAAGGTGCCTTGCTTGCTCAATCAAGCATATTGATCACTGCTGATCCTGCAAATGTCCAACACATAATGAGCTCAAAGTTCTCAAACTATGCGAAAGGATCGGATTGGAGGAAACGGTTCGATATTTTTGGTGATCATAGTATTTTCAATGCTGATTTTGAAGTGTGGCAGCACAATAGAAAGATTGTCCGCAGCTTTTTGAGTCACCAGCAATTCCACCAACTCATGCACAAGATTGTTCCGGATGATATAGAGCAAGGTCTCATCCCAGTTCTTGACCATATCTCTAAACAGAATATGGTTGTAGACTTTCAAGATTTGTTCAAAAGGTTCACTTTCGATTTCGCTAGCATGATTGTCGTTGGCTCTAACCCGAATTCCCTCTATGTTGATTTCCCGGAAAACGTGTTCCCCAAGGCTCTAGATGATGCTTGTGAAGCAACATGTGCCCGGCATTTCGTGCCGGATACCTTCTGGAGGCTGCAGAGGTGGTTGGTGGTTGGCAAGGAGAGGAAACTGCGTGACAGTTGGAGAAATATTGATCAATTTTGTGCCGAGCACATGTCGAATAAGCGAGAGAAACTGAGCAAAGCAATGGCAAGAGAAGCGGATGAGGAGGGTTTTGATCTTTTGAATTGTTACTTGACAGGACATGAGGTCACTGGACCAACACCAACCGAGAAAATCATGAGAGACAACATAACATCTGCTTTTCTCGCCATTGGAAGCACAACTACCTCAACTCTCTCTTGGTTCTTCTGGCTAGTCTCCAAGAACCCCTTTGTTGAAATCAAAATTAGACAAGAATTAGACAACAACTTGTCAGGAAAAAGAGTCTGGCCAATCTTCCACACCCTGGATGAATTGAGCAAGCTAGTTTATCTCCATGCAGCTTTATGTGAAACATTGAGGCTCTTCCCACCAGTACCTTCCCAGTTGAGGGTTCCAATCAGGCCCGACACTCTTCCAAGTGGTCATCATGTCGATGACAAGACAAACATTATGATCTCTCTATATGCAATGGCGAGAATGGCATCGGTATGGGGAGAGGACTGTTGTGAGTTCAAGCCAGAGAGATGGATCATGGAGGATGGACGGATTAAACACGAGCCAGCGCACAAGTTCTTCTCGTTCAATGCAGGGCCTAGGGTTTGCATAGGCAAGGATATTGCTTTCACTATGATGAAAGATGTTGTAGCTACTATGATGCATAACTATGATGTTCAAGTCGTGGAAGGCCACCCTGTGGTGCCTAATCTTAGCACCGTTTTCTGCATGAAGCATGGGTTGATGGCTAGGGTTAGTAACAGATGGGCTTGAAGAGTTTCCACCACCTGTGATGCCGTGTTTGTGCAACCAACTTAACATATATGACGTGACGCTGAAAACATGCATATTTGATTAGTTATTTATAGAGTAAAGCATGATATCATACCAGTCGAAAAAAAAAGGATGATATAATTAGATAAGGTTGATTCTACTCGATATATTAAAGTTTTCTTACGTTTGTTTAAGCCTTGTTGTGAGCTGATCGCCTGCTAGCTAGCTTGTTGGACTAGGTGGTAGCAAATTTGTTTTGGTGTTTTGTTTTTATTTTACTTATAAGCTATTCGACATGTATGTGTTTGATCATTAGTCTAAACTAATACATTTAAAACTTATATAAATTTATGTAATTATATGTGATTTAATGTATATGATATGTCCCCAACAACCCCCCCCCCCACCCCCCCCCCCCCCCCTCAAAAAAAAAAAAAAAAAAAACATTAACGTATATGAAGTATGTCCAACATATATACTTTTTTAGTGAATTTAAAATGATTCAAATTTACTGGTGTTCTATCATTTTCACAAGTTTAAAATGTTATAAATTTACAAATTTGGTGTCTAGATGGAAAACCACATCTACAAATTTACAAAAATTGTGGAAAGATTTTTATAATTTTACATAAATCAATTCAGAGTCCATTAAGCTCCAAGTTATTAAAGGTTTCCTTTGTTTTGTTTTCTTGTATTATTTATACCAATACTTAAGAATTAAAAATCAAAAGTCTGTGCGAATGTTTGTGATGCTTGGAGATCGGTCATCTTTATAAAACATATTTTCGATCTCTAAGAAATCACATGTCGAAATAATGTGTAATTTAATATTAAAGTGTGTAAAATTTCCATTAATTCATATTTGACTTAACATTCCTATTCCTAACTATGTATTATGTACTATTATATATATGTACTACAGAAGAATGGTTGAAAGTATTTAAATTTTTATGATTTAACTTCGTCCAGTGAACACAGCTAAGCTCTGATACTGTTGATGATTTGTTGAATTAAAAATATAGATATAAATATAATGGGAGGGTGGTGCCTTGTAGTGTGTATCTGGTTAGTGTATATGGTTTGCTATATGGTGTAAGAAATAGATGATAGATAGGGCAATAGGTGATAAATTGATAGGTAATAAAAGGTAATGATAGTTGTTTCAAAAAAAAAAAAAGGTAATGATAAAATTATTATTATTATTTTTGAGAATGGTGTAAAAGTTATTATTTTTAATACACGGCATGAAGCATGGGTTGCTGTATAGGTTAATAACAGATGGGTTGAAGAGCTTCACCACCTGTGATGCCGTGTTTGTGCAACTAAGTAAACTTATATGACGTGACAGTACTGAAAACATGCATATTTGATTAGTTATTTATGGAGTAAGGCATGATATCATTATTCATTAGATAACGTTGATTCTACTCAGTATATGTATTGAAGTTTCTCATCACGTTTGTTTAAGCCTTGTTATGAGTTGATCACCTGCTAACTTGTTGGACTCAGCGGCTGCAAATTTGTTTTGTGCTTTGTTTTTATTTTACTTATAAGCTATTCGACATATATATATATATATATATGTTTGATGATTATTCTAAAATAATACATTTGTAAAATTTATATAAATTTATGTGTGATTAACTTGTGAAGTATATCTGAAATTTTTATTTTCAAAAAAAATCTGAAAATTTTCATAAAATGAAAAATAATTATTATTGAACCCCATTTTTTGCACATTAATTTTATTTTTGAGATATATTTTGATAATAGTTGTTTTTAATTTTTAGTAAGTTTAAAATATAAGATATATTAACAGGATCTGACCCGGATTCCCTCTAATGAGTCTGACAGTCCTGCCGGGCATCCCACGAGACCCTTTTGAAATCCAACCAATAAGACCCAAAAGGACGTCGTGGAGTGAACCCGTATCTATAAATAACTTTGCTAAACAAGAAAACCATCTACTTTAAAATTTCATTTCAATTTCTAAGCAAAATATATCTAAAAACATCATCATAAACATTAGTAAAAACATTATCTAAAATAGTCATGCCATCATGTTACATAAAATTCTACGAGATCTTGTTCAAATTTTTAAATGTGAACAATAACGTAATCAATAATATCATTAAAAACACAGTGTTTATAAAAGAACAATGCAACGTCGTCAGTCGTCTGACCCACCTAATTTGATCGTGGTGGACCGATACCCTAATTTCTTGATCCTGCACCTGAGAAGTTTTTGTAATATAAAACCAAAAACGATTGTAAGCTATAAAGCCTAGTGAGTGTGATGGTTTTGTTTAGACTAAATTTTATAAAATATCTCACGAAAACATTTTTTTGAAAATGCTTTTCTAAAATATTTTCCTTCTAAAATCTTCTTTTCATGATATGTTTCTCTTTCTAAAATTTGTACTAATGGGGAACCAAGGAAAACTACAATCATATGAACGAGTAGAGCAGCTTTGCTCAGTGTGGGGGGTCACGTGACAGAATAACTATCATCGCACACTATGACAAAACTATAAAGATATTCCGCTACTGCGTGGTGAAACTATCATCGCACATCATAAGCAAGACAATACCCTACGAGTGTAGAGGGCGACCCGACAAATATGACAGACTCTATCCCCCCGATATTAGCAGGACTGACTCTCCCAATGCTTGCCTAACACTGTGGGGTATACCGACCGGATCTAATGTTAGAAAGTCTGTCTATAAACTTGGACTGTTCCACTAGTCTTTGAAAACTCTTTCTTTTCTAGATCTCAAATCGATTTCTTTTTCATAAAATGAGTTAATAATATTTGCATACCATATCATACAAAACTATAATTTTGTATGCTAAAAATAAATCATTAATAACTAAGAAATAATAAATGAAAGTTTATAAGGATTTTGAAACATGAACTTGTAAAGTATTTAAAATAGTTCACACTCAATACTTGCTGTCCTATTAACTTCTAATTTCACATGAGCTACTGGGGATAGCAGCACTGCCAATTCAGCTCGAGCTGTGAGCTCGCACCTTAGCTCGCCTCAGCTCACGCCTTCAGTGAGCTCTTATCTTGCATAGCTCAGCCCGAACTGAGGGCATTCATCTTAGCGAGCTCGCTTATCTCACTCTCTTAGCGAGCTGCCAGCTTCTACTAGTTCAGGTCGCTCCTTAACCCCTCTCAGCTCGCCCTTGCGAGCTATTGCCTTAGGCCAATTTGGCCAGACACCCTTGATGAATTGCGACCTCACTTAGCTCTTCTTGCAAGCTCGCACTCTAGCCCAGTCTAGACAGGCGAGATGGAGAGCAACAGACATAGCCCAGCTCGCTCCCTAGTCGACCATCTTGACTAGTTGAAATGCGCTAAAGACCTCTTCCAGCTCGCACCTCGAGAGCTCCAGCCCTGACTCACGCATCTCTACTTCTAATATTTCTTCTCTAGACTTTTATATTTTATATTACCATTAACACATCTCGACCTCAATTTCTATACATACACTAAATCGACATATCATTAGTTCTTCACCAGCTCTTAAGTCGTGACTTCATCAGGTTCAGCGATAGAAACTAAATTATCCCAAATCATAAATAAACTATTACAAATCAACATCATTTTTAGCTATTTCACTTACCAGTTTCTTGCTCAGCCTTTTGCCTTACTTTCTAACTCGTTTACAGCTTTAAATCACCAGATCTACATACCAAAAATCTCATTAATCACTTACAACCCATAAGTTGTTCTCGACAGCTTTTCACCAACACAAAATCATAAAAACTTATTTTTATCACTTAAATCTTACCAGATTTGGTTCCTCACCTTCCAATAGCTTGATTCTCTTCAAAAATAACAGAAATCAGTTTGGTCACCGTTACAGATCTGCCTTCATTCTCCTCTGTTGGCAACGTACTCTTTTCTCTCTCTATTTCTCTAGATTTTTCTCTTTTGCTAACACTACTCACCACACACCTATATTTATAGGTGTGAGTCAATCTTACTTTTCACCCTTAAACTTTCTCAAAATTATGGCATTGCCAGATTCTAGAGAATTTTTTATTTTTTCCCAATGTCCTTATCCTTATATTTACAATTTTACTATTCTTTACAAAATATTTTATTTTTATCAGTTTACCCCTCAACCTTTAATATTTAATTTTACTCCCGATCTTTCTGGAAACTTTATAAAAATTTAATTTCATCATAAAACAACATTAAAATTCATTTTTATTATTTTATAACTAAAAATCATTTCATTCGATACATGAATTCAGTACAAACTCGGGAGAGGGTGCTACATGTATTTTGATAATACTTGTTTTTATTTGTTAGTAAATTTAAAATGTTTTAAATGTACCGTTGTTCTGCCATTTTTACAAGTTTAAAATGTTATAAATTTACAAATTTGGTGTCCATATAGAAAACCATATATACAAATTTACAAAATTTGTGGGCAGATTTTTATAATTTTACATAAATCAATTCAGAGTTTACTAGGTTCCAAGTTATTAAAGGTTTTCTTTGTTTTGTTTTCTTGTATTATTTATACCAATACTTAAGAATTAAAAATCAAAAGTCTGTGCGATAGATTGAATGTTTGTGATGCTTGAAGATTTGTCATCTCTATAAACCATATCTACAACTTTACAACATAACATCTGCCTTTCTCGCCATTGGAAGCACAACTACCTCAACTCTCTCTTGGTTCTTCTGGCTGGTCTCCAAGAAACCGCTTGTTGAAATCAAAATCGGACGAGAGCTAGACAACAACTTGCCAGGAAAACAAGTCTGGCCAATCTTCCACACCCTGGAATAACATTGAGGCTATTCCCACGAGTGCCTTACCAGTTGAGGGTTCCAATCAGGCTCGACACTCTTCCAAGCGGTCATCATGTCGATGACAAGGCGAACATTTGATCTCTCTATATGCAATGGTGAGAATGGCATGGGTATGGGGAGAGGACTGTAGTGAGTTCAAGCCAGAGAGATGGATCACGGAGGATGGAAAGATTAAACACGAGCCAGCGCACAAGTTCTTCTCATTCAATGCGGGGCCTAGGGTTTGGATAGGCAAGGATATTGCTTTTACTATGACGAAAGACGTTGTAGCTACTATGATGCATTACTATGATGTTCAAGTCGTGGAAAGCCACCCTGTGGTGCCTAATCTTAGCACCGTTTTCTGCATGAAGCATGGGTTGATGGCTAGGGTTAGTAACAAATGGGCTTGAAGAGGATCACCACCTGTGATGCCGTGTTTGTGAAACCAACTACACTTATATGACGTGAGGCTGAAAACATGCATATTTGATTAGCTATTTATAGAGTAAAGCATGATATCATTAGATAAGGTTGATTCTACTCGATATATTAAATCTCACGATTGTTTAGGCTTGTTGTGAGTTGATCACCTGCTAGCTTGTTGGACACTAGGTGGTAGCAAAATTGTTTTGTGTTTTGTTTTTATTTTACTTATTATAAGCTATTCGATATATATGTGTTCGATTATTATCATAAAATAATATATTTGTAAAGTTATAAATTTATGTGCGATTAACTTAAATGAAGTATGTATGAAATTTTTATTTCTTAGTAAATTTAAAATGTTTCAAATTTACCATTGTTCTGCCATTTTTATAAGTTTTAAAATGTTATAAATTTACAAATTTGGTGTCCATATAGAAAACCATATCTACATATTCACAAAAATCATGGGCAGATTTTTTTTTTTAATTTTACATAAATCAATTAAGAGTTAATTAGGTTCCAAATTATCAAAGGTTTTCTTTGTTTTGTTTTCTTGTATTATTTATAGCAGTACTTAAGAATTAAAAATCAAAACTCTGTGCGATATATGGAATGTTTGTGATGCTTGGACTCTTTAAAACATATTTTCGATTTCTAAGAAATCATATATCGAAATACTGTGTAATTTAATTTTAAAGTGTGTAAAATTTCATTAATTCATATTTGACTTAACATTCCCATTCCTAACTATATTATGTACTATTAAAAAAAAAAAAAACTGTGTACCACAGAAGAACGGTTGGAATCGACCATTGGTGTCTGTATTTTTATGAATTAACTACTTTCTGTACATGATCGAACGCAGCTATACCAATATTGATGGTTTGTTGAATTAAAAATATAGATATAAATATAATTGGAGGTTGGTGCCATGTAGTGTGTATGTTGGATAAGTGAAGGTTAATCTATATCGATTGATATGGTGTAAGAAATAGGTGATAGATAGGATGATAGGTGATAGATTGATAGGTAATAAAAGATAATGATGGTGTGATAAAAATAGTATTATTATTTGTGAAAGTAGACTGCAGGAGGGTTGAAGTTGGTAGAATTCTAGGAAGAGATTTTATTGCTTACAATTCTTCCTATTTTGGCTTAGCATTATATAATACAATATTCATTTTATCTCTATTTATAGGTAATGAGGTCGGTGGTGGAGTGTCGCCGACTTCCCTAGTGGCTATTTTAAATTAATCTAGATTTTTCTATTAGTTTATATTAATTTACACCACACCTTTATACTTGTTTCACAAGTACTTCTGGAACTCTCCAGAACTCTACAACAATTTCATCGCTCCACATTGATGCGCATTGGACAACTCCGACCATGTCATGCAACGCAGTTGCTCAAACTTACCTTTCGTTAGTGCTTTTGTGAATATGTCCACTAGTTGATCTTTAGTTTTGTAGTGCTTGAATTTTGTTTCTTTGTTTCCTTTAGCTTTTCTGATGAAGTGATATTTAATACTTATATAGTTAGTTCTGATATGGAACATGAGGTTCTTCATCATTATTGATTTATTGTTGTAGTAAATTTTTGTAGCTTCTTTTTGTGTTCTTCTATGTCCTAAAAAATTCACTTAAGCAATATAGCTTGATTAGAAGTGAGTGTTGCAACCACTTACTCAACTTCTACTGATGATTGAGCAACAGTTGTTTGTTTTTCTGGATGACCATGAGAACAATCCCGAACCAAGTGCAAATGCATAACCCAAAGTACTTTTGATGTAATCTATAGATCCTGCCCAATCACTATCAGTATATCTGAACGAATCCTTGTAGTATTTGCCATAGTTTTTCATTCCTTACAAGTATCTCAGCACATATTTTGTTGATCCATCGTGTATTTAACTTAGACTTTACATTAATCTGGACAGCAGACTAGTAGCATACATTATATCTGGCCTTGCTACTATTAGGTAGAGGAGACCACCAATTAGACTTTGGTATTGAGATTCTTGAGCCTTGGGTGAGTCATATTCTTTCTTAAGGGTGTATATATATATATTTGTTTTGTTTTTGTTTTCTAACGGAGTAGCGACAATTTTGCATCCATCTTGAACTTTTTGATAAGATTCTCCGCAAATTTCCTAACAAATGAAAATCTTGTCTTCTTCTTGTTTTATCTTGATGCCAAGAAATTTAGGCTTAAGTCGGTCATTTCAAATCTCTTCATCATTGCCTCCTTAAATTCTTTGATCATCTTCTCATTGTTTCCTACATAAATGAGATCATCAACATACACAGATACAATAAGAGTGTTTACTCGTACCTCAAGTCTTGATCTATAAGGTCGACCCACTCTTACTCCCCTTGAATCGTTGTTGGATGAAATAGCTATAAAGTCAATTCTACTATATCAAGCTTTTGGAGCTTGTTTTATGCCATAAAATGCCTTTTTTAGCTTGAGAACTTTGCCTTTGTGTCCCTGAATCATGAACCTTTCGGGTTGTTTTATGTAGATCTTTGTTTCAAGGTAACCATTAAGAAATACTAACTTCATGTCTAATTGATATAGTTTCCATCCTTTTTGGGCTGTTAGTGCTATTGGGGCTCTTATTGTATCTGAGTCACTGGAGAAAAAATCTCGTTGTAGTCAACTCCAAATTTTAGAGAATATCCTTTTGCCACTAGACAAGCCTTGCATTTTTAAATTGATCCATTAGAGTCAAGTTTTGCCTTGTATACTCACTTAACTTTGATAACATCATCACCACTGGGATATTTTTCAATTCTTAAGTTTTTTTTTTTTTTTTTCAATCATCTGGATTTCTTCATCCATTTATACATACTTCTTGTTTGGAGATGACTTCAAAATTTTCAAGTTCAATGATTTTCAAGTTGCATGTCTCATATATTACCTTTTTCTTTTTAGTGATGATTCTAGTGAAGAGTTTTCTGGTTGTACTAATTCTTCCCTCGGTAACCATGTTTGATTGCACTCCTCTTCATCTTGTTGATGAGCGATGTTGGTAAGTTGATGCTCTTTCGACTTTCCTTGTCTCTTAGTTGCATGTTACATCTTTGTTAAATCGAATATCTCTGTTGATGATTAGATTTTTAATTTTTAATCTATAGATTTGATATCATTTTGATTGAGTGTTATAGCCTAAGAATATGCCTTTATCTTCTCGTCCAACTTGGTTCATTTTATTTTGGGACATGCACGTAGCATATGCATCTAAACACTTTTTTAAGTGTCTTCTATAGGGTTTTCTTCCACTCCAAACTTCCACTGGTGTCTTGCCTTGTACTACTTTTGTTGGACACCTATTGAGTAAATAAATAGTTGTGTGCATGTATATTGCTTTTGCCCAAAAAGTTTTAGGCAAGCTTTTCTCCATTATCATTGATCTTGCCATTTTCATTGGTCTTGCCTTTTTCATCATTGTTCTATTTTTTATTTCAAATACTTCATTTTGTTCTAGAGTAAATCTGATGGTAAGCTAGTGCTCCATGCCTTCTTCATCGTAAAATTTGTAGAATTGATTAGAGATGTATTCCTTCTATGGATCACTTCTGATTGTCTTCAATTGTTGACCATTTGCCAAAATTTTTGAATTTCTTGAAATTCTCGAAGATTTGCAATCTTTCTCTTAAAAAGAAGACCCAAGTCATTTTGGTATAGTCGTCAATGAATAGAACGAAGTACCTATTATGATTGTGTATTGAAGTTTGCATTGACCTGTAGACATCCATGTGTACTAGCTTCAAAAGCTTTTTGGCTTTCCATGCTTTACTGGATGGAAACGATTGTTGATGTTGTTTTCAAGCATGTTGCCTTCACAAACATTTTTTTTTTCCCGCTATCATTAGAAGGTCCCACATTGTTAAAGAAAAATAAAGATATCAAATACTAGTGGAAGTCTTATCATTATCGTCAACAATTGTGAAGTGATCAGTTCAAGAGATTATTATCAAATAAGTTTTGATAGAAGATTAAAGGATTTATGTTTATGTAACTACTGTATTATCTTTGTTAATCTCTTATAATTATTAGTGTATTTTTGTAATTATCATAATGTAAATATTACTATAAATACTCAAAGGGATTCGGGATGATTTATTTTGGCTTTTACAATTTATCTATTCTTTAAAATTTTATCTTGGTATTAGAACTTGTTTAAGGCTAGTGTCCACATTTTTTTTTTTTACTATGATAACCGATCCCCCCAATCTCAACGTACAAAACCCAACATAATCATACACTTCCTCTACTACACAATCATCTAAACCTAACAACATTGTCAATGTTGGCACTCATATTCCTACTACTACAAACACTGAAATTATTACCAAAAACAATGATATTTTTTTCTTCTTTTAATGGAGATTCATTCACTCTCATTGGTGGAAACTCAATCTCTCTACTGTGATCAAGTTGGATCGCAGTAACTATCTCCTATGGAAATCCATTGTTCTCTTTATTATTCGTGGGCATAAACTTGATAGCTATCTTCTTGGAACCAATCCATGTCCGCCTCAATATCTCCCCACAACATCCATCAATAATCTGCAAATATTAAATCCTGCTTATGAATACTGGATAATGCATGATCAACTTCTTCTAGGTTGGTTATTGAGTATAATGACTGAACCTATTTTAGCAAAAGTTATTGGTTTAAACACTTCCGATCAAGTTTGGTTGAAACTTAAAACTGTCTTTGCAAACCGAAGTATGGCTAATATGTTGAATTATAGACAACAAATGCAATGTACAGTCAAAGGTTCCATGGCTGTGGATGAATATCTTGCCAAGATGAAAAACTTGGTAGATCAGATAGCGGTAGCATGACATCCTCTTTAAGATTTTGAACTAATCACTGTTGTTTTGGTAGGTCTTGATAGGGATTATGACAGTGTTGTCTCATTAATCACAAACTAAAAAGCCACCATAAGCTAGTCAAAAGTGGAAGGTATACTACTTACTCATGAAAGCATAATAGAGCAACTAAATGCTTAAAATTCTTTCACAACAAACCTAGTTGTAAATAGCCAAGTCAACAACAAGCAAAAGATATGTCAAGAAGCAGTCAATACCACAAGCTGGTGGTGTTCGTGGTTGTAGTAACGGTCGCAGTAGAGGCCAGTCTAATCAAGGATGAGGTAGAGGCAGATATAATAGCAATCAGAGGCTTATTTGTCAAGTTTATGGCAAACTGGGGCATGTTGCAACAGTTTGTTATTACAGGTTTGATTAAAATTATAATAATCAGAGAGCAATAACAACAATAATACCCAAAACAGTTTTAATCAAAATAATACTGCAACTGCATTTACTACTACACCTGATACAGTTCAGGACTTCGCTTGGTATGCTGACAGTGGTGCTACAAACTACATCACTAGTGATTTGAGCAATCTCATGATAAAAACAGATTATAATGGTTAGAAAAAAGTTGTGGTCGGAACTTGTAGTTCTTTAAATATCACATACATTGGTCATTCTACACTTCATACACCCTGTCGAAACCTAAATTCAATGAAATTTTGTGTGTTCCTGACATTACAAAATATTTATTGAGTGTTTCGAAATTAACTACTAACAATAATATTCTAATTGAATTTTATTTTGATTTTTATGTTGTGAAGGACAAAGTAACTCAACAAGTACTTTTTCAAGGGAAACTTAATCAAGGCCTGTATTGAATGGACAAGCCTACTGCTTCTATGGCTATTAAAATTCAAAATTCCAATTTTGTGTCGACTGTTAAGCCTAAATCTGAGTCATTTAATTCTTTATCTAGTGTTGAAAATAACATTTGGCACTAGCGATTGGGCCATCCTTCTAGCAAAGTGTTAGGTTTGATTCTAAAACTTTGTAATAAAAATATTAGTTTGAATAAAAATTTAGATTTTTGTCATGCCTGTTGATGCGAATCTCTTATATAACCATATGACACTTATGATCAAATTGAAACACAACCTCAAGAAAGTTAATTCAGATTAAAGAAAATCTTTGACCCATTAATTAGAGAACCAAGAACCAAAGTATAACGATACCACTGCTAAGAAAGAGATGAGAATGTGGAAGATAAGTCAAGGTTGATGAATCAAGAACAATTCTTGATACAATCTCAAAGTTCTCAAAAGAACAATGGAGAAAAGTTAAGCTTTATTCAATAAATGTCTGATTGAAATTTTAGGTTTAATAAACTTTTTATAGGCATACAATCCTTAATCTAATAGGAAACAAAAATAAATCCTAATTTAATTAACCCTACAAATTATTCTTTTAAACACACTCACATTACCTTTTAATTTAATTAAATATCTCAGCCTAATAATTAAAAGCCTAATAAAATTAAATATACTAAACTAATTCAAAAACCTAACCCATAATACAAATTAGGCCCAAACTAATACAAACACATAAATAATAGCCCAATTTGCATTAAAATTGCTATAATTGGACTTCAATGATATTTTGTAGCCTTGATGTCCCCTCCAAGCCATGTTGTGCAAAACTCTTGACCCAATTCTCTTGAATGAGTCCATTAAAAGTTTCCTTCATCCTTTTAGCTCGAACATTTATCATAGGCCCTCTATTGATGCTTAAAGGATCTATAGGCTTACTTCCTTGGTTTCCATCATTCTCCCTCTCCTTAAAAGGGTTTGTCATCAAATCGGCACTTGCATCAAAATCGAAAAGATAAAGATCAGAAACATTGAAAGTACCACTTATATTATACTCTTTTGGCAAGTCTATCTTATATGCATTGTCATTGATGTGTTCAAGCACTTGGAATGGACCAGCTCCACGTGGCTGCAACTTAGATTTGCATTGATCAGAAAACCTTGCTTTACGCATGTGTAGCCAAACCCAATCTCCTAGTTCGAACACAATTTTCTTTTGCTCATTGTTAGTTGCAGTAACAAATTGCTTGATTCATCGCTCAATATGTTACCTAACTCTCTCATGTAGTTGCTTAACAAATTCAATTTTTTTCTTACCATCTAAGTTAGCTCTTTCCTCCACAGGTAAAAGTATCAAATCCAAAGGAGTAAGTGGATTGACCCCATACACAACTTCGAATAGCGAACAACCAGTAGTCGAATGCACACTCCTATTGTAAGCAAACTTTATACATGACAAACAATCTTCCCAATTCTTAAAATTTTTCTGGATAATGGAACGCAGCAAAATACCCAAAGTTCTATTAGTCACCTCTGTCTGTCCATTAGTTTGTGGATGACAAGCAGTAGAAAACAATAACTTTGTTCCTAGCTTCCTCCATAAAGTCTTCCAAAAATGGCTTAATAACTTCACATCTCAATCTGAAACAATGCTCTTTAACACTTGATAGAGTCGAACAATCTTCTTGAAAAATAAGTCAGCAATAGATATGACGTTAACGGTCTGTGGCATGGTATGAAATAAGTCATCTTCGAAAACCTTTAACCATAAAAAACACAGAATCTTAACCCTTTTTGGACCTAGGTAAACTTAATACAAAATCTATAGAAATATCAATCCAAGGTTCACTAGATATGGGTGAAAGTGTACACAAACCATGAGGTAAAACTTTAGACTTAGACTTTCTACATGTTATGTATTTCTCACAAATTCACTCAATATCTCTTTTCATGTGTGGCCAAAAGAAATATTTATCTAAAATATCTAAAGTTTTCTTAACACTAAAATATCCTATTAAACCACATTTATGCACCTCTCTAATAAGTAACTCTCTTATAGACCCTTGAGGAATGCACAATCTACTTTTCCTAAACAAATACCCCTCATATTTATAAAAATTTCCAAAGGCAGTTTTCTCACAAGCAACATACACACTAGCAAAATTATGATCATTCACATATAATTTCTTAATATGCTCAAAACTTAACAATCTTGCATGCAAAGTAGAAATCAATGTATATCTGTAAGATAATGTATCAGCTACAATATTTTCCTTTCTCTGCTTATACTTAATTACATAAGGAAACGTTTCTATGAATTTTACCCATTTAGCATGCCTCTTACTCAACTTACCTTATTCTTTCAAATGCTTTATAGACTCATGATCAGTATGGATTACAAATTACTTAGGCCATAAATAATGTTGACAAGTTTCTAAGGCCCTAACTAAAGCATACAACTCCTTATCATAAGTAGGATAATTCAATGATGCTTCACTTAATTTCTCACTAAAATAAGCTGTAGGACGCCTATCTTGCATAAGAACAACTCATATACGTATTCTCGATGATCACACTCAATCTCAAATGTTTTAGAGAAATTAAGTAAAGTAAGCAATGGTGTGAAACACAATTTATCTTTAATCAAGTCAAATGCATGTTGTTGCTCACTACCCCATTTGAAACCCACACTCTTTTTCACAACCTCAGTTAGTGGTGCAGTTATGGTGCTAAAATATTTAATAAATCTCATATAAAAACTAGCTGACCTATAAAAGCTGTGCATTTCACTAACATTTTTAGGTCTAAGCCACTCCCTAATAATCTTAACCTTCTCCTCATCTACTTCTATCACTTTTAACATAACAACATAGCAGAAAAACACAATTTTATAACAACATAGCAGAAAAAAACAATTTTATTTATGAAATAGGAACACTTTTTCAAATTACCAAATAACTTTTCTTTCTTAACACATCAAGCACACAATATAAATGCCTAACATGTTCATCAATGCTTTTACTGTATACTAATATGTCATCAAAATAGACCACAACAATTTTTCTAATGAAAGAACGTAAAACATGATTCGTTAATCTCATGAAAGTACTAGGTGCATTAGTTAAACCAAAAGACATAACTAACCACTCATATAAACTATGTTTTGTTTTCAATGCAGTTTTCTATTCATATCTTTCTTTCATTCTAATTTGATGATATCTACTTTTAAGATCAATCTTAGAAAACACACAAGATTCATGCAACTCATCCAACATGTCATCTAATCTAGGTATAGGATGTCAATACTTAACTGTAATTTTATTAATATCTCTACAATCGATGCACATACGCCAAGTCCCATCATTTTTAGGCACAAGTAAAACCGATATGACATGTAGACTCATGCTCTTCCTCACATACATCTTCTTTATCAACTCCTCAACCTATCTTTGAAGCTCCTTTGTCTTTTCAGGATTACTTTTATATGTGGGTCGATTTGGAATTGCAGCTCTAGGTATGAAATATATTTGATGCTCTATTCCCCTTTTTGATAGTAATCCATCCGGTATCTTCTTAGGGAATATATCCTTAAAATCTTCTATATGTGAGTAAAGCAGTGGCAAGAGAAGAGGATGAGGAGGGCCTTGATTTTTGAATTGTTATTTGACAGGACATGAGGTCACTGGACCAATAACAACTAAGAAAATCATGAGAGACAACATAACATCTACTTTTCTCGCCTTTGGAAGCATAACCACCTCAACTCTCTCTCTTGGTTCTTTTGGCTAGTCTCTAAGAACCTATTTGTTGAAATCAAAATTAGACAAGAATTAAACAAGAACTTACAGGAAAAAGAGTCTGGCCAATCTTCCACACCCTGGATGAATTGAGTAAGCTAGTTTATCTCCATGCAGCTTTATGTGACATGTTGGGTTATTGGGTTGTTGGGTCGAGTCCACCCAAGATGACCCAAACCCATAATCCGATCCAAATCCATTTCAATTGGATAAAAATGAGTAACCGTTGGTGGTTACTGACGGTTATTAGGAAATAACTGCCACCCCTATAAATACGTTATGTATTTCATTTGAAAATAATGATGAGAAATTGCTTTTACAACATACATGAAAACATAGAGAAAAGAGCAATAATAGAAAGAAAATATGACAAGGTTTTTATATTGTGATTTGAGGGTTTGGTCTCATAATTGATGGTCGAACTCTGACCAATTGAACAATCCAAATATCCAGAAAAATTTTCGCTGCGTATAAATAGGTACGCTTTCGGCTCCGTTTTACTGTTTTATATCGAATTTTATATATTGCTTTAAATTCTTTCATTGGTATCAGAGCCTCATTAGAATTGTTTGCTAGTTTACGATCATGATTACATGATTAAATTACCATGAAACTTAATTTTTCCAGATTGAAAACCTAAGAAATAGATATATGAAACCCGAATATATTATTAGGCATTTATGACATTTTAATTTTTCCTTCTTCATGTGATTATTACACCATTAGATAGGGCTCGAGAAAATCCTTCCAACGATATATTATATGCTCGATTTGGATTAGAATCGAAGGAGAAAAACATATTTGAATCAAAATTTAGAGGATTAAAATCTGGAAAACTAGTTTGACAACCAAAGGTGTTGAAGAACAACAAGAACATGTTAGGACACTCTCATTCGAGGAAAGTGTGATTCACCTAAATCCAAAAATTGCAAAATAAGGCCATAAATAAAAAAAGGATAAAATTATAAACAATTCGGTACCAATTTCATTGCGAATGGAAGTCGAAATGACAGGGCGCGGTGTGTGACAACAAGGGAGGCATAGCACTGCCAACGTACGTGCCACGCAACCGACACGTGGAGCCACGCGATTGACACATGTAGTAACATGAAATCGACACGCGTTATATCGTGATTGGTAGAGTGTGATGCGTGGCAAGCTACTGTTGTGACACGTGATGCCATCTGAAAGCAACACGTGGTCACTTGCATGAACAACGGGTGTAGTCGATTCAACTGACGTGAAACGTGTGGCATAATGCGGACTCATCATGTGGCTTGGTGTGCACGCAACGCGTGTACGCTGCTGACACGTGTTTCGCTTCGATGTTAGGGTGTCATGTTGACATAAATGCCTACACAGGGGGCACGTTCAGTTGCTTAGCGATGCGTGGCGAGTGCCACCGATGAGGGGATGGCTTGTCCGACGCATGACCGCCACGCATCGCCAATGACGGCAGTTTTTGACGAATTTTATTTTGTGTCTATTTTTTCCTCATTTTTTCATCTCAAATATTTATTCGCTCTAATTGTGAGCTAAATTTTGTTATTTTATTTATTTGGCTCTACAAAGAGTTGAATTAAAAATGTCTTAGTTTGTTATATCAAAATCTATTCAACCTAAAATTAATCGTAGATGTGTTTTTTAAAATTTTAGGTTATAAAATATATTTCTGTGGGATTGGGTCAACAGATTTTAATGGTGAGCTATCTGTTGACATGATTATAAGTATTGTCCTATCAGATGACGAGAAGATTATTGAAATATCAAAATTATCAACCAGGACCTTGAGATTAAATAAATCTCATATGAGTAGCAGGATCTTGAGATCATAAAAATCTCAAATGATAAAATGTTAGAGATCATAAAGATCCCAATGATGAGATGTCTGAGGTTATAAAAATATCAAATAATGCTATTTAAATTGTGGGTGTCCTAAATCTTGTGAAAAAGGATATTAAGACTGTTTTGCGTTATACACTTACGTATATAATTTAGTGAATATTTGAAAATTGGATGATGATGGGTAGCTTGACTACTTTTTTTATTCTTATCCAAAGATTTTTTTATTATATTTATGAGTGTATAGTTCCTACAATATTTTAGTGAAATGATAGTAGATGTGCTGGTATAGACGTAGAAAGATATAGATTATAAGTCTCTAAGTAGAATAAATGTCATTTAGGGAAATGATATGTGCTTCGAAAACATAGTTGCTAAACTGAATACGAGTGACAAATTGAATAGTGATATCTATTATATTTGACACCGTAAGTTTCAGTATATGCTAGAGGAGCAAGAGGCTCTCAAAATCCTAACCAACACATCATAGTTGAACCTGAGCATAATACTTCTACTCAACATAGAAAAGATGTTGAGACTTATTAGGCTTATAAAATAAAGAACAGTATTACTTGTATAACGATGTTGTTTAGCATGGTTGATGACCAAATGTGCATGTACGAAGAATATGAGACGACACAAGACATTTGACTAACTTTGAAAGATAAATGTGATGAGACATCAACCATTAAACTGAAGAGAATCACAATCAAGTTTGATATTTATCAAAAGCACCAGGATCACAACATGAGACCACACTTGAGAGGATTGTCAAACATAATACGTGAGTTGAAATTAGTTGTCCAAGTTTTAACTGATGAGTAATAAGTACAAGTGATGATTCAATCTCTCCCAAGCAGCTGGTAAAATATGAAAATCAACATAATCTACAATGATAACATCAAAAAGGTTTGATGATATCTTACATCATGTTGAACTAGAAAATGTGTGCCTAAAGGTAGCCAATACTTTGAATAAGCTTTATTTAGCTAAGTCTAGTATGCGCAAGAATTAAGCTCTAAACACAAGAGGGGTGGAAAGAATAAGAGTTGGAAGAGAGGGAAAGGTATCCCAAATCCAACAAAGATGAGACTGGAAAACCTATGAAGGGTAAACATGGTGGTGCAAAGAAAGACAAGAGTATGTTGAAGTGTTTCAACTGTGGCAAGATGGATCCATATATAGAACAACTTGAAAGTTGATGTGAAAGATATTGACACCAACAAAGTGATTTTGTGAGGTGGTCAAGTCTTGTATCTCCTTGGTATCCTCTATGCTCTAGAGATTCGATTGAATATTGTCTCCGTAATTGTCCTTCTGTATTTAGGATAATGTTTAACTTTTTATAGTTACAGTTTAAGGATTTATTTAAATTAATAATGATTAAGTACTGGATATATGAGGAATGGTTTCATCGTATTAAATACCAAATTTAGAAGGTACTATTAGTACGATAGTTGTTTTTCAATTGTTCCATTGAAGTTGCCAATATTGATGTTAATATTTGGAATACTAGACTAGGATATATTAGGTAGAATCAAAAGAATAGATTTGTTAAAAAAAAAAAAAAGATTTTTAGGTTCCCTCAATAAGGTAGATTTGCTTATATATGAAAGTTGTCTAGTAGAAAAAACAATTAGAAAACCATTTGAAAAAGAAATTATAGTTGAGAATTCATTGCAATTAATTCATTCTAATATTTGTAGACCAATGATTGTGAGAACCAAAAATGGTGCCTGAGATTGTATAACATTCATAGATCATTACACTTGTTTTGGTCATGTTTATCAAATCTTCTATAAATCTGAAACATTAGATTGCTTTGGATTGTATTTAAATTTCGTGAAGAATCAGATAGATAAAACTGTCAAAGTCTTGCGAATTAAACAAGGACGAGAATATCTTTGTGGCCAATGTAAGATAATGTGTCATAAGAAATGTATTGATAGATAGTTGACCATTCCTAGGACTCCATAATAAAATAGTGTAGCGAAAAGGAGGAATAGAATATTACTGAAGATGGTAAGATCTATGAAGGTATAAAGTGAACCTCCCAGTATCTTACTAGAAAGATACACTTTTAATAGCTACTTATATTCTAAATAGGGTCCCTATAAAATCAGTATCTTTCATACCCTATGAATAATAGCAGGTAGGAAACCAAACCTAACTTATATGCCACCTTAGGGTTCGCAAGATATGTACATGATCTTTCTAGTAAAATATGGAGAGTTAAGTGCTAGAGGACAGTAGTGTATCTTTATTAGATACTCTAAGCACTCAGGAGGATATGTACTTATGAGAGAAAGCTCAGATGGAAGCATTATTGAATCAGGTCATGAGATGTGAACTTTTTAAATAATGAATTTCTGAGTAGAGGTGAGGTTGAAAAGAAATTTCAATTTTACAAGTTGAATTATTCGGATGTTGTTTCATGTCCGAACACTCAACTAGAGGAAGATAGAGAGTTGTTTGAATATTTTATCCTTAGTGAGAGTGATAAAGCTATTAGAATAGTTTGTACATTTGTTCTTAGTGAGAACAAAGGGACTAAAGAGTTAGTGCCCTCAAAACTGTCAACTCGTAGAAGCAACCGTAAAGCTATTCCTCATCGTCAATTTGAGATTGAAGGGAAACTTTTATGCTTGCTTCAGATGATAGTGATTAGCTAAAGGTTGTGAATAAGACTTTCAACTCACCTGCTAGAGATATTTTGGATTAAAGCTATGCAAGAAGAGATGAAGTCAATAAAGAGTAACCATATCTAAGATTTGGTTGATTTATTGCTTGATAGGAAAACCATTGGAAACAAATGGGTTTTTCGTATTAAGTGTAAGGCAGATAGCTTAATAGAGAGATATAAGACGAAGTTAGCAACAAAATGATATACTTAATAGATTGGTATAAATTATAAATAAACCTTCTTCGTTATAGTAATATTTGCTTCCATTTGCCTTATATTAGCTATCGTCACACACATGGACTTGAAATTGCATCAGATGGATGTAATGACATCTTTTCTTAATGGAGAGCTAGAGGAAGAAATTTATGTGGAGCAACCGATGAATTTTGTTTCAAAAGGCCAATAGTTGAAAGTGTGTAAGCTCACGAGATCGATCATGGCTTGAAATAATCTTCCTGTAACACCCTCCACCCGATTCCCATTCGGATGGAAACTCGAGTCGGAGGATGCTACCTTTATCGGTTTATTCGCTATTATTTTACATATATGCACTATAATTTTTTTTTTTCTCGAAAATCCGGCAGAGTTTCCGCTGTTTTTCTGAAAAACCCAAAATTATAAAAACCTGCAATTTCAAACACAAACACTTCTAAAATACATTTATTTTCTCAACTTCCAATTCGGATCCTCCGTCCGACTCCAAAATCACTTCACCACACAAACATTTATAAACACAAACTTTAATAAAAATTATCCTGATTGAAATTAAACACTAATTAAACGATAAATAAGAGTTTCTTTACAAAATTACTTTACAAACCCAAAAACTTTTTCTACAAATTATACATCATCATTTATAAAATATCGTAAATCCATATACATATATATATATGCATTTCTAGATACTTTAACACCACTATACACTACTAAACGAAGAACTACCGATTATGGAGGGAATGTGACTCGTGACAAACGCAGCAGATGTCTTCTCGTCAACCCTTATCTACAGCGCCCAGAATTTCAACCTACGCGTGGAAAATCCAACGCGCTAAGTATTTCTACTTAGTGGATGTACACTAAATTTAAAAGCCATAAAATTTTCTCACACAATCATACAAACTCAAAATTCCAACATTTCCAGAATTTGTAGTATAACATGATTAAAACTCAAATATATTTTCGTTAAAATTCACCGTATTATCAAACAAAATTCCACAAGTCTCAAACTTTCATTATTTCATAAAAATTATGTCATTGTAACACAAAACTTCACAATTTTCAAACTTTTATCAAAATTCATAAATAACTCCATTTATTCATAATTGCACGTATACAACACATGAAATTCGTTTTCAAGTATATCAAGAATCAAACTTTCAAAATGCTCAAACTTTTATTAAATTTCACAAATAAGTCATTTTATCAACAATTGTACATATAAAACAAATATTTTAAATTCCTCATTTCACAAAAATATATCATAGTGTAACACAACCTGTTTTTACGTTTTTCTCAAAATACTAAAATAATACGTAAGGAATTTACTTTATTAATAAAAGCACATATAAATCACATAAAAGACTCTTCCAAACATATCAACACGATACCTTCGAACTTGTATGTTAAATCACAACAAAAGCCCATTATTAACAAATACACACACATAAACACATAAAAATCATTTTCGAACATAATTACACGATTTTCATTCAATATTTTTCTCAGTGCCCTTCGTAAACTCTGACACGATACCATGGACTGGAAACGGGTTTCACGTATCCCCCGGCATCGGACACTCGGTGACTACCCGCCGGAGCACGTTTCATATAATACACAAATTCTGGGACCGGACACTCGGTGCCTCGCAAAGTCCATGAATTTCGTATCAACATATATAAGCAAATCGGTGCAGTACTGCTATAATCACCCTATTGGCATGCCAACTACCAATCCCCACCTACCAATGTTCAGGTTTACTCGGGCCTTATAATTTCATTTATTATCAAAAATTTCATGTTTTCACAATTTTCCTTTCTCAATAAAAATTCTCATTCGGAAAACTCAGAACACTTTTTCAATCAAAATATATATATTTCTCATTTATTCAAAGCATCATAACACATCATTTCTCATTCAAAAGTGACTCATCAATCTCATCAAAATCGTTGTGCCATTCTTCCGATATACATTCGGTCAAGACACTAACATATTCGTTTCTTTCCGTTTCTTTTTCGTTTTCATTCGAAAGTTATTAAAAATCAAAATCCAATACCATTTGATAATAAATTGTCAAAATAATTTCACACATCTTTTAAATTCCACATTCTGTAAATACTTTTTCTTTCACAAATTCTCTAAATTTTTCATTATTCAATACCACAAAATTCATCATAATATCACTTGCACATAAATTGCCACAAAATCATTTACACTAAAATTCAAACATAGTCACGAAATCGATTTAATTAAAAATTGAACAAAAACACATACTTTTCTCAAACTTTTCCAAATTTAATTATCAAATACTATATAAAATCATTCATAACATAAATCACACATTTTCATAAAATCTATTTAATTAAAACATTATAAACTCATATACTAAAATAAATCAAAACTTTTACTAATAAAAAATGAGTTTTTAAGATAAGTGTACACCAACCTTTTTGGACGCTTTCTACAGCTTATCCACTCATATAAGCCCATTTAATTTTCTTATCATCTTAGATCCACCCTAAAATCATACAAAACTTAATTTATAACTCATAGAAAATAAATTAATTTTCTAGAATCCAAATCCTAATAAAAATAAACTTACATACCTAAATAAATCAAACCCCCCCGGATATTTTCTTTCCTTTTCTTCTCCCCTTTCTTCTTCTCTTCTTCTTCTCGGCTGCTTCTCCAAATTTTTTTTTTTTTTTTCTTCTTCTCTTGCTGTTCGCCGAACAGCTTCTGATTTGTTTCTTTTGTTTCTTAAGGCACACACATATATATAGACACACACACTGCATCTCCACCGCCTCATGCATTTACTGCCCTCTTTATTTTATTTTTATTTTATTATTTTAATATTATTTTTCTTTCTTCTCACTCGGCCGGCCTCTTCATTTATTAACTTTATTTTATTATTATTTTCTTTTCTTTTCTCAACCGGCATATATATATATATATATATATATTTTTTTTTTTTTTTCACTCGGCAGCCTTTGCTTCTTTTCTTTATTATAATTTTTTTTCTTTTATTTTTATTTTCCTCAAATAATCCCACCAGAAATCAATTATATATTATTTATTTTTCTTTAATGGGACCCACATCATTTATTATTTATTATAAAAAAAAAATCACGCCACCCATTGTTGACTTTCCTTATAACATATGTAAATTTCCACTTTTATCCCTATGGTCTTTTTCCTTGTTGTCCAATCTTCTTAATTTCTTTCAAAAATATCCTCCATAATGATATTTATCCACAAACTTCGGTACTTTTAAAACTAAAATCAGACCAAATTAATAACAACAAATTAAATTTAAATTAATCTCTTAGATCGAGACGCTACAAAATGTCCTGGTACATATCATTTATAATTAAATATAATCATTTCATTTTTTTACATCCCACTCTTGATTTTATTTGACTTTTCCGAGATGCCCGGATTCAGCTTTTCTGGGATTTTTTCGAAATCCTTTCAAAATTCACCGGGGCCTATATTCGGACTGCCTATATACTCCTGGTAACCTCAGTTACTCTTAAAAGTCATTTCATGCTCCTTTTGAGCTCTCCGTAAATTCACTAAATCGTCTCCAATTATTTTTGAATTTATTCTATTTCCATCTGAATCACCTTGGAAAGTGTCATTTGAATTTCTAAAATGCTTCATGAGCATTTTAATACTCATTTCGACACTTTCCTAAATTTTTGAATTTTTCCGAAAATCTTTCCGGATTCTTGATCGGATCCGGAAACCGCTCCGTTTTGCCTCAAACGAACTCATTTTTAATCTGTTTCAGTTTCCTTAGACTCCATTACTTATTCCGGAGCTTTTCAACTTCGAGGTCCGCTTTCTGAAAATTTACTATTCACACGGATACTATTCCGTCCGAAAATACTATTCATCTAAAAACCACTATTCATCCCGAAAATACTATTCATTCTAATATATTTTCATTTCTCTTAAATAAGGAAAATTCGGGATGTTACACTTCCAGACAGTGGTACCTTCGTTTCTATAAGGTTGTCATGTCTTATGGATTTAAGTTAATGGAAGAGGACCATTGTATGTATGTTAAGTGGCCAAAAGATAAGTTCATAATATTATCTTAACACGTGGACAATATTCTGTTGGCTGGAAATGACAAGGAGTTTAGGATAATCATAAAAGAATGATTATCCTTAACTTTCGAGATGAAAAAAATGAGAGAAATTGCCTATATATTTTAGGAGTTAAAATTAATAGAGATCATTCAAAGAGAATTTTGGTTTTATCACAAGAATTATACATTTAAAAGATTCGCAAACGATTCTTTATGATTGATGGTAAGCTTATGGATACTCTCATCTCAAAGGATTAAACTTGTAGTCTTGCAACGTGCCCTAAGAATCCATAAGAGTATGAAATAATACAGATAGTTCCTTACTCCAGTACCATTAGTAGTCTCATGTATGCTATGATGTATACGAGACTTGATATTTGTTATGCAGTTAGATTGGTAAATAGATATCAATCCAATCCTAGACAGAAACATTGGATTGCTCTGAAAAGTATATTGGCATATCTGAAAGAGACTGTTGATTACTTCCTATATCAGGCAATATGCGTCTTGTTGTGTATACAGACGCTAATAGGGGAGGTGTTTTGGATTAGCGAAAATTAACATCAGATTATGCATTTTTACTTAGCTAAGGTGTTATCTCTTGGAGTAGCAAGAAGCTGTCATGCATTACCCTGTCCACCATGAAAGCTGTATTTATAACATGTTCAGTTGTTGTCCAAGAAATGGTATGGCTCAAAAGATTCTTGGAGAATCTAAATTCAAAACTCATATGTAAAAGTTAATTACTGTATACTATGATAGACAGGCAGTAATTGCCTATATGAAAGATGAGAAGTGTCAAAGTAAATCAAAGCACATAAAGACTAAGTACAATTTCATAAGAGATATAGTGACGAAAAATAATGTAACAATTAAGTGTTTATCTACGTGTGAGATGGTTATGGATCCACTCACAAAAGCTGTGACAAGAGATGTATTTATATCACATGCTGAATCTTTAGGTTTGCGTAGATTTTGATGTTGTAATTATTACGTTAAGCTATATCTGTTTTATGATTAGATACATCATTTTAGTTACATAAAACTAGCACGTATTCATTTCACATAGATTATATATGAAAGTATGTCGTTAGGTTTTGAGACTAGTATTCTTACACGTACAGTTGCCTTAGTTGCTAAGAGAACAAGCTAAGATGAGACATATATATTTTTAGAGGATAATAATAAGGTTATTTTCTTAAGGGCTTGAAATATATGAAATATCGCTTTGATTGTAATCAAGATGAGGTTCTATCTAAATCAATTATTGAACTGCTCATGCTGTATCTGTACCATCATGAGAACCTGATTAAGCCAGATGTGAGTTTTTTGATAAATACGCTTGAAGGGCGAGCTTTTAGAAACTCAGGTTAGGTGTTAGGAGAGCATTTGAACTAAGATCTGTACAGTCAATAATCTCATTATAAAAGACATACTCGTCCTTATTGAAGGATAAGATTTATTGTAACATGCGTTTCATACCCCGTGTGCTTATTATAACCAACATGGAAAATGAGTGAATTTATCCCTGATTCCTCATTGTGTAAATTTCATTGAAGTTTGTAAGAACTTCTACCTATATGTCCTCAGTGAATGTTCACCTTATCTCAAAGTAATGAGATGATGTTTGTATCATTCGTGTGTCTTCTATGGCTATGATAATGCGGCCTATAGGACATTACTATGGTGTCAGTCATTTCTGTTGACCGAGAGACGAAAGTAAGACAAGAAGATTTAATGAATTTTATTTTATTTTTATAGTTACTTGTCGTGACAAATTGCAATTTGGAATTACAATTGTGTGATTATATGAAATATTGGAGGATCGAGCGTATTTAATCAAAATTATAGATAGCAAAATAGCAAATCTTAAACAAGAACCAAGTACCAGCAATAATATTCTTACTTTAGATGAGACAATTAGCCAAAACAGTAGTTCAGATAATCAAGAAGAAATACCAATTTCTGAAGTTGAATTATTTGTCCAAAAGCTATATCATCCTGACAGACAAAACAAAAATCATTATCTTAAACCATCACCACCTGACCTTCAATATGAAGAACCAACACCATACCGAGCTTATACAGGCAATGCCTGTTACCAATGGAACATAGATGGATTAGCTAATTATCAAATAATGACTGTTCTTAAACAAATGTACACTGTAAGAAGAATTTATATAGAAAAACAAAATTTATATCAAAAAGAAGCAGCCCAAATGATTACTTTAGGATTTGAAGGACAATTGGCAGGATGGTGGAATAACCATCTTAGTGACAATCAAAGAAACGAAATTTTAGATGCTACAAGATTAAATCTACAAGATAGAAATCCAAGAGAACCAGATGCTTTAAATACCCTCATAGCAACAATAGGATTACACTTCATAGGAAACCCAAATTTCCTAAAAGAAAGACAATTGTCTAAACTTCATAACCTTAGGTGCAAAACTTTAGGAGACTTTAAGTGGTACAAAGATGTTTTCTTGACAAGAGGTATGCAAAGAACCGATAGCAATGCAGCTTATTGGAAGGAAAAATTTATTTCAGGATTACCAACATTATTTGCCAATAAGGTTAGAGACAAATAGTTACCTTACAATCAGAAAACAATTGGTTAGAAGTAGATATAGAAAATATGACCTATGGAGAAATAGTACAAGCTATAGAAGTTACAGGATTACAACTGTGCAATGATCTTAGAATTCAAGACCAAGTTAAAAAGGATAGAAAAACAACCAACAAAGAATTAGAATCATGGTCTGACCAGTTTGGTTCTGACAAACTTAAAAAATCATCTGGACACAAAAAACATAACTATAAATCTTACAAACCATACAAAGGAAGAAAAAATTACCAAAGATATTTAAAAAATCAAGACAACGATTATTACAAACAGAAACAAAATAGAAGAAAGGAAAGACCTTCCAAGAAATTCAATAAAACCCATAAAAATCTTAATAAATGTTACAAATGTGAAAAACTTGGCCATTATTCTAATAAATGTCCAGAACTCAAAAAGAAAATTCAAGCCTTAGATTTAGAAGACTTCATCAAAACTAAAATTCTTAGTATCCTAAACAATGATTCCTCCGAATCTGAAGAAGCTTACCCTGACAATGATATTTGGAATCTAAGAGAATCATCATTTGTTTCTCCTGATAGTAACTCTTCAGAAATAGGTAAACAACCCTGTGTCTGTGATAATAAAGACAAATCTAGTTATAAGACAATTTGTGTTTTAGAGAAAAATGACTTAGTTACTTGGATAAAATTAGTTGACCAAATACAAGATCCCGACCAGAAAATCAAACACTTAGCCCAACTTAAAGAAATGGTTACTCAAAAGGAACCAGGATCTACGGACACATTTAAAAAACCTTTTAAAGCAGTAGATTTTGACAAAAATGTTCTATCAAAATTCAAAACAAAAAAGATAACCATCAATGATCTACAACAAGAAGTAAAGCAAATAAAAAATGAAATGAAAGAGTTACAATTAACTGTCAAAATACTACAAGAAAAACATATTTCTCAATCACAAGACTCATCCTCCTCTGATTCGGATACGAACCAACCTATCCATATTTCACCAATACAAAACCAATCACTAACAGAAGATATGTTCATCAATCTTACACAAAGAATAACAATAAGAAAATGGTATTGTAGCTTACAAATCAGAATAAAAGACAATTTTGTTCTAAACATCCAGCATGCCTTGATAGATTCAGGAGCTGACCTAAATTGTCTCCAAGAAGGATTAGTTCCTACTAAATACTTAAAACATACTTCAGAAACCCTTTATGGAGCTAATAAGACAGCCCTAGATATCAAATACAAACTACCTTCTGCAAAAATTTGTAATCAAGGTGTCTGTTACAAAACCCCTTTCTTAATAGTCAAAACATTATCCCAAACAGTAATTCTAGGTACGCCATTCTTAGAATTAATTACTCCCTTTAGAGTAACAAATGATGGAATAATAACTAATTATATAGACAAAGAAATTCTGTTTAAATTCTCTGTTCCAAAACAGACAAAAGAATACATCAATAAATAAAGAGCAGAAACACTGATAATGATTATGGACTTATTGAAAATGAAACAAGAAAGCAGAAATTGAAGACAAAAAACAAAATTTGAAATACAAGTACGTGTATTTAATATTGATACTGAAATAAGATGCAAAGATTGGAAATTAAAGTTTGAAACTTACAAAATATAGTTTGGGAATGGAAATGACAAAGTCTTTTTGTTGAGAGGGGATTTGTACTAATTTAGATATTTTGTTCAACGCATGAACTAGTTCTGAAACTTAGGCTTAAAATTTGAAAAACAACCTCTGCCTATTGAAGAATGAGAGATATATATTTATATTGGTCATAATTGTCTTAACTCTAGTTTGATTAAAAAGTAACCAAGGTTTGATTCCAGCTTTTCCGAAAATTTCGGTAGTGACTAAAGGAATCATTCTGAAATTTGCACATGCTCTTCTTGATAAGTCCACCGAAAGGTCTTTTGTCTTCTTGTGGCGTGCTTGGCACTGAAAATATTCTGCTTGTCTGGTAAGTCCATCGAAAGGTCTTTTGTCTTCTTGTGGCGTGCTTGGTACTGAAAATATTCTGCTTGTCTGGTGAGTTCACCGAAAGGTTTTTTGTCTTTTTGCGGCGTGTGTGTCAGGAGGGTTGCATTGGATTGTCTGTTGTCTTGTTGTGGCGTGCTTTCTTGACAGGAATCTTTTAAAGTTTTTGGTAGGAGGCTAGATCACAGCCGAAAAGTTCATCATTGATATCTTCAAGGCCTTCTTCATTGTCATCATTGTTATCACTTTGTTGAGAATCTGATTTTGTCGAAGAAGAGACAGTTGGCAAAAATTCTATCATAATTGCAACAACTTCTTCATTGGTCTTGGCTGCCCCGAGGCGTGCTTGCAATTGTGATTTAGAAAGAAAAAACTGTTCTTATTCTGGTCTTGGTAACGGATCTTTGCAGATTTCAGGATGTTCTGTAAAGTATTGTTTAACTGCATTGTCATCAACTTTAGAGAGGTTCATTCCACTCCACCATTTGATCATGTACTGTCGCCCAAAATAAGGAACCTAGAAATTACCAATCACTTTGTCTTGAATCTGATAATCTAACATGAATATCCATGTTAGGTTCAAGTGCTTATAAAACAAGAGAAGTTAGGGCAAAAATTCTTGTTCTTTTGGAACTATAATATGCCTGACCCAGTAGTCAAAGCCTTTTCTTACTGGAGGTGGTAGGAACTCAATAGTTGGTCCACATTTGTCCCACCATTCGTAAAACCAGTGAGGCAAATTATTTAATTGAAAATTTTTGTCAAAATAGAAAAACCATGATTTTAAATTTGAAAAATTCTGTTTGTAAAATGTACGATACCACGCATCCTTATAATCCCAGTATGTATATTCTCGGGGTATAAAGGTTTGTGATAAAGTTTTGGCAGTATTGGGGTTGCCCCATTGTTCTTGAGAAATAATTTTTCTAATTTTAACTTTTGAAAATGCTATTTTGTCTCTGTTAATTTTGTCTGCAACAGGTTGAAGACCTATTGAGTCTGAATCTATCAAAATGAATTCATAGAATTGTTGGGTTTTGTGAGCATTTTCGAAGAGACGAAAATGTCGGTTTGAAAGATATTGATCTACTAATTTCTTGGGTTGGTTTAAATTTTGGTCTGTCATCATTGATGGTTCTAATGGAAATTTTTTTTCAAAATAGGGTTTGTGTATTCATTAGCAAAATTGTTTTGTTTTATAATAATTCCAGATTGGTTTTGGGTTGATGGTTCTGTTTTAGATCATTCTTCTGGAATGGTAGCAAAAGGGGTGCAAGGTACAGGAATTTACGATTCTGTTAGGGTATCGAATTTTTCTCTTGGTGGGTGGCTTGCCATATGGGTTCCTTTGCTTGTCTTATAGGTTTTGGAAGGAGTGCTACCTATGGTGTTGCATTGGCGTTCATAAGTACGACGATGTCTGTACCATACGAAGAAAATGATAGTTTCTTGAAAAGTTTGGACAGTTTCTAACCATCTAATCCTAAATTAGGCTCTTTAATTTTCCGTATATTTATTTTCATACTTATCTCTACATTCTTTATTCATAGAGAAATCGTATTCTTGGAAGAGATACTCTAAATTAATTTTGTCAGAGGTAATAACACTGATTTCTGCACAATGGTCAGTTTGGATTTGAGATTGGGTTGGGGAGAAATGTTGTTCCTCTTCTTCCCGTCTAGTATTATGATCATGTATGTGCCTAGCTATTTGTTCTTCGGTCCTATAAATTCTATTGGTTAGGTTGTCATAGTTTCTAGGCAATGTTGGCATAGATTGTCTACTAGAGTAGCTTCTTAAAAGCGACCTAACTGTTTGAAAAGCTGTGGAGGTTGGACTATTTGGTCTGGAAACATTATAGTTGAAAACAGAATGTCTATGGCCGAAGGAAATTCCTAAAGATCCATCATCATAGTTTCTATGAGAAGTTAATGGTCTTTCAGGAGGAAGGTGAGTGTTTGGGGCTTGGTTCTTTTTTATCCATTCATCCGGAAACTTAATTTGATGCCATCCTAACGGCGTCGGCACTAAAGGCTGGATTTGCTTGGAAGCTACAAAGGACATTATTTGATTCTTTGGGATACTTGGCCTAATGAAATTGGAAACAATTCCAGTATTCATGACTCTATAATTGACATTGTAAATGAGTTTATAAGGACAAGATCATTTTATAAAATTATAATTATGGACTTGTATATCGAATTTTAAACATAATTCTTTGTGTTCGTCTGCTTTTAAGGCTATACTAAAGTCTGGAAAACATACAAAGTAAACTGGTCCATAAGTCAAAGTTGTTTGAGCATGTTAAGGGATTAAATATGCTCGAACAAATAAAATTCTATTAAATCTAGGACATAATAATGAACATATTTACAATATCTTGTATAATAGTATAATTGAGATTTGAAAGCCAAGTCACATTGCATATATTATTGTTCATAGGTCACACGGTATATTTATCTATATGAATGCCTGTACTCCTTATCATAAATGGGGTCATCAGTGTTTTCTCTGTAAGTTCTATTTGGCTCATCTTGTATGAGTGGGAGATGTTGAGTTATTGGATTGTTGGGTCGAGTCCATCCAAAATGATCTAAACTCATAATCCGATCCAAATCCATTTGAATTGGATAAGAATGAATAACCTCTGGTGGTTATTGGCAATTACTGACAGTTATCAGGAAATAACCGTCACCCCTATAAATACGTGATGTATTTCAATTGAAAAGGATGAAGAGAAATTGCTTTTACAATATACATGAAAATACAGAGAAAAGAGCAATAACATAGAGAAAATATGGTAAGGTTCTTACACCGTGATTTGAGGGTTTGGTCCTATAATTGGTGGCCAAACTCTGACCAGTTGAACAATCCAAAAATCCAGAAGAATTTCCGTTGCGTCTAAACGAATACGTTTTTGGCTCCGTTTTATTGTTTTATATTGAATTTTTATATATTGCTTTAAATTCTTTCATGACATGTTGAGGCTCTTTCCACCAATACCTTCCCAGTTGAGGGTTCTAATCAGACCTGACACTCTTCCTTGTGGTCATCATGTCGATGACAAGACAAACATTATGATCTCTCTATATGCAATGGCGAGAGTGGTAACCGTATGGGGAGAGGACTGTTGTGAGTTCAAGCCAGAGAGATGGATCTCCGAGGATGGAAATATTAAACACGAGCCAGCGCACAAGTTCTTCTCGTTCAATGCAGGGCCTAGGGTTTGGATAGGCAAGGATATTGCTTTTACTATGATGAAAGACATTGTAGCTACTATGATGCATAACTATGACGTTCAAGTCGTGGAAGGCCACCCTGTGGTGCCTAATTTTAGCACTGTTTTCGGCATGAAGCACGGATTGATGGCTAGGGTTAAAAACAGATTGGCTTGAAGAGCTTCCCCACCAGTGATATGTCGTGTTTGTGCAACCAGCTAAACTTATGTGAAGTGACACGGAAAACATATTTGATTAGTTTTTTATACGGGAAAGCATGATATCATCAGATAAGGTTGATTCTAGTGATCTAGTCAATGTATTGAAGTTTTCTTACGTTTTTCTAAGCCTTGTTGTGAGCTGACCACCTGCCAGCTTGTTGGACTAGATGGCTGCAAATTTGTTGTGTGTTTTGTTTTTATTTTACTTGTAAGCTATTCGACATATATGTCTTTGGTTATTATTCTAAAATAATGCATCACATTTGTAAAACTTATGCAAATTTACGTGCGATTAACTTATAAGAATATATCCGAAATTTT